>JAPFQT010000181.1:90000-417117 GCA_027627225.1 Congeria kusceri
ATCCTTGATATACTTACCTCATCTTGCCTACAGAATGAGTTCATAACTGTGATTAAGTATTTTGAGTTTCAAGTCAATACCTTTTATAGTTAACTGTGAAATTTGACCTAAAGCGAAAATTACAAATTGAAAAAAGGGTAATAACTCCAACAAAATCCTTGAAAGAGCTACCTCCTCATGTCTGCAGAATGGGGTCAGCTCCACAAACAAGTATTTTGAGTTTCAATTCAATGTCTTTCATAGTTATTGTGAAATTTTATATTTAACAAAAATTGTCAAAATATCCTAAGTTGCAAGTCCAAATAAGGGCAGATAACTCTGGAAATACAAATCACAGGGCTACCTGCTTTGTTGTAATGAATTACGCTTTTGACAGTGAACAAGTATTGAAAGTTTCGAATAGATAACTTTCATAGTTTTCGAGAAAAGGACTCTGACAAAAAAGTTAACAAAACAAGGATATCAGTGAACTGATGGATGCTCCACAATGCGCTTTGCCAAGTAATGGGAATGCAATCTGAACAGCCGAGTCCAGACAAGAATTGTGCTCTATATATTAATTTCAGCAATCATCAAATTCCCCTAACTGTATGGGAGTATGAATAAACACCTCCTCTTGGTAAAGAAACTTCCCATAAAGTTTCATAGAATTCTGACTAGTAATTTCAGCAACCTTGAAAATACCATAACTCCAAGGAAAATCACTGAAAGGGAACGCCCTGTACTGTTCACACCTCCTTTTGAAAATGAAGCATCACATACAGTTTCTTTGTATTCTGGCCAAAAGTTGCGGAGAAATAGCCCGGACATAAATTGTGCACTATATTCTAATTTCAGAAATCTTCAAAGTCCCACAACTTTTAGAACAGGAGCTGTCTCAGGACAGTGCGCTCGACTATTCAACCGCTTTGTCATAGTTATTGGCCTTTATCACTAAAAAAGGGGCATAATTCTCCTAAAATGCTGGTCACATGTATATGCCTTAACCAGTGACCTTATATAATGACCTTAAAACAAGTTTGTGTGAAGTTTTAATTGAATATCTGTAGCAGATATAGAGGATATGAAGTTGTTGCACGCAAACTTTAACCTGAAATTTCTAAGTACAAAAAGGGGCATAATTCTGCAGTCAGAGTTATGAGCCTTGGTCAGTGACCTTATATAATGACCCTGAAGACATTTGTGAAGTTTCAACTGAATATCTGTAGTAGTTATATAGATATGGGGTTGTTGCACGTAAACTTTAACCTGAATTTCTAAGTACAAAAGTGCCACAATTCTGCAAAATTGTAGGTCAGTGTTATGGGCCTTGGTCAGTGACCTCACATAATGACCCCAAATACATATGTGAAGTTTCAATTGAATATCTGTAGTAGTTCAGTGCACACCTTTGGGTAATACGGCTTCCCATAAAGTTTAATTGAAATATGAAGGTTACAGGGCTTTGTACATGTTCAGATCATATTGTATCAGCTAGTCTGTGGTCTAGTATAAATTACCAAAAACCCATTGTTCCATTCCTCTAAGGGAAACAGATATATACAACCCTTTCTGGGTATCATCCCATTCATTCAAACTGATATATACAACTCTTTCTGGGTATCATCCCATTCATTCAAACTGATATATACAACCCTTTCTGGGTATCATCCCATTCATTCAAACTGATATATACAACCCTTTCTGGGTATCATCCCATTCATTCAAACTGATAGATACAACCCTTTCTGGGTATCATCCCATTCATTCAAACTGATATATACAACCCTTTCTGGGCATCATCCCATTCATTCAAACTGATATATACAACCCTTTCTGGGTATCATCCCATTCATTCAAACTGATATATACAACCCTTTCTGGGTATCATCCCATTCATTCAAACTGATATATACAACCCTTTCTGGGTATCATCCCATTCATTCAAACTTATATATACAACCCTTTCTGGGTATCATCCCACTCATTCAAACTGATATATACAACCCTTTCTGGGTATCATCCCATTCATTCAAACTGATGTATACAACCTTTTCTGGGTATCATCCCATTCATTCAAACTGATATATACAACCCTTTCTGGGTATCATCCCATTCATTCAAACTGATATATACAACCCTTTCTGGGTATCATCCCATTCATTCAAACTGATATATACAACCCTTTCTGGGTATCATCCCATTCATTCAAACTGATATATACAACCCTTTCTGGGTATCATCCCATTCATTCAAAGCGGCACATGCCTCAAAATGTGCTTTGCAGTCATTCCATGACAGCTCCTTTTGTCGATTTATCGACTGTCTTAAAACCCATTGTGCCATTCCTCTAAGGGAATATACAACCCTTTCTGGGTATCATCCCATTCATTCAAACTGATATATAAACCCTTCCTGGGTATCATCCCATTCATTCAAACTGATATGTACAACCCTTTCTGGGTATCATCCCATTCATTCAAACTGATATATACAACCCTTTCTGGGTATCATCCCATTCATTCAAAGTGGCACATGCCTCAAAATGTGCTTTGTAGTCATTCCATGACAGCTCCTTTTGTCGATTTATCGACTGTCTTTCTTTTTGTCACGAACCTATCTATCGGCCTCATAACGGGACTATCTCTAGTTTGGTAGGTATTGTTCCATGTTTCTGAAGGCTTTGTAACACTGACTGGTGTTTGAGACAATAAGCGTTTAGGCCTGAATGTTTCTGTGTGGCCCACATATGGTGTTGACACCGCAGCTGGTGTCTGGTCCAACTGCAGTCTAAGCTCAGCTATGTCTTTCTCAAGTCATAATCTTTCATTCTCTAATTTTAACTCATGTAACTGTTGTTTCATGAGCCTGAGCTCAGCAGTGGTTTCGGGACCATATCTCAGGTATGATATCGAGCTATGTCGATAGTATATGCCCCACGTTGGGCGCCATATTTTGTAACTTGTCGAGGGTGGTTATTAAACAAATGGTGGACAAACGATTATATATTTATATCTTATTTGAAAGCTACTTTGCCTAGTAATGTTATGATAGTGATTGCCTATCACTATCAGTTGATGATCAACTAGAAAATAAATACAGATATAATAAATTTTCATCGGGGCTACTTGGCCGTAAATTTATTGTATTAAATCAAATCAATGGTACTATCCACCTAACACAAATCCGCTTCTATTAAGTTGCCAATCTTTAATGTTCCTATCCATCTTATTTTAGAGAGATCTATCATCCACCAGTCGTCTTCCTTTGCCGGTACCTGAGCTTACCGCTTGTCCTGTTGCACAGAACGCAATGCTCTGTGCAATTTACTCAGCAGACAAACCTAACAGTTCCAACGTGAATATATTATTTTCCTTGTAGCAGGTCTTTTCCACTCGCGAGCTACTTCACAACTGACTTTTTCGAAAACGTCACGCTCGTTTTATACAGTTCGTGAGTCGTTATCTTAATGAGCGTCCAACTGTTCATAATCAAAAGTCCAAGTGATTCCTTGTAAACAAAGGGCTTTCGTCGACATTTCCCCATTTCGCTACAATATTGACGCACAAACTACATGAAATGTAAATAAGATGGCATATGTGTGAACATCTATTGTACCTCATATGCCCTAACTATTATATTTTTATCATTTCTTGTCCAGTTCCAGAAATGAAAACATATTCCTCGTGGTATTGTTTGACAACTAAAAAAGTATGTTTGACAGTCAAAATGCTTTTAAAAACAACCCCAAAGGAAAATATAAAAGAACTGTCACGTGACTCGGAACACACATACTCGATACGGAACACCGGTAATCAGTGCATACAGTTCAGCACAATATTTAGTAAAAAGAGTTAATGATACTAACTGTTGTTAACATGCATTTTGATTCTGAGATATTTGTCTTTCAAAGTACGTATAGGATTACGTCAATTTAAAAACGTTCGCAACAATTTTTTTCCAACGACAGATTTTCTTAAAAATTCGCACAAACATGTGTCAATGTATCCTAAAACTAAAACAGTCTTATCAAAATAGGGGTCACTGGCCTTGTTCCTGAAATATTGGGGTTTACATACAGTACCGGTCGAAGCTCTTTTTTCAGTTTGTGTGGCTAGCAATGTTAAATTATATAAAGCGTTCATATTCAAACAAGGATGGAGATTTTTTAATGCATCTTTTTTATGTTTCGTTTGGCAATATACAATTGCAGTTTAATGATAAAACGCGCTTTATCTATAGTTACCATTTATAAAATGACTTTCAATGGACACTTAATGAGGTTAATTATGCATTTAATATGTCTCTGAACACATCAATAAATAATCAAATATACGAATATCTTTTGTTCCAAACGACGTATTTTGTTTAAAAATGTAATATACATGTGTCATTCTATACTGAAACTAAAACAGTGTTCAAAAATAGGGGTCACCGGCCTTTTTCCGGAAATATTGGGTTTTGAATGCGGTACCTGTCGAAGCCCCTTTTTTCAGTTTGGATTTTTATCAATGTTTTAATTATATAGGAGATTTTTTTCAAACAAGGTTATGGTTCTTTCAACTGGTATGTTTTCACACGTCTTGTTTGGCAATATACAAGTGTATTTTGGTAATAAATAACGCTTTACCTACAATTACTGTAAATATAATGAATTTGACTGGACATTGAAGTAAGTCAAATGGGTACTAATAATACCGTCTGAAACGTCATTTATTATGCATCAATATATTTTGTTCCAAACGCCAGATTTTTAATTTTTTTTCGCACATACATGCACCAATGTATGCTAACACCAAAACATTAATAAAAAGAATGGGTCACCGAACATGTTTGGGAAATATTGGACTTTAAATAGGGTACCTGTGCAGCCTTTTTCATGTTCCGTGTTTACGTAAACAAATCAATCAACTGCCAAAATAGAATGGAGATCTTTAATGGATCTTTTTTGAACTTATTTGTTTGGCAATACATTGTATACGTGTGTTTTTGATTATCATAATGTTTTATGTGTTTTATGCTTGTTGCACTATAGTGTATATGACCTTTTTATTAACTTATAATGGTGAACTCAAATGAGTATTCACAAATGTGAAGAACAACACAACACGTGTTACCACTACGAAGTTTAATAATACAGTGCGGCATCTGAACAGGGTACTAGGTTACCATTGGTGGTAGCTATAGTCTGTTTCATAATACAACATTATGAACTTTTAACTATTGACTAGAACTTAATGACTTCCACAGATTTATATTTATTGATTGAAATTAGTATAGTGTAACATATGTACAATAAAGAAATAATTTAGCAAAAGGAGAAATTAACCCAATTATATTCTTTCTGTTGCGAACGTCTTTAAGTGCATTTAAAATAAAGACAGTGGTTTTATCGTTTGTGACCCGGTACTACCCAATAAATCGTAATAGATTATAGGTACATGTACTTACTTGAGTTTGCTGAACTGTGAATATTCGTTATTCCAGACATACTTCATTTTTTTTGTCATAAAGTATCTTATGGTGCTGGATTTCTGAAAGTAGTAAGTAATGTTTTGCAACGTTTGATAAAACGAATTTCGTCAAAAGAATTTAATATTATAATTGTAATACTAGTAATTTAAACATTTCAGACATGGTACAGTTTAAGAGTTTTATTAAAACACTGATCGAAATACACAATAATATAAGAACTTGGTATTGTGTTTTACACAAGTGTCAGACTGAAATCTGAACAAGATGCTTCAGAGCCTTGTTGTGCATATGGATTCTGGGCACGCACTTGAATCTATCTGACTCAAATTGAGTGTACAACGATCAAATTCTTGAACTGTATACGTTGAATATGTTGTTTTTATCGGATTCTTCCAGTTCAAGCCTCGCCTATCATGACTTAGCATTAAGGGCCTACAGTAAGAACTGGTCCTTCTGCCAAAGGTGACTTTAACCTTAAAGCCCCATTTTCCAGATCCCAGATCCCGGTTAAGCCCCATTCTCACTGTGCCTGTTTGTTATCCGTGGGAAATTCTGTCGAACCGTAAATGTCCTGGACGATCCACCTGGATAAACCTCGTTGTTTGGCGTGTCACCGGCGTGTCACCGGCGCACAACCGAAGTACACGTCAGACACGACGTATTACTTAATAAACATGAACCAAAGCAGCCTCCAGATACATGCAATTAATAACCACCTACAGTTGGTCCATCAGCAAACGGTTTGCACCGTAGGCATGGCTCCTCGGTCAGGAGAATTAGAGCCATTATTTTGATGCATTTTGGGCTGATTCTGCGTCAGTGATGGTAATGGTTCCTTGTCAAGTTAAGGTTGAGGCGTATGTGATTGCCCACCAGCAGAATCCTCTTCTGATGCAGACTCCTTTACCGGTACCAACATCTTGACTTGTCTGTGAGTTGTTTCTAGGCACTGGCCTTAGCAGATATGTGGCAGAGAGACTAGAGAGGACGGATGTTGGTCCACATTTTGTGTCGGTTTATATCCTCTCGCTCAGCGTGTCACTGGTGCACAACCGTGGTATGACGGGACAGTATCGGTGTTTATCGGGACACTGCTGGCAACAACCTGGGTCACACCGGGCTTTACCAGGATCAATCGGGCAACATGCCGCCCTGAAACGTAAACACTCTGTTTTACACCGGGAGCGTATACCCAGCTATTCCGGGGTCAAACTGAAAGATCCATCTTCATAACACCGGGGTGGCGTCGGCCATGTGTGAATACAATTTATTTTTGATATAAAAAATGTCCCGGATCACCACATTATACCGGCTTTTCTTCACAGGGAGTTCTGGACCAGCACCGAGACTGTGAAAATAGGGCTTAAGAAACCAGGAAATTGACAAGGACTGACTACTAGAGCGAGGGAAGGTTACCTTGGCACCCTTCACATCCGCTAGAGGAATGTTGCTTCCGTTTGAGATAGACCGCGCCTCCCGCACGTATCCAGCGTTCACGCTGCAATAATAACGTTATGGTATGCTCGATTGACACACGCGTGCTTCTCATTTAAATATGTTACATAATATACTCAATAATTGAGTTATGTGTTAAGCTTGAAATATGCTATGATTTCTTAGATACAAGTTTTAAACGCTTAATCTTTTTTATAACTGTATAGCGTTAAATGTATTATACTGAAAGCCCACAGCGGCTATTAATTCAATGACTGTTCAAAGTCTAAACGACTAGATAGTTCAGGATAGTGTTCCATTGAGGATATGCCATTTAAGCGCATTGCACTTTAAGTTGAAGTATGAGTGATTTAAATATTAATAACAGAAAGTTAACCTGATGACATATCAAGTTAGAAACATTTATACTGGTATTTTCACTTTTTGTACACATACAACTATTGCGTCAGTATAAGTTACAGTTTAGGTAACGCTAAATACATCTACCCAAATTTGAAATATCAAATTAAACATTTTACTCCGATGCATCGCCAGTTAAGGCATGCGAACATGTTTATTATAACCGTACATGTATTTCTACGGCAATATATGGAATTAGAACGATTCCAATATGGGAATACATTCAATGTAATCGATATGAAATGTATGCATGAATGAAGACCGTGTCAAATAACTTTCCGATACATACAAATAAGTGATTAGAAATGTACTAACTGCTGGCCGTCTTTCGTGACAACGTGCACACGGGACACGAACCACTGGTTGTATTCATCCTGTAATGGAAACATTGTCCAGCAATGCACGTGGTTAAATAGGCTCATCGACGGTGAGTATATCGCTCACATAAGTGATGAAACGTTTACAGGGGCGTATGGACGGTAAAATGACAATAATTTTTGCAAAACTAAAGTTCATTTAGATGTCCTCGTGACTGTAAACAGTTGAAAAATGTATATAATTTTAGTATATAAACAGTGGTCACCGGTGACACTTTTCGCGGGCGCTGAAAAATTTGTAGTAGTAGTACGATTTCGAGCATGCGCAACTTAGATAAATGTTGTGTAGCGTCGGAAAGTTTTCATTGAAGTGTGCGATGTTGTAGGCGTACTTTCGAATCTGCTGGAATCGTGTACCCCAAAAGAATTGTGTGGCTTTGTATTTATTTTTTAACGATTCCATGAATATATTATTGTCAACAGAATAAGACGATAACATTTAAGCTACATATCTGGTTCTTGTGCGTTACATATTATGTAAAGATTGTGATTATTTTTGCCAACTTCCTTTTATGCCGGATAATATTTAACCTTTGACCTTTAATTGTGACCTTGTCATTTGACTGATAAGCATGTGTCGCGTACGAAACACATCGTGTAGTTACGGGGAATAATAACAATCTAAAATAACGTTAACATCCTTCCAGGCATTTAGAAGTTAATGAGCGGAAACTAAATATTGACGGATGTACGGACGGACCAACACGCGTGAGTCCTTTATAGCTCCCACTTTGTCACAAAGTGGAGGAATAAAAATATTTTCATATTACTTGGCCTAGTGACGTTGTTTTGGACCCAATATGTCCATTTATCAAGCAATTTGCGGCCGATGATGATATGATGACGGTTGGTTCACTAGTGTCTTTTAAAGCAATTGTCGACAACGCATATCGTGCAACCACACGACCCCAGACCCAGTCCGACCCAATACAACATGGGTACGGAAAATTAACGTCAGCCCTTGCGGGCGTGTTATTTGTGTCACAAAATACAAATGAAATATGCTTTTACCTTAAGAATCAAAACTTGAGCCCGGTCCAGTAAGCATCTCGTGTTCATAGCGCGGACCATCAGGTGCGGCAGCCAGAAAAAAAAAAGTCGCAGCAGGCCCGCTGTTATGACGATGAAAAACCACGTGACTACGGTTTTCGGAATGCTTCGTTCATATCCGTAGATTTCCTGCAAAGCAACTATGATTCAATAGCGCCTGCAGAAATGTAAATCAAAACGCTGACAGCGCAGAAAGACTGTTGGCGACAAAAGAAACTAAAATCATGTGAATAATGAGTGCATTTTTGCTAAAAAGAAAACATTTAATTGATTGAAGTTCAAGTTTCCACCTTTTAACTTGATCATGTGGCTTCTTATTCAATAGTATAGGACATCATAATAAAAGATATTTTGTAAGTAACGAACAAATATTGTTCAAGCTAATTATCTTATGCAAACGGAATTATATACATGCCAGTTACCTAGCCGTGCACAATACTAGTAACCGATGAAGCGTGGTAGTTAGGAGCATCGATTGTTAGTGATTCGTAGCCTACTGAGTCAAAAGTAGGTTATACGATATTCATGCTCTCGATTTTCCATATTAACGTTTAAAATATATATATTGCAGTGATGTGTTGTCAAAATATAATCAGAACAAGAATCGGTAACAAGGAATAACACTTTCGCAACGAGTCAAAAATAACCGATGTAGCGCATTAAGTTAGTGATTTTATTCCAGGACACCCAGGTGAATATTTCGGTTACATACAAGTAAATAGCGAAAATAGGGGTGTCATAAGATTGACGTAACATTTTAATAAATTAAATTTTTTAGAAACAGTAATTGCATTTAATCACAGAATATACATATTATAATACACATGCCATACATTATCTTAAATAATAAAGAAGTAAGAAAACAAGCGTGATTTTTGCTTTTTAGAAGTAGGACCCTTTCAGGTTTTGATTTACTGACTCGTAGCCTGCAAATGATGATAAATGATGTTAATGCAGACTCTGAAGACATCCAAGTTGCATGTACAAAAACTGCATGCAAGTCTTGCAACTGTTGGAAATCAAATTTTATCAATCATTTTTTTTGGTCATGCGCAAACTGTGTAAGTTTGGTCAACATTGAATCAAAAATCGTGTGTGCAAGCCAATCATTGATTACTTGATGTTTTTTTCCCAAACACAAGGAGCAATAACGCTGGTGTTTCTGGCCCGATCATGCTTTTATTCGACTTCACCTGTAGTCGTACGTTCGTAGACAAACTGTACACGATTGGTGAAGATTGGATGAAAAATGAAGTATCTATCCTGAATAATGCCCCTTTTTTGCATATTTTTTCAAAAAGGGCAATAACTCTGGTGTTTTTGGTCCGAACTTGCTTATATTCGACTTCAACTGTAATCTCTATCCTGAATAATGTCCATTTTTGGTCATTTTTTTTAATAAACAAAGAACAATAACTCTGGTTTTTGAAACACGATCTGGCCCATTTTTGGCGTCTATTGAGATCTGATGGTCAAACACAAACTTTGAAAGTTTGGTTAAGATTGGATGGAAAATAAAGTTTATACGTTGGAAAAGGGCATGTTTGCACTTTTTTGCATGAAAAAGGGGCAATAACTCTGGTGTTACTGGTGTGATCTGACCCAATAACACTCCCATCTGAGATTTTATGGTCATACACAAACTGTGCAAGTTAGGTCAAGATGGAATAAAAAATGTAGTCTTTATCGCGATAACGGTCCAAATTGTTGACGGCATACGGACGACGGACGATGGACGACGCCGGAGAGGTCCCCTCTACCAATAGCTCAGGTGAGCTAAAACACCACGCTCTGTTAAGATGTGTTGGGATCTCAAGAAACAATGAAGTAAAGTCGGTTGGGCTATATTTAGATAATTCGGGTCCAGTGGTAGCTCAACTCGTGAACTCCATCGATCATGATTGTGAAAGACATCGCTACCATAATCGTATCAAATCGTAACGGAGCGCATGGATTCGTGATAAGCGTATCGAAACTTATCTGTTCGTACTAGAACGTCCTAATTCGGGGAACTGGATCGTGATGATCGTGTCAGATCGAGTCCCACTCGTGTACTCGATCGAAACTATCCCAACGGAACTTACGTAATCGTATCTAAACTGGAGATCAGACCGTGATAGATCGTGACCCCTGTAATTGGAAAATCATGACCAGATAGCAACAGAGCACAAAACATCTTATCAAAACGCATGGACTCGCATCACATCGTATCCAACCCTGAAATCTCAGAGAAATACCATGATCAGCTACGAGTGGCCAATCGTGGCGTTCGTGACGGATCGCACGATAGTGGGAACCTAGCATTAACTAATCCACGGCACATTTTATCGTAATCCAACATGGCGCAGGAATGTTTATTACTAACACCGATTTCTTCGCATTAATATAGAGAAAATAGTAGTGACATAAAACTGAAACATCGTGTTAAAAATCCGTTCAAAATAATTCAAATGTAAAGAATACTTAATAGAATTAAAATAAAAAGAAAATGTGTTTATTTTCGGTGTGATACCGCGTTATATCATTACCGGAAAGGGAGACAATTTACTTATTTTCATATTAATTGTCTCCCTTTCCGGTCATGATATCACGCGTTATCACCACACCGAAAACAAAAATATCCTCTATATAATCAAAACCCATACATCTGTCAAAATCATCAAATCAGAACATCGAGGGAATATGCTCATCTCCTATTGGTACTGAAACCTTTAATTAAGTTTCAATGAATATATGTCAGTGGTTGCAGGAATGGCACACTGGATACTATATGCATCAATAATCGAAGGCCCATAACTCAATAAAAATCACTACACTGCAGCAGACAACATGCTTATCTGCTTCTGGTATTCAAGATTTCTAAGAAAGCTTCATTAAATTCGTGCCATTGGATGTTGAGAAATATCCCAGACAAGAATTATGCACTATTTTATTTTATTTTATTTTTTTACTGAACACCAATATTCCACTGACACTTGAAAAAAAAAGTCGCGATCAAATAGTTAACTGTCATGAAAATGTTAACAAAGTTACACAACGATAAGTTCAGTCAAAAATAGGTCTGCCTGTAAAATTAAATAAAATTTTATTAAATTTTTATGCTAAAACCAAACAAATTAAAACAATTAGTCAAAAATTGGTTCACAAATCGTTATGTCATATCTGTCTAATACATATTACGCATTTTCTTATGAAATATTTATCATTATTCCTTTATTTATCGACAAGTCTCTCCTTCAATCCCATAAGAATAGATCGTATAGCATTTTGTGAATTTGATTTCGACTGTTTGTTTAAAATTGTTTGCATCCATTATAAACTGTGTAAAAAATGCAATACACTTTATAAAGGCGGACGCTTATGTCATCCAAATAATCGCTGTGCAAGTTTGATCACGTTTTCTTGAAGCAAAAGATACTGACACTATGCACACCTACTTAATAAGTTTAAGTGAATTTGGATCAGTGGTAACTAAGAAATATCTAAGGCAAGAAGTGGGTACTGTATACTAATTCCAGCAATCTTCAAAGGTACATAACTCAAAGAACAAGAGGTCCAAAAGGGCCAGACGCTCTACTGGCCCCAGAATATGGCAACTTTTTGACGAGATGCATCACTTTATAAAATTTTGAACATGACCATAAGATGAGGCTTGTCTTTTTAGTTTTAGTAGTTTCGGACAAAAATATTTTGGGAAACTTATTTAAAATCCATATAAAATTTATTGAGCCCGGGGTGGTGTCGTGTTTTAGCCCATGGACTCCATTTTAACAACTTTGGTAAAGGGCAGTCATGCTATGCTAGATACCAAATCTCAAACGACTAGGCCTTTTAGTTTCAGACAGAAAGTTAATAAAAACAAAATCCGGAGCCATTTTTTGCCCAGGAGTCATTATTCAAAACAAGAGAGCCATGATGGTCCAAAGCGCTCACCCTGAGTACTGGTACAGATGAAGACCATACTGTTGTGACAGGTTTGAAAATTAAGGAATCTGAACAATGCGCAAAGGGGGATGGGATCAATTTGATTTAAAACATCAGTTAGTGCAATGGGCTAACTAAAGTACGAGTTGGGTAGTGGATGTGCGGTGTTTCGCTAATGGTTCTCAAATCATTTTTCTCGATATTCCTACCTGACCCTTTGCCATTAAATCAGTGACAATTCTGGAAAATGCAGAAACAGTAGATTTTGATGTCTTTTTCGCAGACAGTTTTGGAGCACTAATTGCAATGCGATAATTGCGATGGCTGTACTATAAGGTCAAGTTTTGCTTTTTCTTTAGTAATTTTTCGGTCCAATGATGATAAATGATGTTAGTGCAGGCTCTGAAGCCATCAATGTTGCATGTACAAATAACTGAATGCAAGGTTTGCAACTGTTGGAAATCAAATTTTATAAATCAATTTTTATGGTCATACGCAAACGGTGTAAGTTTGGTCAACATTGAATCAAAAATCGTGTGTGCAAACCAATCATTGATAAATTGTTGATGTTTTTTCCACACACAAGTAGCAATAACTCTGGTGTTTCTGGCACGAACATGCTTATCTTCGACTTCACCTGTAGTCTTACGTTCATAGACAAACTGTGCAAGATCGGTGATGATTGGATGAAAAATGAAGTCTCTATCCTGAATATTGTCCATTTTTGTAAAAAAAATAATTCACACAGGACAATAACTCTGGTGTTTCAGGCCTGATTTCGTTTATGTTCAACTTGACCTGTAATCTTATGGTCATAGACAAACTGTGCAAGATTGATGAAGATTGGATGAAAACTGAAGTCTCTATCCTGCCCACTTATGCATTTTTTTTCAAAAAGACAGCAATAACTCCGGTGTTTCTGGTCCAATCTTGCTTATATTCGACTTCAACTGTAATTTCATGGTCATAGACATACTGTGTAAGATTGGTGAAGACAGGATGAATCAGAGCGCTGAAGGCACTGCAGTTGTTCGCTATTGCGTAATACTGGGCACATCATGGGCAGTCTGTGCAATTAGGTAGGGATAATATACGTCACCTTAAATACAGTGGTTGTAAATGTTTAAACGAAAATATTCATTTAGTATAACATTTGTTAAATGTTATAAATATGTCTTGAAGATTGCTAAGCGATTTATATTATTCAAAATGGTCAGTTTTAATACAATATTACCTCGTAAACATATAAATCAAATTTTGAAATATATATAGCGTCATTGTGTAATTATGTTATTTTGTTCTCCCAACCAGGCAGTTTTGAATAGTTGCAATTCAATATATTAATTATATATATTGCGTCAAATGTGTAGGTGATGAATTTAGGTCCATTGTAAAACATACGCCACTAATTGAAACGTAATCCGTTGTAAAAACTAGATACTTTCAGCAGCTTAAAACTCTGTATGATATAATATATTTAAAGCCTTTCAAAAAAATTCAATTCAAAATGAAAAAAAAATGGCGGTCAAGACCTAATAAGACAAATTCTTTGTCCGATTTTCAATTGCATGTTCTTTCTTTGGGCTTCAAGCATATATTAATTTAATAGCATTCCTACTCGACATTCCGACATTACATATTCATTACTAACACACATACCTGGATATACATGTATATAGTGAAAATGACCATTATGAGTTTTATAACCGGACACTCTCTGTAGCAGACAGATGATTACGCTGTCGAAGATCAAAATCTGAGGAGTTGAGCAAAACTCAATATTAACCTTTAATAAGGGTTTCTGTCCTGGAGTTTCATTATTCATATATTGAAAACAAACAAGATGCTGAACATAACAAATATTAAACATTATATGAATGCAAAGACTGTGCTACAAGCTTTTTAATCGTATTAGCAAGTGTTTTAAGTTCCTTAAAGGGAGTTACTATCAAAATATTGTTGGTTTCTTTTGGAAATGTCTTAAAATGTATTCCCTTTCAATAAATTATCTGGAGTAGTAAAACTGTCAAAAAAATATATGAAAAATTCTCAACCATTGCCGGGAATCGAACCCGGGTCCTTCAGAATGCGAGTCCGACGTGCTAACCACTATTGCCGCTACGCCTTTTAAAATATGCCGATTGTATTTTCTGATATGATTAGTGTAACCGATCTCAATCGTGCTACATCGACTATATCCGGAATGCTCCGTAAAAATCGACCGCTACTGCGTAATAACCGCTATACTGTTCTTTATCGTTATAATGATGGCCACGTAAAGAATAAAATGAGTAATAAACATCCCCGACTAAACAAAGTCACTACTAAACAAATAATCTTTACATGAGTCGGCGATAACGAGATGAGGGTTAGATTTTTTGTATTATGCTCGCCTCGTGAACAAAGATTTTATTTCATTAATGAATAAGAACGTCGCATAACGTGCTATTTTATTTTCTTCCGCGAGTTCAGTCAAATTTGATCCTACATTGAAAGTTATTGACTTAACTTTTCCCAACATGTCATGTTCTAATCAAATTCATTATCGTAATGATGACCATTTGACAAATTAAACGATATTAAACACGGTACTTCTTACTTTCGCGTAGTCGACCGGCCTAATGCTGTTCTGATCATAGTTCTTAGACTGCTCAACTTTGGAATTGTGGTATCTTTAGTTGTTCTGCGAAAAACTAAAAATGAAGACTATCCTGAATAATGTCCATTTTTGTATATTTTTTATAAACAAAGGACATTAACTCCAGTGTTTGAAACACCATCTGGTCCATTTTTGGCATCTGCTGAGATCTGATGGCCATACACAAGCTGTGCAAATTTGGTAAGATAGGATGGATAACAAAGTCTATATGTTGGAAAAAGACATTTTTGCACTTTTTTGCATGAAAAAACTCGAGTGTTACTGGTGTGAGCTGACCTAATTACAATCTCATTCGAGATTTTAAGGTCATACACAAACTGTGCAAGTTTGGGTTAAGATTGGATAAAAAGTAAAGTATCCAGCGCGAGAACGAAAAAAATTGTTGACGGCACACGGACGACGGCAGACGGACGACGCAGGAGAGGTCCACTATACCAATAGCTCACCGTGCTTAGGTGAGCTAAAAATGCTAGATGACCATAAGGCGATGCTTCATACCAAATACATGTATATATCAAAGCTGTATACGTGCCTTATAGTTTCAGACAAGAAGAATTTCGAAGGGTTTTCCAACATAAGTCAATATAAAAAATTCGAGCCCCTGGTTGAGCCATTTTTAGCTCAGGAGCACCATTTGGCTAATGACCATAACACAATGCTGCATACCATATATATTAATAGGCATAGGTCTTGTAGTTTTTTAGACAAGAAGATTTTAAACCTGTCATATAAATATAGAGCCCCGGCGCAATGCCATTTTTAGCTCAGAGTCAGTATTTTAACAATTTTAGAAAGGACCATAAGTCGATACTACAAATACCAATAAGAGCTATCGCTAAAGGTGATTAATACCCCCCCCCCCCCCCCCCACACACACACACCGCTTTGGCACAGAACAATGAATTGACTGACAAAATGACCTCCATAAAAGGAAAAATTAGCTTGAAACGCAAAACAAAGAGTACATGCGGAAATGATTCACACATATTTGACCTTGAATTGTGACCTTGACCTTTGACTGATAAGCATCACACATGTGCGTGACACATTGTCTAGTCATGTGGAGTAACAATTTGAAGTAATATTAAAATCCTTCCAGGTATTTTGAAGTTACGTTGAGGAACAACATGTAAATATTAAAACTTTGATCTTAAATTACGACCTTGACCTTTGGCCTACAAACCATGTGTCGTGTACGCGACACATCATCTGGTCATGAGGAATAATTATGTGAAGTTATATTACAATCCTTCTAGGCATTATGAAGTTATGGCGCGGAAATGATATACAAATATTTGACATTTGACCTTGAATTGTGACCTTGACCTTTGATTGACAAGCATGGGTCATGTGCGCGACACATCGTCTGGTCAAAAGGAATAATAATCTGAAGTAATATTAAAATCCTTCCATAGATAACGAAGTTGTTGAGCGGAAACGGAATAGAAGTATTTTACCTGTTTTCGACCTTTGTTCTTGAATTGTGACCTTGACCTTTGAAGGACAAGCATGGGCCATGTACGTGACACATCGCCTGGTCATGGGGAATACTAGTAATTATCTGAAGTTATATTAAAATCCTTCCAGGCATTAAGAAGATATGGAGCGGAAAAAGATACAAGTATTTGACCTTTGACCTTAAATTGCGACCTTGACCTTTGACAGACACGCATGGGTCATGCTCCTGACAGATCGTCTGGTCATGAAGAATATTAATCTGAAGTTATATTAAAATCCTTCCAGGCATTACGAAGTTATGGAGCGGAAACGAAATATGAGACGTACCAACGTACTGACGTACAGACACGCGTGATTTTAAAAACAGTGAGGGTATACATATAAAAGGAATAGGCCTTGTAGTTTAGGATAGAAAGATTATTAAATGTCATAATACCTTTCATATAAAAATGAGACCAGGTGCATGCACATGTTTTGCCATAGGGTTATCTACATACCAAATATCATGGTAGTTTAAGACAGGAAGATTTTCAAAGTTTTGTTAACAAAAAACACATATGTGTAGCTCATGCGAAAAAAATCCAGCTTTTGTGGCCGGACGGACCGGGACCAAACCTATAGTACCCCCAGGTGATCCACCGGTGGGGACTAATAAAAACAGGAGCTGTTTGTAAAACAGTTATGCCACCTCTAGGTTAAAAACAATCTTTAAAATATTAAGTTTGGTGATGATTTAATTAGAACTGTTGGACATCGGGAGCGGAAACTGTTAAAAGGCCAATTTCAGATAAATCAAGGGCCATAACTCAATAATCATCATTCATCAAACTTGGTAAAGAAATTACAACCTAAAACCTGCCGTCAACTACAGTCCCGTGGCATTGCGTAAGGGTTGCCGATAAAAGTGTGATAGTTTCGGGAACCATTCGGAATAAAATGGGCGGAGATTGGCCACCGTGTTTGCTCGGCATATATTCGCGGAGTGACCTACGACAGGTTGATGAATAAACCCCGAAACCTATCCGAAGTCACCGAATACGACGCGGAAGAATGCCGACAGTTTCGGAATTAGCTTCCGAATGTTTTCCGATCGTGCTGAAAGGTTGCGGTAAGATTGCATAACATGCTGAATAGTTGCCGATTTGTTGTCGACAGAATGCTGAAATGTTGCCGATTGGAAGTCGGGGTATGTGAACGACGCCGAACTACAATATGATTATCAGTTGATTTCCCGACAATGGATCTTTAGGTGCATTCTCATTGCCCTTGATATCATGCTTGTATTTGCATTTCACCTGACACAGAGAAAAAGAAGACATCATCGATTGTGGATCAAACAGTATTTGAGGCTCACGCCATAAATGCTGGACGACATACCCCAGCGTCCAACGCCTCGCATTCCAAAAGGAATGAAGAATGTTCCGTAACGCCCTTCCTGCTGGCCTAAAGTTTGCAAAGGCACTGAGTTACATGGCATCTGTGGACTCGTACGCCTCCTTGGTGTATGACTTCTGTGCTTCTGTGGAAAGTGTATGTCATTTTGTCCCAAGTGTCTACTCCCCAGCTTCAGGAGTATAATGATGAAGTTCTGGTCATTCTAAATACTCCTAAGATCTGACGTGAAATGGCCGCCCAATTTGAGAGAAGGTGGAACATGTCCCATACTGTTGGCTTTCACTCTGCATTGCCTATTCTAATAGCAAAAAGAGTTTGATGATTATGTGCATCCTTTAGAGACTTTTTCATAGTTTTTTCAGATTGGGCTTTCAGATAAAGGTTTTAGCCGTCAAGACCAAGACTAAGGATCATCACTTCTGTAATGTCAAAAGGCTGACTGACTAGTAGCCCCACGCCAAACGTCTTCTTGAGTAGTTTGTTCATGACTTGCACCATGATAAGTGTTCAATTCACAAGAACAACGCTGATTTTGTAACTTCGAACACTATCGGCAAATTGACGGCATCACTTCTGCTGTAGCTCTATTATAGTTCGGGAAATACAACTACCGGTAATGCTCGGCGTCCCTTCCGCTGACAATCGGCTTCTTCAGCGACGATTCGGCATCTTTCATTACATGATCGGCATAGCTTCCGCGTGTACACGCGAACAGAACTCTTCTACTCGTCGTCTTCGGAGAGCGTTCGACATCGATTCGTCTTCCTTCACGGACCGCTCGGGGTGGCTAAACAGATTACGAAGCCTCGCAGAAGGCTTCCCGAAGATGCCGAGTCAATGGCGATGGGTTCCCGAACATCTAGAATGGTTACCGACGGTTTTCCGAAGACCCCCGAAGCCGTTTCAAACTTTGGATGCCGAAGTTTTTTCAATCCCGATTAGGCCCCGAAGTGCCAAGAAGGTTCCAGAATTGTTAAGAAAGGACAAGGAAGGGTTCCAGAACATCGCGAAGACATGCCGAAACACCCCCGATTTTGCCAAAATCGCTTTCGGGAAACCTTCGGGGGCTAGTGGACGGCAGGTTTTCAAACAAGTTTGGTGAAGATTAAATGAAAACTGTTGGACCGACTAAACAGGCTAATTTTAGATAATTCATGGGTCATAACTCCACAATTCATTTGGCCGATTATCGAACTTGCCGAAATATTATGCCGATAAACATTTTAATCAAGTTAGGTTTAGATCGGATTAAAAGTATTGAACTTAGAAAGCGGAAACGAAAGTTCTCGACCGACCGACCACTACCGACCGACTTATTTAAGCATATTCCACGATAATATTTATGTTCATTTGCACTTTTCAAGTTATTGCAGTATGAAGATTTGTCTTTCACCTGACCTTTGATCTCTGGTGAAAAATAGGTCGTGCACAATCCTCACATTGCCGTTTATATGAACACTAAGTTTCATGAAAATATCTTCAGTACTTTTGCGTTATATCAGGATCGGGTTTTCGCGGACGGACGTACTGACGGACGTAAACACGAACTGACGGACGGATGGACGGAGGTTAAACTTATAGTCCTCTCCTGTGAAACGCCGGTAGGATACTAATAAGATACAAAGCATCGTTCAAATACCAAGTCCCGTAAATGCTACGCAAAGTTGGCTGTGGGCCGGTCAGTGTGGTGAGAGATCACCACATTGAATGTACAGCTATTTCTTACCATTTGATGCACGCCTTCGCAATGACATCATTGTAATCACAGACATGTATTGAGTGCATGGGCAGGCGATAAAGGCGATTCATTCAATACTCTTCTTGAAACTATTTCGAAGTACATGTACAACGAAACAGACTGTACCCAATAACCTTTGTTACCAGAGTGCAATTATGGTGCATTATTAGTTTGGTAAGTACATCCAGACTGTTTCAAAATTGAATATATTCAGTGCAGAAATGAATGCCATACAAATAAAGGTGTCTTGTGAAATTAATCGCTCCCGAGTGTTTCCCGATCATGCAAAAGTTTGTGGTAACAGTGCAGAAACATGATGAAGAGTTGCCGATTTGTTGTCGATATAATGCTGAAATGATGCTGATTTGAGAGCCGGGGGTATATAAACGATGCCGAACTACAATCTTATTAGCAGTTACTAGTGGTACACCATGGGTGTTACAGGCATTCACCTTGCATTTTGTTTTAAATCAAAGCTAAAACTGAAGGGATGCTTGCTTTGAAATTGAACATGACACAGAGAAAAAGAAAAATCATCGATGGTAGGTAAAAAAATAAAATATTTGAGGATCACGCAAACAATGTTGGATGATATACTCCGGCGTCCAATGCCTCGAATTCAGAAAAAAAAAACACCACTAGGTTCCGCAACGCCCATAAAGCTTGCGATGTCTCTGAGGTACATGGATTCTGTGGCCTCCGTGGTGTATGATACTGTGTTGCTGCGAAAAGCAAAGATGCAATCATGTCACAGAAGTGTCTACTGCCAGCTGCAGGAGTATAAGGATAAAGTTCTGGCCATTCCCAACAACCCAGAGGCCTGACGTGAAGTGGCTGCCCAATTTGAGAGAAGGTAAAACATGCCCATACTGTTGACTTGCTCTTGTCATTGCTGACTTTTATAGCCTCAGAAACGTAGGATGTGCTGGGGCATCCTTTAGAGACACAATATACAAGTAGTTCAACTGCATTCATACAAATATTTCCTATGTATATATATATATATATATATATATATATATATATATATATATATATATATATATATATATATATAATTTCCACTGTACCAGTAACCTTACCGGTAGTGATTTTTATTTTGGTTCGATCCCGATTTGTCACCGAAGAGCCAAGAAGATTCCAGAATTGTTAAGGAAGGATCCGGAAGGATTCCAGATAATCGCAGAGACACGCCGAATCATACCGGTGTTGCCATATTCGCTTTCGGAAACCCTTCGGGTGTCTAGTGGACGGCAGGTTATAAAGGAACGACACTACCAAATATGATTCGCTTAACCGGTTAGTTTACTGGTACAGTGGAAATGTTTTATATATTCTAGGAAATATTTGTATGAATGCAGTTGAACTACTTGTAGTTGTCTCGTTATTACAATAATAATCAGAAGTAATTTCAGATCAATATACAACCACTATAAATCAGTCTGTAAATTCAAACCCAGTAAGATACTCTTATCCGAAAAGGTATTTACAGCCATTGTTCCGTCTATTTAAGACGCCACCATTTGTAATACATATTTAGTACAAAATAAATGCATCGTTAACCAAGGTAGCTAGATATTGACCTGCTTCAGATTCTAATTAACAGTAACTGTCACTATTAAATAGCATTAATAACTACATTATTCTAATTAAAACTTAGGAGTATAATCGTTACTTGTAGAAAATTAAGATTTTACAACACTTCATTTGAACAGATTTAATGTTGATTGTTTTGTAGGGTCGCGAAAATATATGAAAATATCAAAATAACACTTTACTTGCAGATTGGTAAATCCTCCTTCTAATTAAAATCATTTGTTGATATAACAACTGACTGCCCACAATTCATGTGGACAGTTTGTTAATGTTCGGAAATAAATCCAGACGCAGAACTGTTTTCTTTGCTTTTAGTCTATATTTTAGGTCAGCCTCGTTTTGCAATGAATGTTTACCACATGTCCCAAGTAACTCTTTTTTAGTATCTGTGTTGTTATTTTGACTTGAAATTACCCCTAATTGCAGATAAAATCATTACACAATAAAAACTAGTCAGAAGATTAAAAGTCAATAGTGCTGATAGTGCTTTCGTTGTTTGAAACCGCTACGAAGATAGCTCCAACGTATTAAGGCTAATACACACAGACTCTTGCTCATGATTTAAGTAAAAAGAACTCATTAATTTTTTTGAAGCAAATGTAAAACTTGTGATACACGTTTTTCTTTCATTTTCAATCTGTAACGCCGCGCGCAATAGGAAAGAAAGCACCGCACTACTAAGGTCACAAACAACTAAAAAAGTATTTTTACAGTGCTAGCTAAAATGCTCATAGTGAATTGTATTATTATTTGTTTCTTTATAGCTATGATAATGACGATGATTATGATTATTATCGTTGTATGTATCTTATTATTAGAAGTACCCCCCCCCCCCCACCCCCGTGTATCGTTTATAATGTTTTGTCGAACGTTAAAATTATCGGAAGTTAATAATTTACTACATATTCTGCTTTGTTATATTGCCCTTATTGGATATGCTGTATACTTGGGTGAAATAAATGTCGTGTTCTGTTCTGTTCTGATTTGGATTTTAACTGAGTGTGATTGTGTCTAACCAAGCGGAAAAGTGATGCGGTGACGTCAGAGATAAGCTGTCACACCATGACACGATCGTCTTCAACAACAGGCTAATTAATGATCTGATAACAAACAATGCCCTAAGACCATGTTTGGAGGCTCTGTGGTAACTTAATCTGCCCCAGAATGTAACCTTATGTAACCTTTTTATGTAACCTTCTACAGCAAACTCCTCGCGTACTTCCCCATTGGTACTCGTCAGTTACCACTGCCACAACCAACCTCCGCGCAGTGGTTAGTTAGTTTATACATATTTTATTCAATTTCATGAATACACGTGCATATAATTAAACATATTCAGTTTGAATATGGATTGGAAAACAAGCATATGTTTATATTAATCCCTTTCCATGGTGGAGTTGACTCAATTAGTTTTGTACATTAAACAACCAATTAGTTAACAATGACTAATTTGCAGACATATTGGGTTTGAGATTTGGTCTTGGTATCAGGTCACAAATTAGCTTGTATTTAGTATGATACTTATTCCGAAATAATAAAAGGTTGGAATTTCGGGAAGCTGTACAGATTTGATATTGTAGTTAAGATTTTGTCCATGTTTGTTATACTGTACTTTAGGAAGAATAAAATAAAATAAAAATAGAAAAAAGTGTGCCTTGGTGTCAGAAGAGGTCCCCCTGAGACGCAAGCCGAGCCCATGACAGCATCTTATTACCGTTATGCGTCAAATCTTTTAGTAGCTTCAATGTAGTGCTGGAAACGAAGAAATATGATTATATTATCCTGAAAAGTGAGATGTTCATCGCCGTGAATGAGTTATTCAGTGTTACTGCACATGGAAGATTAGAAAGAAGTGGTTGGCGTATGAGATTGTACCTTGGACACTGGAACAGAAAGTGAAGGGGGGTTTCGACTGCACCGCATGCACAGTTTGGTGAAGCAACTAGGTTTCTGCAGTGGAGTTCGTAGTTAAGAGAGCTACAACCTATCCGCATTCGGGAGTAATAGACATGTAGTTTTCTCACTCCAACGTTAAATAGCGGACATTACTTGGTCTGACATGGAGTAAGTTTTCTCTTAAAATCAACGGGGGCGGTAGAGTTTCGGACGTCCGAAGAAAGCATATTCCACTGTCGAATAGAAGAGGGTAGGAAGGAATTAGTATATGACTGGGTGTGTGCGTGAATTGTGGGAATACTATGGTGGGATCGAAGTTCATAGGATTGAGTAGTTCGAGCATGGATCAGATTGCAAAAGTAAGAGGAGGTAATGTTGTTGCGCATTTTGCAAAGTTGCATCAAGCTATGTTTTCTTCTTCGTTCGGAGAGTGATTCCCAGTTAAGATGTTTGAGAAGACGTTCGGTGTTGCAAAACTTTGTGGTACCTGTCACGATTCTAGCAGCTTCTAGCTGAACAGCTTCTATGTCGCTTTTCAATGTGGATGAGCAGTTGTCCCAGATGAGGTCTCCATACTCCAATAGTGGTCTTATACAAGAGGTGTACATCTTTCCCAGGCTTGGTCTTGACAGAGCAAATTTAAGGTTGCGAAGTATTCCCGGCTTTTGTAAGGCATAATGAAATATAAGAAGACCACTTGGCGTCGTCAGAAAGAACCAGGCCTAAGTGAGTGTGAGTTTTGACTTGGGTATTCGGAATTTGGTCCATTCAGAGTGGCGGGTGAAAAGCTTTGATGCGTTTCCTTGAGAATGTCATGCTTTCAGTTTTCGAAGGATTAAATGAGACAAGCCATGCTTTAGACCACGTGATGATGCGAGTCAAGTCATGATTTAGAGTGGCAGCGGATTCAACCGGGTCTTTAACTATGATATACAGGCTAGTATCGTCAGCAAATAGTCGTATATTGGCCTGGATATTATCATTATATATATATATATATATCATATATCATATCATTAATCAATATCATTAATGTAAAGTAAGAACAGGAGTGGGCCGAGAATGGAGCCCTGTGGGACGCCTGCGTTGATGGCCGACCAGGCAGAAGAAGAGTTTTCAAGAATATCACGCTGCTTCCTATCTGAAAGATAATACCGAAACCAACTCATCAGGTTGCCTTGAATACCTGCAGCCGACAGTTTTGTAAGAAGCCCACGATGCCAACCCCTATCAAAGGCTTTGGACATATTGCAAAATACAGTTCGAGCCTCCGTGCCTTTATCAAGAGCATTGATGATGTCGTTATACAGATATGTGAGCTGGTTGACTGTAGAATCACCTTTCGTAAAACCTGATTGAAATTGTGTAATCAAGTGATTGGATGCCATATAGTTATAAATATATTTATGGACACAGCGTTCCATTAGTTTTCCAAGACAGCTGAGAAGGGAAATGGGACGATATTTAGAAGGTATTGAGGGGTCAGACTTTTTGAAGACGGGGGATGTGTTAGCTAGTTTCCACGCGGATGGGAATACTGACTTAGATAGGAGGGTTGTGAAAAGAGTAGACAGCGGAGTAGAGAGTTCTTGGATGCCCTCTTTTATAAGTCTAGGGCTAATGAGATCAGGTCCACATGCCTTTAAAGGATCGATGAGCATTGCAGCATCCCGAACATCTTGGACTGAGATTACAATGTCTGAAAGGACGGAACTGGCAGAAGTATGAGACTCGAGTGTCGTGTGGTTGCTGTCGTCTACGATTGACTGTCTAGAAAAGAAATCATTGAGAAGTTCAGCTTTTTGTTCGTTTGTTGATGCTTCAGTGTCGTTATCTATAAGTGTTGGAATAGTAGATGAGGACTGTTTGTTAGTTAGTTGTTTGGCAAGTTTGAACCAAGTTCTAGTGTCGACGTTATCGGACTTTATTTTAGAAATGAGTTTTTCCTGGTGTATTTTCCTATTGTCTCGGATAAGCCTAGTTGTGTCGTTACGGATCTTTCGGAATTGAGCCCATGCTGTGTCAGTATTGGTTAGTTTGGCTTGTTGGTGAGATCTGTTACGTTTTCTGATCATAAGACGAACGTCTTTGCACATCCAGGGTACATCGCCTGGTCTGACGGTTATCTCTTTATTCGGGATGCTTTCTGCAGCAGTAGAAAGAATAACATCAGAAACCTAGCCTGCTATGCCGTGAAGATCGAGTCCTGGATGATCGATTCCCAGTCAGTTGCTTCGAGGTTGTTTCTAAATTTGCTGTAGTCGCCCTTGTCGTATAACCAGACTATTTTTGACGAAAACAGGGTATATTAACGAGGACGAGTGCTCCGTAAAGTGAGTTGGAGTTGTAATGAGTTGTTCGGAGTTGTAGGAATCCATGAGACTAGTTAACCTGTTGGAATGGGTAGGCAATAGGTTAATGTTGACGTCTCCTGTAACTATAATGTTATCGAATTGACCATATAATGCCTGGTCGAGACTGTGTTCCATATTAAGCCACTGTGTATTATTTGAGTCAGGTGGGCGATATATTCCGCCGACAAGAAGTTTACGCTGGTTAACACGGACTTCAACCCAGAGCGCCTCAAAAGAATTGACATGGAAGTCTGTACGCATAAAGGCGTGTAAGGTATCACGAACATAGACTGCTACTCCTCCACTAATTCTTTCGTTTCTGTCGCATCGAAATGGTGGTCTAAAATTGGGAATATGTAGATCGTCATCGGAAATATTCTGTTTAAGCCATCTCTCGGTGAAGACTAATACATCGTGAGGCTGAGATTCGACTGAGAGTAAGTCCATTTTTGGCAGTAGACTCTGGATATTGAGATGCATGATACTAAGGCCGCTGTAAGTTAACACGGAATAAGGAGTTTGGTGCGAGTTGGAATTGTAAATGTCGGAAACTGGGCCTGGATTTCGTTCGACATCGCCAGATACTGCTAATAGAAGGGCATAGGAAAAGTGGTTAATACAATTCGGGTTTGCGCTACTAAGGATTCGTGTTGCAGTCATTGAGTCGCCAGGACGTAGATATGCTGGTGACTGCATTGTCATGGAGGTTGGTAGTACGAGCATCCAAGAGGCAGTCCTGGCGTTGGAGCATAAAACAATGACACTACCAGAAAGAGACTGCTCAGACGCATACCTAAATTCCAGGCGAGGACCACCGTGACACCATGGCACTTAACGAGTACAAAAAAAAGATACATATCGTCAAAAAACTGACGGGATAACTTGAAAGTGATTGGACAATCAAGTCGTAATAAAATATGAAGTATTTATGAAACTATAGTATTGTTCGAGAGTGTCTGTATATATTGCACGATAAGAGTTTGTGTTGAAACGATGTATGTTGTTCAAGAAGATAGCAAGGCATATATTGTTAAGCAAGTTAGGTTATATCGTTTAAGGCGAATTAGGAATGCAACTCCATCACGAAAAGCAAGTATGTATGTACGATATTAGCAAGAAGAAAAAGCATTGTTTAGCGGTAGGTTTAGGCATCAGAGTAAGTCAAAATAATCTAGTATAGGTTATACATAGATCTCAGTATCATAATATCGCATACAAATTTGTAAGTAAAAATCTATCACATATATATTAGCAAGAGAAGATTGAACATCTATTTAAAATGTATGTTTAACACTCGAGTATGGTAGTTTTTGGCCTCATAGTAAGTCAAAATCCTCAAAAAAAAGAAACAGATGTTTCCATAGATCGCAGAAACTTAGAATCTCAAACAAGTTTGACAAGTATTAATAGACTACATGAATATTAGCTAGGAAGAAAATAAGTAAAATACAAACATCAGTTGACATTCCTATAGTAATTTTAGGCATCAGAATAAATTATTCATATATCGCAATATCATATGATAATTTCCCGAAAAGGTTTGACAAGTATTAATCGACCACATTAATATTAGCAAGAAAAAAATAAATAGATACGGTAATAGCATCTGTTTACATTCCTTATAGTTTTTGGCATCATAGTAAGTCAAATTCCTCTTAATTAATTAATTTTCATATCAGGGTATCATAAAACTCATACAAGTTCGACAAGTATTAATCGAACACATACACATCTGTTGTGTCACAAATATGTTAAGATATTTAATGTGAGTAAGGGTTGTTTAAACAAAAAAGGAATTTGTCAGACGTAGTGATTACTGGAGATACTAGTACGGGAAAGTAACAGCCAGTGCTATGTCATTTTTGTAATAGACATTCGTATAAATAAATGGAATACACACATATATGTATACATATATACACAAACATGTATATATATAACACGGATGTAACAAGATGTCGGTGCCGTACTTAGCATGGTCACGATATGAAAACTAGAAATATTCAGTTATGTGAGATATAACAATAAGACAAGTTTAGTTAACTTAGTAATTAATGAGCTGATTCGAGCCGCTAGCAAAGATTTCGTGAGAAAAACGGGTTTAAATTCATGTATTGGGGAAAACTTCCGAAAAATACAAAACTCTAAATTGTATTAGCACAACAAGAAAGTTAATATGTGTTCAATAATAAGACGGCACTGTACGTAATGTCAAACATTTTAAATAGAACAGGTATCATCAGTCGTTTTATCAATAATACACGTGTTGTCGATTTGCTCTAATGTCGCACGTTGTTACAGAAAGTTAGGTCCTCGTGTTAAGCAAGATGATCGAGTCAGCACAGGAACACAGTGATATAGTGATAGTTGTATAGTGACGGGTGAGCGTATACTGCACAAAGAAAGTTACACGCGAGGCTTGAACCTAGCGAGATCATTCATGGATTCGCACCTGTGAATTGTCTGCTCGTGGTCCTTCACTAGAATGGTGCCGTTAGTGGTCCACGTTCCTGAGATGTGGCCGTCCCTCATCAGGCGACGGGCGTGGTAGAAGACCTCACTTCTTTGCTGTGTGAGCTCCTCGTTCAGATAGATCCCGTTACCAAGTAACTTTGATAAAATTATGTCACGAGGTGGCTGACGCCCACTCTTTGATGCGTTGTTGGAGGAAACAACTTTTCTGGACCTGGGTAGTCTGTGCATGTTGTCGACTTCCTTTAAAGTGACGTCAAAGCCGATTTTTGTGAAGATACCAGTGATAACGTTATCAATATTTTCTACATCGCTTTCAGTTACGCCAGATAAACGCAAACAATTGCGCCTACTGTACTGGTTTGACTTATCTTCACTTTTCTCAAGGAGATCAACACGTTTTTTATAAGTCCTTGACATTGTTGCGAAGAACCTCATTCTCACTTTGAAGGGATGCCATGGTGGTCTGGATGGCACCTAAGACCCCTGAGACATTGTTAGCTGACCATCTCAGTAAGTTGGTCGTTCAACGTTGTCTTGAGCACAGATGCAATTTTCTCAATGTGATCATCATTCAAGCTCACAGAGAATGTTTCATGTGAAGGTAGTTCTTTCTCAATGGAGCCAATGCTAGATTTCTTAAGCGCACTCTCTTCTAAAGGCGATGAGGATGAGGCATCGCGCTTGGCAGTGCTGGCTTTAATGCTTTTAATGTTTGGAGTTGCGTCCATTGTGATGACGCTTACTATTTTGAGCAGTATAGGTGCGAGTTTTTCGCGCGTGGGTGGTTGTCAATATTGTCAGTAAACACAATAGAACTTGGTGTATTGTGCGATTGTATTGACCTGGAACTCATGAATAATCCGTTTAATTTCGTAAATCTATTTTAAGCTACACTACTAACTTATATAGGAGAAGTAGACGCAAATATGTATCGATTAAATCTTTATTCCGTGACAGTTGATACTGTAGTGCAGTGAGTGCACGCAAAAATTATAAGCGTGATGTTTTAGGTTCAAATCCCAGAAAAAGCACTTTTAATTTATTTAATGTATTTATTTTATTTTATTTATTTAATGGATCATTTTGCTGACGTCATGACACGGAATCTCATCATCAACCTCGAATCTGACACAGAAGATATATGCACCGATGCTGTGAGCGAAACAGAGTCGTTGTGAATGCATTTTTGTAGATAAAGTGAATTAACTAATTACAATAAAACAAACGAAAAATGGTAAAATGCTTTAATAAAGCAAACTGTCATGAGAATTAAGTGATGTTAAAGCAAAAGAAAATAAGAAAAAAGAAAGATTTTGGCTGGATTCGAACCACAGACATTGTGATTCAAAGTATAAAACACTATCCACCGCGCCATTCTACCGGACACTTGTTGATGGGGTTTTTTGTTATATGACTATGACATCCGTGCTTTACACGCTAGATAAAAGTTAAACCGATATAAATAAAACAGCCGAGCGCTACCGGAGATTAATGAGTGCCAGGTCAATAAAATCGCACAATAAAGACATTTAGTGGATTATTGTTTATAATGAGGATCGACGAAGCGAAACACAGGTAGAACACAGGTAGACAAAATAGGGGAAATGATTTAAGTCATTTAAATACGAAATAGTCACCTCAAGCGTTGCACATTCTATTCACTATTAGGTCCGAACACAGTTAATACGTAGTTTTTTCCTAGAGGTTACTTCCCCAGTATTACTCTTCTCAGTTACCACTGCCACCACGAGTTGAAAACTTACAGATTTGGAAGTTTTCAGGGGAGACGATATTGATGAGATAGATGATTTATTTTTTTTACACAATTGTAATTGTATCATTATTATTTTATAACAATGACACAGACGTGTTGCATTATTGGTCCAGGTATATGTATTATAACGAGTCAAAATGAAAAACAAAAAAATAAATATATAAAAAAGTAAACATAACAACGCAAGGATGTTACGCTGTCCACATTTTTATCATGTTCTTGTCCACGATGTTATTTCGCGCAAAGTGTTTGCCTATGGTCACGTGGAACTTCGTGCCGGCAGGGATTAAATGAACTATGTACAGGCACAGTTAAATCTCTGCCCGGAGGTTATATATCGTAGTGGCAGTGGTAACTGAAGAGCGTTATAATATCGTATGTTGTAGTGTTGTAGGTTTTTTGTATACAAATGTATATAGTCAAATGACTTAGTAACAACACAAGTGTGAAGTTATATATTTTATTCCAGCATTCTAATGAAAGCTAAGCATTGCTCTACAACTACTAACAAATACTAACAGAGACTGAATGTGCGGGCTGTCTGCATCTCTTATATGTATTAGCGTTTGGGCATGCAAATTAGATATAGTCTGTTTCATGTAATAGGAAACTGAATACTGGAACATCTCCCTCTTTTTATAAGAAATTAGTTTTCAAGATGCAAACAACTCTTTGAACACATTATATCATAAAATATCAATGACAAATTTATGACACATGAAATAAACAAATAATTATTTCATTAATGATAACATACGTCTACTTATGCTAATTAAAATCAAGTATTATCATGAAAAAAGAAAAACATTCATGAAATAAAATCACACATTCTCATAATAAACTCTTTAATATCAGTAACAACATTCCATACTGAAAACAATCTCAAGTTCATCAGCAATGGCACGCTTCATGTAGATCATGTTTCAAGTGAAACTCATTCTACGCACGACTGTTATCATTTAACACCATTAAATGTCAGATAGGGCACACACAACATTGCTGTTTACAGCTAATTACTTCACCCATTCATCTCCTGAAAACAATTTATTTGACTTGACAAGCCTTCCAGATCTTGTTGTTATACCTGAATTTAGGCAAGTTTGGTTCCCAGGGATTGGATTTGCAGGATTGTTTTTCTTTGGTGAATTAAACTGCTGTTTTCTGGTGTTTTGCTAGGCTGTGCGGTGTTCATTTGATCTAAAGTGACATTAGGGGCAAATTCCTGAATGTCTTGAAATTTCTCATTTGTATTCATGAGTAATTAGCGATTTCTGCGGTATGCAGCTCCATCAGGTGTTTGAATGTTGTATGATCGGTCATTGTGTTTAGAAATAATCTTGGCTGGCAACCATGTTTTACCAACTTGATGTCTGACACACTGATTCGGTGAGAGTGATGTCAACTGTTTAGAAGACCTATCATGGTACTGTTTCTGCTTCGATTTTGCCATGTTGCTTTTGTTTTTGACAACTGATGTATTTACTGTCTGAGGAATCAATTTCTCAGTTTTAACTGGAATGATTTACCTTGTGCGTCTACCTTGCAACAACTGTGCAAGTGAAAATCCTATGTCTTGCAATGGAGTATTCCTATACTCAAGAATGGCAATATATGGGTCAGTCTTGGCTTCGTTTGCCTTGACAAGGATGCGTTTGGCTGTTTTGACCATGACTTCAGCCAAACCATTTGACTGTGCTCTTGTGGAAGAACTAGTTTTGCATGTGAAATTCCACTTAGTTGCAAAATCAAGAAATGCTTGTGATGTGTAATGACTTCCGTTAGCACTGAAGAATACATCTGGCACACCAAATCTACTGAAATGTGCACGCAGTTTATGTATGACCGTTTGAGAATTGGCGGTCGGTAGCCAGTCTATCTCAAAATGTCTACTGTAGGAATCAACTCTCAACAGATACTCTTTCCCATCAAAATGAAATATGTCGCTGTGGACAAATTGCCATGGTCTTGTTGGTGTTTCATGTGACACCATGGGTTCTTTGACATTGGATGCTCTGTGTTTCAAACAGATAGGACAATTCAGTACATATTCTGTAATTTCCTTTACCATCCCAGGCCAGAAAAAATGCATCTGTTTGCCCTGCTTATTGTTTTGTCTACGCCCATGTGACCAACATGAACTTTTTCAATCAAGTCTGCACGTGACTGCTTGGGAATCAACATTGTTTGTCCCCGAAATATCAAACCATCACCTGTTGACAGCTCGTCTCTGTGATTGAAAAATTCAATTATGGAGCTACGACAGCCCTGCCTGGTTTCCGGCCAACCCGTGTCTATAGTCTGTTTCAATGTTTGCATTTGTGAGTCACGACTTGTGTCGACTCTCAACTGCTCCAGTCTTTTGTCTGTAAATGTCAAACATTTTAAAACTGTGTGAACATGCAAGTCAAGCCCCTCAAATTCGTCAAGCATATGACTCATTGGTTGTCTAGACAGCAGGTCGCTAATGGGAATTTGTTTCCCAGGCACATATTTGACCTCAATGTCATATTTCTGAATCATGAGCAACATTCTCTGCAAACGAGGTGGTGCTGCAGACAGAGGTTTTTTCATGACGGCTGCAATTGGCCTGTGGTCAGAATGAACTATGACCTTGCGTCCATACACATACTGATGAAATCTTTGACAGCCAAACACTATTGCTAACATCTCGCGTTCAATGTCTGCATATGAGCTCTGTGTATGGGTCAATGTTTTGCTTGCATAAGCAATGGGTTTACCCTCTTGCAAAATGGTTGCGCCAAGACCATGATTGCTTGCATCGCATTCAAGAGTAACCTGCTTCGTATTGTCAAAATATGAAAGTACTGGGCTTTGCGTCACTACGTCTTTCATTTTATTAAATGCGCCAATTTGTGGCTGGTCAAATATGAATTCCACGTCTTTTTTCAGTAAAGAACGTAAACTGCTGGTAATATCAGCCAAATGTGGTGAAAACTTTTGCAGGTAATTCACCATGCCAAGAACTGTTTCAAGTTCTGCATTTGATTTCGGGTACTGTAAAGAAGTAATGGCTTTGACCTTTTCACCGTCAACTTTAAGACCATTGTCTGTAATGACATGACAAAAAATGGCACTTCTTTCACGTCTATCATGAGTTTCTCAGGATTAAAACGTACGCCTTTCTCGCGTACCCTGTCATGCTCAGACTTTGTACTTCCCCAAATCAAGAGATCGTCAACAACACATGCTACCCCGTTGAGACCTCAAATGTCTCGTCAATGGTCCTTTGCCAGATGTCGTGACTACAATTCAGACCAAACGGCATACGTAAGTATCTGTACCATCCACACGGTGTACTAACCGTCGTGAGGTAAGAAGACTTCGTGTCCAACTTAATTGACCAATATGCATGTGTGACATCTAAGACACTCAAGTGCTTTGCGCCACTTAGTCTACTAGTGACGTCATCAATTGTGCGCATCGGATCATGTGGTCGTCTTAATGGCCTCATTAAGATGCTTAGGGTCTAGACATACCCTCAAATGACTGTTTTAGGTTTTTCAACTACTACTAAGGAATTAACCCAGTCAGTAGGTTCATTGACCTTTGTAATGATCTGTTCCTTTTCCATACAGTCTAGTTTGGATTTAAGTCTTGTCCTGAGGGCTTCAGGTACTCGCCTACGCGGATTAACTACAGGAACAGCATCTGGTTTCAAGTACAATTTGCATGTACCAGGCATTACCCCAACGCCTTTAAACAAGTCGCCGTATTCAGTCAAAACTGTGTCACGGTCTATGTCTTTATTCTCAACTGAGAATGTCAACTTCACTACGTCCAGATCTAGGCAAGATTGCATACCTAACAATGGACGTGATTTGCTATCAACAATGTAGAAATCAGTTTGAATCATCTTTGATTTGTATCTGCATTTGAGATTGATTTTACCTCGTATAGGCAGTGTGTTTCCTGTGTAGCTTGTAAGTGTGGGAACTGCTGGCTCTAATGGGTGTGAAATCTTCATAGCTTTGAATTGTGTAACTGGCAGTATGTTTACAGCAGATCCTGTGTCAATTTTAAAATGTATTGCCGTTTCAGAAGGTCCCACCAAACGTTTAACAAAGGCTCGATCTGGAAACCTTGTACTCACCATACCAATGTTAGTATCACAGTATGTTTCCTCACAATTAGCGTTTGGGCATGCAAATTAGATATAGTCTGTTTCATGTAATAGGAAACTGAATACTGGAACAAAGAGTACCAATGGGGAAGTAACCACCAGGAGTTTGTGCCACCACAAGTTAAAAACTTAAATAAATGAAGTAAACATAACAACCCAAGGATTCTACGTTGTCCACATTTTTATCATGTGCTTGCCAACGATTTTATTTTGCGCCAAGTGTTTTGACTATGGTCACGTGGAACTTCATTCTGGCAGGGATTTAAAATTGAGCTATGCTTGGAACCAGTTAAATCTGCGCGGGAGGTTGCTTATACAGTGAGTTGATGTTTCTTAATGCCTTGATGATTTTCACGCACGAATCTGGTCATTCTAACGCAAACAGTCAGGAGGGAAGGCCACTGCTGGCCGACTGCTGTTTTATGTAAATATTTTTGATCTTTTTTCGCTGCATTTCTCAATTTCATATCGTCTTTGAGTTGCGTTCAAACACTAATCGTGATATCATTAATTGTGATTCTGATTTGCAGAAGCAGAATGGCAGTATTCAATGTCCAGATTACTCTTATAATAATCATTTGCAGCTGCATTCACATGACGTTCTTAAGTAATTGGTTATAACTTAAAGTTTATAACTTATTAAAACTTATAATAAAACAAAGACACACTTGATATTTAATAGGCAGTTTATGTAAAACAATTTGAAAACCAAAGCCAAAGTTTCCAAGTTCACAATCTTCACTTCTGACATGAGTTCCCAATTCCTTTTCGCATGTGGGCGCATTGTTCTTGGTTTTTTCCCAATTTAAACACATAGTGACAATGTACAAATAGTAGTTCTTCTGTAGTGTGATTTCAGCACTTGCACCAGGAAAGCCACAATGGCCACAAACATCCTCCCTTGAAGTTGAATTAAATTTGCAGGAATAAAAACATGTTTCAATACGGTTTTCACAAGTTTTGCAGACGGTTCCACGGTCTAGTGGTAACGCACTGGCTTCACAATCCAGGGGTCACAGGTTCAATCGGCCACACCCTAACCTACTAACTCGTTTTTCGCATGAGACGTTTAACGAAAGTGCAGTGTACTTGGTGCTTCACAACGGGCACTAAACGACCCAAGCCGGCAAGGATGCCTCTGTATCTAGCACTATCCTCCGTAACCAAACTAACAAGTCATCTGGATGCGATGGCCATATGGGAGAGAATCCCCGTGCACCCGATAAAAATGTAATACACACACACGTTTTCACATTGGCTCCTGGTCACAACACCTCTTAGAGAAATTACACATGTTCTGCATCAAAAGACGCTTTTTTGCCAATTATTACTCATTAGCACCTGCACACATTCAAACTTTATTAAGGCATAGACGCTTCTTATTGTTAAATGTGCGCCCAAATGATCAATTACTGTCAGCATTTGAGAGGAAAGCTCCGACGAACATTGCAAAAATTCGATTTATTTACTAAAGCTAACCTTGGCAAAGTTGTAACAAAGGGGGAAAACTATTGTATACAAACGGTTAAACAACACCAATATTATTGGCGTTGCTGCCTAGACTGGTTCCGCGGTTGCAATAGAATATGAAAATAACATGTCTAGAGGCCGGATCACAGTCTAGTTACTGCCATCATAACGAAGCGTTCAATATTATTCAAAAAAGGGGATATTTAAAAGAACATTTTTTCCAAACGGCAACAAAAGTTTATGGTCGGGGGCAAAAAAACATGGTCGGTCGGGTTAGTCGAAACAAACACCTTTTTTACAGTACACTGTGGGAGTGAGAAGAGAAAGCTTAAAGAGTCAAACCCACAGTTTGGTAAGACATGTCAAAGTGATGCTGGTATTTGTTGTTTTATATGTTTGTACCAAGTATTGCTTATGATCAATGTCTTTGTATGTTTTGAATGTTATATTATACATTATATTTTTTACCTTGTTTGCTAATTTTTAGAATTGTTAATATACATTAGCCACTAGTATACCGCTTTTTACATTACAAGTATGCCATGGTGATCTTTATTTTATTTTTAGACGGAATTGTAAACCACAGTATATAACGTCGAGTTACAGTCGAAATCACATTTGATGTTTAAACAACATTAAAGAGTGAACGAGAAATATGGTTGTGTTTATTGTCTACATAAACAATACCCAAAACGTGAAACTCATAGGAAGTTATATAAAGTATTTTATAACAATGTAAATAGAATACACCATTTTGGTCACAAATATATTGTATTAATACACATACTATCTATAAACATTTGTGACGAGTCATTCTGCATATAACATTTTACTCTTTTTTTTTTACATAAAACTATTGAACACATTTAAACAATTTACATCTGTTTAAAGAAATCACCAATTGTTGACTGCTTTTATTAGTTTAAACCTATTTAGTTTAGCTCGATTGTAGGCTTATAGAGATCAGTGGTCGAAATATTGCCAGAATTTAGTACATCTATAAAATTCATACTATAAATTAATTCACTGTTGTGAAACATTTAAACATTAACACTGTACATAATTTTCAACATAAAACATGACCAAGCCCGATTAATCTGTTGTTCACAAGTTACATGTAACTATTGTTACACCCTACACGCTACACCCTAACCTACTAACTCGTCTTTCCCATGAGACATTAAACCGAGGTGCAGTGTACTAGGTGCTTCACACCGGGCACTAAAAGACCCAGGGTCGCCTCTGGAACGGGGCGTCTCCTGTATCTTGCACTATCCCCCGTAACCCAACTAACAAGTCTTCTCGGGGCGATGGCCATATGGGAGAGAATCCCGGTGAACTCGATAAAAATGTACTTCACACACACACATGCGCGAAGTGACAACTGACAGGATACATCGTTCGGCTTTTTCAGGGGTTTTAAGGTTGAATGAGATAAAATTTGTGATAAAATCGTTCGGTTTTCGATTTGGACAGGGTTCGGTTTATTAAGGTTTTTTGATATATAAAATAAGAAGGAAACAATTCGGGACCGACACAGCCGTTCGGTTTTCACAGAGTTCGGTTTGGACAGGTTTCACTGTATAATTATTTTATGGGCGTTTTGGGAACAGTTAAAAATGCTGTCCCGAGGTGTCAGAGGTAATTTTGGAACTGTTGCACGAGGCACGAGTTCGTCGGATCAGGTATCCAGAGTCGAGTATGTTTTTATCAAAATTGCCTTGTGGTTATTATTATAGGTTATTATATAGATGATACATAAATAAATAAATAAATATATATATATATATATATATGTAATCGTGACCATAGGGCGAAGTGTATTAAAAACCAGTACTATGGCGAAATTTTCTAACTTCTTTAAAATAACTACGTCTCAAATAGAAATGCACTTTTAACACAATTTAAACTTGTACATTAGCAGGAAAATAAATGTTTTTTTCTAATTTTGACTTCATTGGTGAAATTTGAATTGATCCTTTACGCCTTAATTCTATTCGACTTCGTTTCGATACTTGGGAGAAAGGGACTTGATGCGGAAAAACACGTTCTTCCGGTTTGCTTTCTTAATTAGACTGCGATACATAAATATGAGTTTGCATTCAATGAATAAACCGTTATGAAAATATGTGTGGAAAAACTAGATAATATAATTTTAATATGTACATATTTTTCTCAACAATCTAATTATATTTACTTCTTTTTCACGCGTGTATTTGATGAAGTGTATTTATAGAGTTCTAAAAATATAAAATGTATATTTGATATATCTATAGAATTAGGGAACCTCGAATATTAAAATACCAAATGTTATTATCTTTAAATAATTGACTTGTGTTGGCTTGTTCCCCATTACCATATAACAATTGCAACCGAACTGTTCATTTGGAATATTTTAACCACGCGACCGTGAGCGTTCTACATGTGTTCGCCGAATAGACATTCCTTTCGGGTGCTCTGATTGTCTTTTTAGAAGTATTATGTTGGGTTGCAGGACACGCATCGTCTGTGAACAAATAATGTTTAATTGAAAGTAATAAATGATTCATTTTCCGTAGTATGGATAGCATAATAGTGTCTGTATAGCTAACGGTATTGTGTGTACGATTTCTGTCATTTCCAGCATTTAGTTGTTTTCTGTAGTTTTTACCTCAAGTTTGATTCTGTATTGTTGATCGTGTCATATTTCCAGCATTATGTCGAAGTGTAGCGCTTACAGCTTGTAGAAAATGCGAGTCAGTGATATAGTTACACCCCAACAGGTGTAGGTGTCTGCTGTTTGTCTGAACAATCATTTTTTGAAGCACAATCATTTTTTGAAGCATATCCTGCTCCGATTACATCTTTTGGTACTATATTACTTTAGATATATTGTAATACTTGTAAGTATAATAATTATGTTAATGTCTGGAGTTTTTTGTGACATTTGATGCTACACAAGCAGTATTAAATTGAAATAACTCCATAACAAATCCCGAAGAATTGTTCTCAAATATATACCTCAAATGTATCAACTGACTAGCTTTTTCAAATTTTCTACGTTATTTTCCTTTCTTTATTCATGTATTCAGTAACAATGTAAATAGATATGATGGACCACATTTTCCGACTGCATATATGTCAAAGGTGGGTAAAATGATACCTATTTCGTCCATAAAGTCAAGCATTTCACATTTTATTGCGAAAATTGAGATCGGTGTTTTCATTCGGGCATGAAAGAAAACTATCCGGTTTAAGTGCTTTGCATTTTTAACCGCATTTTGATATCATCTATTCTTAAACAGTCTGATTTTTCTTCAACCATTAGTTTCATAATATCAGGTTCGTTTCTGAAACTGGGTTGATGTATCTTAAAGGTGTTATTTTAAAAGCAGGTAAAATATCTATTGGTCAGTGTTTGGGCAAATGTCTTTTTTTTGTTTATTTAATTCACCATTGTTGTTTGTAAAAAGTATTTATTTGGTTGTTTATCCTACAGCAACGGGTACATTCAGTTTTGACTTGGGACAATAAGAACCGCATATGCGCCCATGGGCATATACAGTACATGTGGCATGGTTTTTTTACTGTGCAGTAAACAAATATGTTAGTTTTAGTTCTCTCTTAATAAGCAATCTGGACAGAACTTTCTCTCAACATTTAATATAATTTTATTAAAAGAAGTACTTATTTACGTAATATAAATAGACATGTTAAACTCCACACGAGCTTATGCCATGGCGGTTCTTGGGTCGTGCGTGCGTCTGTTCGAGTGTAAACTTTTCCTTAAAATGACATCTCTTCTGAGACCGGTGGGCCAATTTTGATGACACTTCACAGAAATGTTCCTTGGGAAGTCATCTATGAAAGTTGCCCAAAGGGTTCCGCTCCGTTGATAAACATGGAAGCCAGGGACTATTTTTATTTATATGACTATATTGAAAACTTTGCAAATTTTCTTGACAGAAACCACAGATTGGGTTTCCAAATAATTTCACAGAAATGTTCCTTGGGTGTAATTCGATACCCACTCAGGTTGTTTTTCTTTGTTGTTTTTTTTTAATTCAAATTCTTATAATGTAGTAAATTATTCAAACGTTATATATTGTATACGCCTTTATATTGCTGATTTCTGTAACATAAAAACATTTAAAATGCTGAAAGGGATCACTTTGTGTTGACATAGTCCCTTTAAGTATAAAATGACATGTTTATCATTTTGAAGCAGGATTTGGCTAGTTTAATCAAACCATGGTGGTATAAAATGACACAAATGTTGGAAATGAATAATTTAGGCTTCGTTATTACATTTTAAGATTGTAATCCTGTCATGATTAATCTTACAGACACATGATATCTTCATGGTATGACTGCCGAATAAATGGGTACCAAGGTGACACAACACATTAACCATTGTGTTAGATGAGAAAGTGTTGTAATTTTCATTGATGAAATAGAATTTGTGAATTGCTTTGATATACTAATAGTTAAAAAACATGGTTATGATAGAGGAAAAGCACACTGGTTTTGCAAAAACAAATGCCCTATGTTTAAGTCCTTCATTGTCTGCACAGCAGGGTTTTTTTGTGGGGGGGGGGGGGGGGCGGAACAAGTAATTTCCTCAAAGAACCCGCAAGTCACAATAACAACAATTGCCGCGAGTGTGTAATTCACCTCATGAATTGAATTAAAGACATTTAGCTCAGCTGGGAGTGCATTAGCCATGTAAAACTTAAGTTTATCCGTTTGTACGGTTGCACAGTGGCCAAATTTGCATTGTTAAATGCCCCTTGAAAAGTTTCGGGGGAGCGCACAGTTGACGCAATTTCAGGGTCGTAGCTATCTATATATTCATGTGGATTCGCAATATTGTTGCAGTTATGCAGACCCCCCAGACCCCACCTTACTATAGGATTTTGAAAAAAATGAGAATATGGTGTATTTTGAGCATTATTAGATACATTGTACTTATGAAGTAATGAAGTAATGAAGATCTGCATATTAGGATAACTGACAAAATATTTCTTTACTTCGAACATTTTACTCTCAAGTAGAGCTGAAACAAACACAGTCTTATTTTCTGTCCTTTTTGCAAGCTAAACTGCACAATTACACTTTCATGTCAATGTCTATAATTATGTCAGTACACAGTAGGTTCTTAAACTGATCGGACTTACTTTTAAAGGGTAGGTGTAAAAATATATATATGTGACCTGAAATTTAGTAGAATTATGCCCCTTTTCGTAGATAGAAATTCAGGTTAAAGTTTGCGTGCAACAACTCCATATTTCTTTATCTACTACAGATATTCAACTTAAACTTCACACATGTCTTCAGGGTCATTATGTAAGGTCATTGACCAAGGTCGTTAACTCTGACCTGCAATTTAGCAAAAATTTGCCTCATTTTGTAAGTAAAACGTTCAGGTTAAGGTTTGCGTGCAACAGTACAAACATATCGAGTGCGCTGTCCTGTGACAGCTCTTGTTAATAATCAAGCTATTAACTATGCCCCACATCAAAGATGGCAGGGTATATTGGTTTGCTAATGTTGGTTGGTTGGTATTAATATTCCTTTCCGCTCAATTAGTCCAACAATTTTCATCTTATCTTCACCAAACTTCATGAACATGTTTGTGGGCATAATATCTAGGCCAAGTTTGATAATCAGCCAAACTTTATGAAAATGTTTGTTATAAAATATCTCAGTCAAGTTCTTTGCAAAGCGCAATAATCAGCTAAATCGCACTCGAGTAATGGTCCTTGAATTATTTGATTTTGGCCCTTTAAGCCGTTTCCACTCTTTCACTCTCAAGTCCAACAATTGTCATCTGATCTTCATCAAACTTAGTGGAAATCTTTGTGACCACGGTGAAGTTGGATAATCAACCAAATCGTTCAAGTAACTGTAGAGTTATGGCCCTTTGATTATCTAGAATTAACTTTTTTAGCTGTTTCCGGTCTGATCTTAACCAAACTTGAATAAAATGTCTGAGATTATAATATCTTAGACAAGTTTTATTATCATCTAAATTGCCACAGGAACCGCAGAGTAATGGCCCTTTATTTAACTAAAACTGACCGTTTTAGCAATGTTCATCTTATCTTCACCAAAATTGATGTTTATGCCCCCTATTAAAGATTGCGCGGTATTGGTCTAATAACCAGCCAAATCGCTCCAGGTTTTGTGGAGTTATTGCCCTTGAATTATCTGAAATTGGTCTTTTTAGTTGTTTCCGCTCTCTATATCCAGCAATGTTCATCCAATTTGCAGAAGTGCTAAGCATGGTAAGACAAGGAATCATGTGCAAGAACTCTAGATCTGTAGGTCAAAGGTCAAGGTCACACTTAAAAGTCAAGGTCAAATAAACGAATATAAGCCATAGACCTTGTCCGGTGTATAATTTTGTCCAGCAGGGTAGGAGGGTTAACCCTAACCCTTCGAATTACTTTTCAGAAGTGATAAGCATTCTGAGGTGGTATGTCACATGCAAGAACCAGGTACCATGATCCAAGGTCAAGGTCACACTTAAATGTCAAGTATATGTATTCATGTTAAAATTCATGTTAAGAGTCAGCATTTTCAAATAACTTGGTAGAAGTGATATAAGACAGTGTGTCGCGCTTTAAGCTAGGTCCACGGTCAAGGTCACAGTTTAAGGTCAAAGGTAAAAAAAAAGAATTAATACTCTGTCTGGAGGATAATTTTGTCTGACATGGACATATTTTCAAATTACTTGCCAGAAGTGTTAAGCATGATGAGATGGTGTGTCGCGCGCAAGAATCAGGTCCCTAGGTCCAAGATCAAGGTCGTGCTTATTTACCGACAAAATAACGGCCGGATAATTGAGAGATTAGCCATTCACTTAGCTACCGAACACTTCAAGCAACGCACCCTAGCATCTAGGATTTATTTTAGATGTTTCCTACAATTTCGGACAGTCTTCATTTTGATAGGAAAACACTACAATTTTGGAACAATTTTGATATTATTCATTAACAGTATTCTATATTAGACTTACAAACACTAACACGCTGTTTGAAAATTTATGTTTTGGGTTATTCACAAAGTGTGTAGCATTTTGAGAAAATTTTCTAAAAAAAAATTAATTTTCTCAGACAAAATCTAAATGTTCAATTCAAAAAAAAAATTATGTAATGGAATGTTCTCAATACAGATAACTAACACAAGTTTTATAAGAAATAATAATTAAAATCCATTATATTGGGTGGTTGAATAACCAGGGTTGGCTGAATAGTTGGAAAAAAGGATTATATAATCACTATAAATGAAACATGGAATTAGTGAATGTTTCTTTTGTAATGATTTTATCTTTTCTTTACATAGTATACACATTATATACACACTTTTACAGTATCATCTTAATTTAAAAAAAATAAATTAAGGTTTCTTTTAACATACATTTCGCTGCATTTATTTTTTGGTAACGTCATATACAATCACCAAAGTTAAATGCATTTTATGTAAAACAAGAGCTGTCAGAGGACAACGCTCTATACTTTTCAAAGTATTTCAGTTGGTACGTATTTTGGGAGTGGAAGGGGTATAAATTTGTTGAAATACAAAACTGAGTTATGGTAATTATTTCATCAAATTAATGTTTCAAGTGAATACCTTTTGTAGTTGATAACTTGTGTAGTTTTGCAGATATAAGAGTTTTGAATATAAACTTTAATCAGAAAATCTATGTGAACTGGGTTATAGGAAACGTTGCTTCTGATGCTGGAGTTGATGACACAATATATTCCAAGTTTCCAGCGAATAACTTATGTAGTTTTGCAGTTAAAAAACTTTTAAATATAAACAAAATTTAGACATGTACACCGTCGCCATTAGGAAAGCTCACTTATTATTCGAACAGTCGAGCTAAAAATGATAAAATATGATACCTAAAATGCACAAATAACTGATAGTGTACTTGAATCTCACAAATCACTTGTATTGTGCTGTTCGAATAAAAACACGGACTATAAATTAATTTATTGTACAATATAAACCTAGCTATGCGTTCTTCTACCATTTGCTATCTTTTAAAAAATGGTAACATATTTTGACATGACGTAGCATCAAAAATAACCAACAGCCATCGTGCAGCCAACCACCAAATGACAGCTTAGATATGGTACTTTCATAACAACACTGTCCCGAAGAAATTATCATATAATACTTGTGGATTACATTTTACGTTTCGAAATTTTATTATTGTTCACACAGTAGAATGTTTTATGTTATTATATTATTATATATTTATTTATATATAAGCGGCAATACATAACACTATTTTAAAGGAATAATTCATGCATACCGATACTCAATATGTATGTTTGAGAGCCGTCTGTAATGGATTTGATAATGCCAATATATGCGTCTGTTACACGAGATATCAAATGCCTACACTTGACTGCATGTAGAGGCGCACGTACGGACGAACACACATGCCTCGAGGGCGGAATATGATAAACAATAGATGTGTGATGTGTCTAAATGAATATTTAATTATAAATTTCTGACAAATGCTTAAATTTGTAACTACATGAAATTTCGCTGATCACTGGTGTCGGTTAAAACATGAAATCGCTGATAACTGGTGCCATTTTTTGTATACCCACTCACTTCAGGATGTTATATCTCTACTATAAAACAATGAACAATTCTGAAAATTGGTGTGGTTACTGGTGGAACAATGCGCAAAAGTCTGTCCATTTAGATTTTTGCAAAATAAGCTATTTGCGGCGATAAAACTATATAAAATTGACAAAATACCTCGAACACACATAATGTTCGATTTTAACTCGCCTTTTTTGGAAAATATATGGTTCTGTACCTTTATATTTTCTGTGATGATTCTTTATTGCTTCTGACATCTTCATATAATTTTTTGGGGGAAAATCAAAGCAAAAAACCAATATATACAAACCCACCGTCTCTCCTTTTTCGTCTTCGCTGGAAAGTGGTGCATTCGCTGATAAGGAGCCGGTACTACGGTGTGCCTAAGCCGCAAACAATCACTGTGAAGCACCGCCCTTGTAGGCGGAGTTTCATCTCGCAGTAAAAAATCTGTTTATCTTCGCTATGCAATTACGTTATGATTGACCAATCGGCGCAATAGGGGCAAGTATCCACACACAAGTAACCTTATACGCGCGTACATGGGTATTATCGACCGTAAAAAGATTGCTTACCCTTTTCCTATTTTATAATTTCCTCACTAATTTATTTGATGAATTTAATAACTTCAAAAATTAACTACAAAATATCAGACAGAAATACGCTAATATGAAATCGTAATTGGAAAAGCCTATTCTGTGTTACTGTTCTTTGTAGCTTCGTAAACACAATATGTATCGTTTATGTAGCCGTGTTTTTTACAAAAGAGCGCGTAATGTCTTCTGACAACCACTATGTAACGTTCCACGCATGAAAAGCGTGTGTGTTCCAACCATGTTATTTACTAAATACAGGTCTTTAACATTCGACGCGCGTATGCACGACGTGCACGAGGAAATTTTCCCGCCGTTTAATATGCAAGAACAAAGCATGTATAATAGAAATGTATTTAATCAAGATCTTTACAATTCACCAATTATCTTATCAGTACTACGTTCAGCAGTTGTAACGATTAAAACATTGTTAAAAGAATAAGCACATGCCCATATGAACAAAAATTTTCGAAAAAAGAGGCTCCGTAAGTAGATCGAGTGTAACCTAAAAATTCGAGAACGACGAGAATAGTGGCTTTGACCATGACGTCACTGTGCGAATGTGATGCGCACTGGACATAAACATCCGGAAAAAATTGTTACTTTCAGTTTCGCAACAACAATGACGCGTTTGCTTTTAAAAGTCTAGAGGTATACCGTTTAAACGATGAGGTTTCGTTTATTTCATTTCGTTTAAACGTTTACTCACAATTTAAAACGTGTTAGCCTTAAATTTAAGAGCTAAAACGCACCAGATAACGTCATTTGACACGTGCCGCAAAAAAAGTTCGAGGTATGGAGGGGATACCCATCCCTAACCCACCCCTATCGGGACCGGGGCGCCTGAAACAAATCCTGGGGAAGGAACTGTGGTCGTCTTTGCAACTTTTAAAATCACTAATGTTTCGTTTGGATGACGTTCACGTTTAAAAATGTCGGTCAATTTTTTGCTGTGTCGCGGCCAAGAACGTGTACAGGACATGTGCTTTACATATAGAGGGAATGTACTTGTAACTGACTAAACAGTCTTACCATCTGGTCATCTTGGCCTTCCTTGATGTAGAGCTTGCCTCGTGGCTGATACATGCTGGACACGTGTCAGCTGAAATATGAAGCACGTGCATTAAGACCGGGAATAAAACATGCCATGCAACCAGACGCCTATAGCTAGCAAACATACTTTTTTTTTCTATATGTCGTTATTATTCATGTGCAACAATCTTACTTCTCAGCGCGGCGCAAAAATCGATACTTCTCACGTAAAATTTACATTGATTTGATAGGGAGCTCTAACTTGATGTAACTTCCGTATTTTTTCGGCGTAGCTGTCTAAGATCAGTTTTGACCTATATTCCTTGCGATAATTATGCAGAGGGAAAATTGAATGCCAATAGAACTGGGCAAATTTTCAAATTTAAGGGAATGCAAACTTCAAACAATGGTTTAACGTATACCAATAACTGTTGCATTCTTTTGGGGAATACAAATTTACATAATTGTTTACATAAGCGGTGAAATTAAAGTTATAAACATACCTTCGACATACACTCTAGAAATGAACATAATTATGAACAATTTAACTCATTGTATGTCATGATCAGAATGTTATATTCATTAACATAATGAAATAACTATATTGTTTAGCCTACATAATCGGCGCGCTCTATAAATAGCAATTACCATGCTACAATTCACGGGGACGACTGTCGGTCACAACTTACAATGTTGCCTGTTGAGCTCGCAAGCACAAAATATAAAGTGGTAAATTTCTGGTATTTTTCTGATAAATAAGCAAAACAAATATTAGCAAATTTGAGCTTATATTTCTTTTTATTTTATCATTGTGTAAACATATTATTGTTCGCTGTAACCGACTGTCGTCCCCGTGAATTAATTCTAGCGAGTACAACTAGAACAGGAGAATCATTGTAAAAAATAACTCGCGGTAAAGCTGTCTTAATACACACGCATCAATTAGCGTCTGGAGAATGCTAAACCCGAGAATTGCAATAAATGAAATCGTAACTGCTGATTCATTCCCGCTATTATGTTCTGACAATGTTAAGTTGTTAAATTTGCCTGACAAATTCATGTATCAATTATGTTTACGTCAATTACTAGTATCGATTCCCAGCCCGGCCACATAACTTGTGTGGGGATTGGTCATTAAATTATGTCTACGGCCATTCTCCCCCTACATCTGATTCAAGTAGATCAGTTGTCAGTAAGTGGCATAAGTATGTGCACTTAGTACTGGTAAACCGCTTAGATCGGCTAAGCTTGCCCAGGAAAAAGTGTGAGTAGGTTAACTGACCGCCGTGATATGACTGAGATACTGTTAAAACGGCGAACAATCCAAATAAACAAACGAAAGTATCACTGATGAAAACATGGGACGGTATATGATCGGTTTATTCACGGTACAGATATTAATAATTATTGGGTTTATCTAAAATTAATTTTGGAAGCCGATACGTTTTCTTATAGTGTCCGAAAAATCTAGTGTCCGAGAAGTCTCCTTAGAAGCTATGTTACCAGTAGCCAAAATAGCCATTGGCTACTGAACTTTCTAATTGGCTACTAAAAATTATATTTGGCTACTAAAATTTTGGAAAATATTTAAACTTTAAGCATATTTTCTGAACATATTTCATAATAATGGGTTTTCTTTGCAAAATCAAATTTTTTTGGCTACTAGTTCAGATTTCTTATCGCCAACCTAGTAGAAGGGACCGAAAAATTTGGGTCAGAGAAGTCTCCTTAGTAGGGAACGAAAAATATGGGGTCCGTGAAGTCACAGCTTGGTCCTCTTGTATTATATTTAGGGCAAGAAATGACATCAAAATATTAATTTCTACGCCGATTGTCGTTTTTAAAGAAATTTCTTGTTTACTCTCAGAAAAGTACAGACGGATTCAAAAGGAGAATTTTATGCTCTTTAATATGGTACCATTTATTTTGTTTTATTTTAAAATTTAGGCGGGGGAATTTGCACTTTTGTAACAACACCCTATTTCCCATAGAATTCAATAGAACCTCGGTTGGAAATATGGTGCATTTTCAACTTTATCGCGTAAAAAAATAAACTTCCCCTTGTTTGTCAGAAAAGTACAGACGGATTTGGAAAATTCATTCTTTGCTTGTTAGATTGGTGTTAATTTAGTATTATTATTTAAAATTTTAGGCGAGGGAATTTAGGCTTAAATGGGGAAACCATAGTTTAAAATTCATTTTCGTGACTCAATACGGAAATTAACGAGCGTTGTCGAAAGATACCGAGTTGGTTCGTGGAACATTAGTATCAGTACATGTTCCCCGCGGTTTTTGGGGGGTAATAAACAGATTACAATCTTGGTATCCGTATCATAGACCTTTTAATCTGCAGTTTGGCTTATTATAGAAAATGAAATCCAGAAGTAAATTTAGATGTATTTTTTTAATAACAATTCATTAGAGTTATATTCATTTAAATATTTCAAAGTATGCAACTATGCATGTTAAATTATAGCAGAAGACATACTTTCAATTATAGTTCAATTAAAAATAAAAAATAATACCTAAATACTGTGATCCAAAAATAAATTCTTTAAATGCAAAACGTCAATATAATGCCCGAAATTATTGAAAGCAACAGAGGAAAAATAAACAGTTGTTTTAATACGCCTAACATTAATTCCATACTTCAATTAAAACAAAACAAGCTAGAATAACAGAAAATAATGTGACTATTAAAATTTATAACTTTAAATAATTTAACTTTTTTGCAATTTTCTATATTAATATATTATATAATATATATAATGAAAATGGGATCATACAGGCACTATATGGGTCGGTGGTATAATCAGCTTCTCAGGATCATGGGTGCTGTCCTAGGTAATTGTTTTTAAAATTATATTGTTGGGTCCTAAGTGCCACAGTGTGGATGATTTGGGATCCAGCTGTACTGGCGCAGTGCCTAAATCCGCCACTTGCCTAAATCCGCCACCCCATCCGAATAAGCGTTTATTTACCGGCAATTTCTATTTTGTTGATCTCGATCAATCAGATACTTTCACTTAACAACGCTGACGAGTTTTCATCTTGATTTGTGCAATAATGAATATTTAATCCAATTATTTTATACATAACCCGTAAATGCAAACAAACTGCATGCGGGGAATCTATTTCATACTGGAATCTATTTCATACTGCGCATGCGCAATTTTGAGGCTCCGCATGGTGTCCACGATAAAATTAAATTATCGTGTTTTAATATCATGCCCATGTGAGCATGTGTAGCATAACATTAACCATTATTCATTGGCATTACGTACAATAAAATGTGGAAAAAAACCGCTTATTGAGAGCGCAAATGTCTCGCTACTCACAACCCTCATTATTTGTTCCCACGTGCACGCAGGGCCACAGTTTTAGAGCTATTTTTAGAAATACAAACGAGTATTTGAAGAAATTGAAACATTGTATTAACAACGGACATCGAGCTGCTTAATATTATAGAAAATTAAATAAGAACAATAGTCAAATGTGGAATACCGTAAAATATCTATATTTTCGGACACCCTCTTTTTTAGCCAAAATAATTATTTTTTGTCACTATATATTTTCGGACGTCCCGATTTTAAACCATAATTAATGAATCTTAATTTTCGGACATTTGATATGACAGTGGTATTTTAGCAGAATTCTAACCTGTTAGCGTTAATCCGGTGACACAGCGCACGTGTGTTTTTACAAATGGGTGAATGTCATCAAACCTGGCAGAAGAATGATTGGAGGCGGTGGACCGTTACATTAGCGTCATTGGGTTCAGAGCCATGTTCAATAAATAATGGGTTTACCCGATTGCGTATACCGGTATTGAAATCGTATATTAAATATGCTGTTGAAATTATCCTATTAAGGAACCAGTCTTAAACAGTCTTAATTATTTACCAATAAGTTCTGCTTAATTTAGTCATCTTTGAACTCGATCGACAAAAATGCAGTATTGGCGTAATTTTCTGTAAAACAAAATCAAACATATGAAATGATTGAAAAATAAATGCAAACATCGCTAAAAATTAATAATACTTTACGGCGTGGTATTTAACAAGCACGCGAAATCATTAATCGATACTATCCGTGAATATTCGGCAAAAAACGTTATACACCGGACATATCCGAACGTAATTGCAATATTGTCATAGTTTCTATAAAGTTTCGGACACCTGTAATTTGGGAATATTTGTGTGTATACAAATTATCGGACACGAAAAATTTTATTTATTTTTTAGTGTCCGAAAATATAGATATTTTACGGTAAGCATGTCACGGTTCCTGATCTACGATTTTAACCAAGCAACTTCAGATCACCGTGTTTTATACTGAACACTATAAAATTAACCTTAAATAAACAAAAGTAGGAGTTGTGTCAATATAAGTCAATAGAAGTTACTTTGAAAACAAAATTCATCAAAGAATATTATTTTCGAGCCATGTGAACATTTTAAAGAGGGGTGGCGGATTTAGGCACTCCCACGCTCATTTTTTACACTGTGTAGGCCTTCAATCTCAATAATTATTTTGTATTTACCAAGTATTTGAAATATAACCAAAACACGCCAGCCAATGCACATTAAACCTAACTTGATTTATGTGAATGTTTATGTCAATCGGTAAACAACTTTTTAAAATATCGTACAAATACCCCCTAAATGTGGCGGATTTAGGCACTGCGCCAGTAAATTATCACTTTACGTAGAGAACTAGCTGCAATGCATTCTTTGTGATATAACTGTTTTATATCTAAATTATTGTTGCTGTTATTGTTTTTATCTGTTTCTTCTTCTTCTTCTTATTATTATTATTATTATGATGATGATGATACAGATGATGAGTATTATTATTATTAGTAGTAGTAGCAGTGGTAGTGGTTGTGGTTGTTTTTGTAGTAGTTTGTTTTGTTTGTTAATATTGAATATTATGGATTACTTGTTAACCTTAATATTTTCCAACAGAGAATACAATTGGAAATAAAAACAGAAGTGCGTCGCGTTATCTCGTGCATACTGATATACTATTGCAAACACACTGCGCTAACAGGACAGCCCGATGAAATTGTTGAGGGTATAAAAGCGTAAAATGTATTACCGATTGAATCTTATATAAGGCAGTATGGGATAAAATCGATAGCAGCCGAAAATCTTCTGGAGATTTCCGAATAGTACCGAACAGCTGACTTTCTATCGGGTAGTACTATTGATTTTATCAGCTGGACTGTCCGGCTTAAGAAAAGCGAGATTGTTCAGTGTGCGTAAATGTCAGAATAATGACTGTGTTAAATATGCACATAATATAAACGTCACTGTAGCATGCGCACAATATCATATGTATACGTTTTTAAACGCTAAAAATCATATTCAAAACATTCTTAAGATCGTCTACACGGGTTATATACATTTATTGAGGTTGACAATTAATCTGGGCAAAATGCGAACTGTATGCATTATTAGTTTAACAAATGCATAATAATTGTCCAACAATTCTATGTTTAGTTAAGTGCATACAATATATTTTACATGCATGCACGTTTAACTTTAATTATCAGCAGACGGCATCGCTATTAAGCGACCTCACCAACACAGAGCTCATTTGAAATGCAGATTACTTCGCCGCGTACGGAAGCCAGCAACAACTTCGTGGTGTAATGCTTATAGCACGAAACTATCACGAAGCAAGGCGATGTAAAATAAATAAATAAATAAAAATAAACAAATGAATAAAACAGACAACATACCCGCCAAATCCAACTTCGTTATCTAATCCGTCTAAAGCGAAGACACACTGTATCAATCAAGTGTCAACCAAATTACTTAAACTGGTTTATTCCGGAGTTTGTCCGGATTCACCAATCACGTAAAATGTGGTAAATATATATTTCACCCGCTTGATTGCTATGGGTTTTTCTTTAACAGTAAGCAGCGAGCAGTGACTGAACTGTCAATTGACACCACCGATATATGAATGCGAAGTCATTGTTTGAATTAAAAACTAGGACGGCCTTGGTTTACCTGGTAATACCAGGTCATTTTATCATACGCTATGGGGTTTATAACTTTATAACCTAACAACGATAACCGAGGATAAAGTCCGTCAAACACCGTTGAGAGTGAACGAATGTTTTTACAAGACTTGTCCGTCAAACAATTAAGTCCTATCTTTCTAGATTATGGAAAGCCGGTTGGGACCCCCGCTAACTATCGGACTTTCGGAGATTTTCATTTTGCGGAACTATGGAAAACCGGTTGTGACCCCCGCTAAATTACATTGAAATATATAGTAACTATCGGACTTTCGGAGATTTTCATTTTGCGGAACTTTCATATTCCGCGAAAAAAAAACTAATATAGGCATATAGTAGCCGTCGGAATTTCGGGAATCATCATTTTCCGACGGGCAGAAAGATACTAATTACATAGCAATTTTCGGGACATTTGTTCCGACGGGTAGAATTCAAAATCTAAAAAGCGCGGCACTTTTACATTTTCCGACGGACAGAAAGATACTAATTATATAGCAATTCTCGGACATTTGTTCCGACGGCTAGAAAGCGGAATCTAAAAAGCGCGGAACTTTGCAAATCTTCCGACGCAACAATTGAACGTTAAATACTGCACAAAAAGCGGAATCTAAAAAAGCGCGGAACTTTGCAAATCTTCCGAAAAATTGAGCATTGAACACTGCACAAAAAGCGGGTTGCCATGGGTTACCCGCGAAAATGATTTGATTGGTTTCGATACCTAGAAACAACCAATCAGAAACGTTGACACAAATACATCTAGAAGCTATATTTAAACATGGTAGACGTCGGTTGTGTACACAGAGTGGAATTAATAAAGGGTAAGTGATTTAAATATATTACTTATTATAGTGTCCTTAATGTGAATTTGGTTGGAATTCATTGAGGCAAATGGAACATTTGATTTGCAAACATGCACACTTATAACCAAAGGGGAAGAGGGATTTACGAGTAACGATTCGCCCAATAACGGTTCGCACCTGCCTAAATTAACTACCCACTAATCCAAATTTGAATACATAGATCTACGCAGCATAATATGATGTCATTATAAATGTATGGATCAGTGTATGTAGGACCATATTTGTACAGATCATATTGTTCACACAAATAGGATCTCATTATTCACATGGAAATGATTCTTCACACATCACATTCACAGTCTCATTCTTCACATTTTCTGTCCATTTTGATCTACAGTCTGGTATTTTATATGCAATGAACTCATATTCTTCACATATGAAAATAAGTGTGCCAATTGTCTGAGAGAGGATGATGATTTGATTACAGCTATAAACAAAATCAATTTGAAATGGTAATTGGAATGTCTATTTCCATTAATTATCTAGTATGGTAACTAATGATTCCAAAATAAGGGCTATTTCACATGGATTGGATACTTTGGGCACTAAAATAAAACTAGAAAACCAGCTTTTACATTCTTTTCAGATGATGTTTCGCAAAGATAGAAGACGCTGACAGCAATACTTACAAAAACGATGGTATGTTTACTAGGTTAAGGAATGATTGTAATCATTTTATACTTGGTTGTTGGGAAAGTGAAATCTTTTTAGCTCGACCATTCACCGAATAGTTCGAGTTATACTACTCACAAATTCGTCGGCGTCGCCGTAATGCTCTGGTTAAAGTTTGCGTGCAACAAGTGCATATCTCTCTAACTACTACAGATATTCAATTGAAACTTCACACATGTCTTCGGGGTCATTATGTAAGGTCACTGATCAAGGCCCATAACTCTGACCTGCAATTTAGCAGAATTATGCCCCTTTTTGTACTTTTTCAGATTAGAGTTTGCGAGCAACAACTCAATATCTCTATAACTACTACAGATATTCAATTGAAACTTCACACATGTCTTCTGAGGGTCATTATAGAAGGTCACTGACCAAGGCCCATAACTCTGGCTTGCAATTTAGTAGAATTATGCCCCTTTTTGAACTTGGAAATTTCAGGTTAAAGTTTGCATGCAACAACTTCATATCTCTATATCTGCTACAGATATTCAATTAAAACTTCACACATGTTTTGAAGGTCATAATATAAGGTCACTGGCCAAGGCACATAACTGTGACAGCATTTTAGCAGAATTATGCCCTTTTTGTAGTGATAAAGGCCAATAACTCTGACAAAGTGGTTGAATAGTCGAGCGCGCTGTCCTGAGACAGCTCTTGTTTTATTTGTTTATTGACCAAAACCATAGTTAAAGAGGCAAACTGGTATGTTGCGTAAGAAAAGAAAACACAGTACAGCAGGTAACCAGTAATTTAAAATACCGTGCACAATTCATTTTGAAAGTGCCCAAAAGTGCAATGTACAATTACTGGGCAGATTTTAAAAATGGCCAGGTATGTATGTCAATAATTGATTAGAAAAATCATCCTAAGGTGGACTCCTGTTATTGGAAAGGCTTTTTGGAAGATTGTTGTAATGTAATTTATATGTAAGTTTAGATTGATATGTTAACATTACATTCTGATGTTATGCACTTATAAACATCGAGTGTTCTTATTGTAGGACCTGCATGACTGTGTGTTGAAGTGAACTGTATGACACTTGGCCGCAAGAGGAATATCACCTTGGATCCAGTATTAGTAAGAGGATGATGGACATTCCTCCCGTGTTATTGGTTAATCAAGAAGTAAGTTCACATTTTTAAACAAACGGATGACACTTGTTTATTGTTCAATACTAGCAAATTGAGTCACAACAGTGTAATGGTATTGGTGTCCACCTTGCGATGAGGGAACATGAGTTTGATCTCTACTTAGGACTCTCAAAAAGACATTAGTTCTGGTTCTTCCAAGAACAAGATTTGCAAGTGTCGCAATAAGTCTCGTGCGTTCGAGGAATGCAGACTAAAATACATAGGTTTAAACTAAATACTAGTCACTTCAATAAAATATTTGTAGTTGCTGTTGTAAAAAAATTAGTAAACAGTTTTATTTTACTTGATTATCTGTGACAAGTAAATATATACTGGTACATGCCAGTAACTTTTTACTTTATCTGTGATTACACTGATCATAACTTATATTATTTATCTTTTTACCTAAAGCATTTCAAGTATTTAATAAATGCAAACAGTCTGATAGTGCAAAGCTTGCTTTAAGCCTTATTTTAGCATGCTTCAACAATTATATGCTACAGCATATAAAAATAATTGACTTGTGATTACTGACACAGTTGTTGCGATTTCTATAAAAACAATGTAGGTCATGTGTTGTAAATATTAAAAAAAATTACGGATGTAATAAAAATGTTCAGTATTGATTGTGTACTTTGTTTTGTGTTTTTCAGACCCACGATGATGGATCTTCTTGTTGAATGGTTAAACGTGCAAGGACACATTATTATCTTTGAAGATTTGTTAGCCATCTGTGAGCATTGTTAGACATTGAAGAACATTGTGATGCAGTTTCTTTAAAGAGACACTATATATATACATGTGCGTTTTACTTTTGCATGCAAAATCAGCTTGTTGGTGTTGTGAACTCACATATGTATGAACATGCATATATATTACTCTCACTTTATGACAAAACTGATGAAGTTATTGCCTGGATTTCATTTTCAAAGTTTATGTGTGCCTTCAAGCACATTTAGCCTGTTCTAAACATAATTTTGTTAATTTTATTTTGATTCATTCATTTTAAGAGTCAATTCTGTAATGTTTCTTATTAGTGGATCCGTTTTAATCTCCATATTTCTCATAATATTCCTAAATTTCTTTTAACATTTAGACTAGTTACTTGTCTGATGTGCAAATAATGTTCAAGTTGAGTATTTACAATTGTGTGAAAATGTGATATTGTAATCATATTGTTATTGATATTCTGGTTAAAATTGCTTTAATAAGTATTAGGATAGTATCGACTGTGTTGCTTCACAATATACGCAAACTAATTCCTAAATATGACAAGTGTCCAACCACACAAAAAAGCTTCGTACCCTGTTTTACATGAAAAATTCTCATAAAAGGTGCATGCTACGCAGTCAAGATGCTGAATGTAACAGATTGTTTTCTCTGCAAATTATTTCGGAATACTGTTTCGTGGTGTTTGCACATCATATAATTATGAGAACTTGACTAATTGCTCAGTAAACAAGATAATAATAAACAAGAGCTGTTTGTAAAACAGGCATGCCTCTTTGGGTCCAAAACAGCCTCTGTAGAAAATTGCAAGGATGAAAGTAAAATGAAACAATTTTTTTTGTCAACTTTTGGTCAGTTTGACCAAATGACAAAACAATCAATAGGGATCTACTTGTAGTCATAACCCGCCTATCTACTAAATTTTACAAACCCATGCCAAAGGGTTCCATGGACAATGTTTTACAACTATTGGTCAATTTGACCCAAGGACTCCATTATTAATAGGAATCCGTAACTAGTCATGACCAACCTAACTACTAAGTTTGACGAGCCTAGGCCCAAGGGCTACAAAGTTATTGTCTGGACAAGCTTTTATTGAACTTAGAATTATTGGGCGTTTTCTTTAATAATATTTTATAGTCACAGGGCTTTCATTAACTTTTAAAAACTGTAAGTTTGAACTTCCTGGCCTCACATTTTGGAAGTTTTACTCATAATATTTGGAAGGTATGACAATATTGCGCTACAGCAGTCCTAGGCATTTCAGAAATGTGTATATTAAGTATAAATTCAAGGTTTTTTAAGGCCAGTTCTTTTTCATCATGTGCTTATATGCCAATTTATTCAGTGAAAGAGGTATACATTTAGGAAAATTTCTTGTCTTCTAACTTGTTCATCCTTACATGATGGAACTTCCTTGGCTGCAATTTTGGAAGTTCTGCAAATTCCATGGCTGCAATTTGGAAGTTCTGTGACAAAAACTGGGAGTAAATTACTCCCAAACTTCCCTTAATGGAAGCCCTGTAGTCAGTTTGACATTGACCTTTCACCCAAGGATCCAAAGCTTTAAGAACCTAGACCAAATGCCTGATTATTGGGCATTCTTTATTAATCTTTTGGTCATTTTCACCCTCAGACTCCAAAATAAATAGGGATCCTCGACTAATCATAACCAACCTAGCAACCAAGTTTCAAGAACCCTGGCCTAAGTGTTTTGTAGTTATCGCTCAGACAAGGTTTTGTCTACTGACATACAGACGGACACACTGACCGACATTTGCAAAGGGGAGCATAATTAATAATAACGACATCTTAATAGATATGTTTATGTTTATTGACATAAGACAACTGTCATAATGTTCATTGACTTAAAAGTGTGTGCAGAGTATTAACAAGTAATAATTGTGCCAGGGCCCATATCGCTAAAGCTCCTTAGTTTAAAGTTGAGTTATATTCCTAAAACCTGCACTAAAATCCATAAGTTTATGTCTGTTTCATTAAACTTTGCTATGAAATTTATTTTTGTAAGGAACTAGGAAATTATATAGGAAAATACCAATTTCAAATTGAAAATACTGATTTTCAAACATTTACATTTTAAATTTTACTAATTTCAGTTAAAATTGTTCTTAGGATCTGTATTGAAATGGATACTGAATGGTGGAAGAAACAATTCGTACATTATGTTAAAGTTCTTTGTTTCCAATTTCTAACAAACTGTGCAGGTTAATAGATTTTGGCCAATTAATCCATAAGCATTTGAACAAAATTGATCATAAACGTAAATATTGAATAACTGTTTTTTGGAAAAAAAAAAGGCATAAATGCCCTTCACAAAATGTCTATTCCTGAGGTCAATAAGCATAAACTTAATTTTTTATCAACATTAATATCTAGCAGCTAGTTTCACAATTCTATATGCGCCCGAGGTAACTAGGTAATGTTGATTTTAAAGATACTTGTTCACAGATGTTTGCATATTTTGAAGTAGGCCATTAAATGTCTTATCTTCACAGATTTAAGCATCGAAACTAAATAGCTGAAGTATAATAACAAGACAAGGATTTTTTTTAAAGAAAAGAAAAAAAGGTCCCACCGGGGTTTGAACCCGGGACCTCCGGATTAAAAGACTGTCGCCGTAACCACTTGGCCAGTCCAATTTCTATATTTAGCCCTAAATTATTTTCTTTATGTAAGTGCCCCACGTGTTGTCAACAATTTTAACGAAAACAACACAAACACTCCAAATTATTCATCGTTTAGCATTACAAACGCCTTATAATTTTATCAATTTCAACTGATGATTACTCATAAACAAAATGCTATTTACAGTATATGTTTATGTCCCAAGTGTAATTTCGCTCCCTTATATACACTGTTCTTTTATTTTTGGAATCTGTAACAAAAAGTTGAAAAAAATGTCAATTGCCACTCTGTGAACAGGTCCCTTTAACAACTTAGTTTAGAACTCCATAGAACAATATATCTATATAGCTGCTTTTTCTTAAATTTACATTTTTTGTAAATGTAATGTGTCTTAAATCGAAATTGAATCAAAACAATCAAATCAAAAACAACAACAACATTATTCTCATTGATATACATGGTATAGTCGATATATGTACATGTACATAAGTTGAAGTGCACACATTTCATTAATATGAAAGTAAAAATGTAATACATAGACAACTGTATATATTTGGTCAAAAACAATATGGAAGGTAATAAATACATTAAACAACAAACTACAAGTTGGTACATTATTAATATCACGGTGAAATTGGTTGCATATGAAACAAAAGTAACAAAAACCGTCAAAAGAAATTAAGTAAATACTATTTAATAGAACTCGTATAAGAAATAGATTGGATTACAACTAGAAAAAGTATATTTTATATGCAGTAAATTTCATTCTAAAATATTCTCTCGTATTACATGTGCACATTTATACATAATTGTCTTGCGTAGTATGTCTTCTTCATAAGCTCTAATAATTTTATCATATTAAGAACATGCTCTGACAATGGTAGTTCATCATTGTGAAAGTAATTTCTTTATTGAACCCTGTTGTAAGTTGATCATTATTACTGCTGCACAAGTTTATTCACTGCTGGAAAAATTGGTTATTGATATTAAGAAGGACCTATACAAGAGGGCTGGGCCTAATGGACCTCGGTCGCTCACCTGAGTTTAATAAATAATACTCGATTAACCTTTTATAAGTTTAAAAGCATGTTCATACATGTTTAAAGGAAAATGTTGGACCACTGACAACCATGTTTTAGCAATACAAATTATTTGAAAGGAATTTTGTAGACAGTCACCCAACAAACTGTTCAGTGGAATAATTTTGAAATACAAGCAGTTTTTCAAGTTTTCAATATAGCCATTTAAGGAACATGTTTACAGGCTTGGCCGCCATGTCAAAATAATTTGAAAGAATTTTGTAGAGGGTTATGCATGGAACATTAATTACCTTGAAATCCAGTCAGCACTTACAAAAAATATCAAGTTAATAGCTTACGTGCTTTTCAAGATATGAAGGAAAAACATGAAAATGTGGACAGAAGGACGGACAGACAGGGTAGATTACTATAGGGTACCCGCAAAACCTTGTGGGGCCCCAATTGAAATGTGTTACATGCTGTAGCGAAGGCAAATCATGTCTTGATTAATGGATCCAGTCAGTTGAAGATGTCCATCTAAGGTGCAGAAGTCATTCAAGTTTGCACAGTACTTTTGAAGTAGAAGCATCCACTGCATACTCTGACACTGGTGTTACTGTAGCATAGTTGTTGTGCTGAAATAATCATCAAGAAGGAAAATACATAACTAACTTGTATTAGTAATAATATTTAAGTTGAATCGTGATCTTTGTTGCCTCGCCACTGTAATGAACATCTTCAATGTTTGCCATTTACTAGGTAAGTATTTGAAAGATTTTTTTTTAATGTAAACAGGGACTAAGCTAAATATACAGTTTAACAACCAATACAGTCCTTAGCATGGACCAGGCATAATTTTCTCATGCAGTAATAACATAAATATGCATACTCCAAAAAAGACAACCTTAAATCTAAAAAAATTTCTCCACATGAATAATTTATCATAATCCATTAGCCTGATGTACATTCTGTCAACAATCAAGACATCTTTGTTGGAAAATATTCATCAACATTATGTCACTAAAGTGTCTGAATGTTTGTTGTCATCAAGACAAGCAAATTCATGTTCATTAAAATGATTTAACACTGCTTAATGGACCTTTAAATAATTAAGAAAATAACTACTGAATCATATGATTTATGTCAGTAAGATCTTCTTTACTTCCTATTTGAGAAGTTTCATGCAATGCTTTCAGACATGAAATTATTTTAGCAATAAACTCATTGTACACATGGTGGCCACTGAAATTCTGAAGAAAACAATCCCTGTCTTCCTGATTTTCTTTGACCAGAATGTGATTTTTCCTGATATTTTTTGTCAAATTGCCATTCTAATTTGTGCATATGTTGAAGTGTTGAATTATATCTTAGATTATATATTTCACTTTTTATCTGTCTTTGGAATTTTTTCCTATGACTATGGTCAAATTTTCTGATTTTTCACAATTTTTAAATTCCTTGTTTTTTATACACTTTCCAGTGGCCACCTTGGAATAATAGAACAAATCTGTGAATGAAGCTAGTCAGGAAAAAGCTCTCTTAAATCAAGCCATGAACATCATATATAATGATTTTATTTCACATAATAAAATCATTTCATAGTTTCATGAATGAACAAACCAGTACACTTGAATAATGTTAACAAATGTCTGCAAATAACTGGAGTTGTCTCAGGACGACATGCTTAACAATTCATTCCGCTTTGATAATATATATATTCTGTCAGTGACCTTACATAATGACCCCGAAGACCTTTGTGAAGTATCAATTGATTATCTGTAGTAGTAAAAGAGATACATATTTGCACACAAACCTTAACATGAATATTTCTAAGTACAAAAAGAGGCATAATTCTGCTAAAATGCTGGCCACAGTTATGGGCCTCGGCCAGTAACCTTATATTATTACCCTGAAGACACGTGTGAAGTTTCAGCTGAATATCTGTAGTAGTTACAATGATATTCACTTGCAGGCAAATCTTAACCTCAATTTTCTCTTGCACACGAACCTTAACCTGACTTACAACAGGGGTATTATTCTGCTAAAATGCTGGTCACAGTTATGGGCCTTGGCCAGTGACCGTATATAATGACCCTGAACATGTGTTTTAAGTTTTGGTGCAGAATATTGCAATACGTTTATGATGGGTAGATAGTTCTCCAGTCTTTGAAATAACCCACATGCACGAAGCCCGGGATAAATGCAATCATTTCAGGCATGTTCAAGGTATAACTTGTCTGCCCGACATTGCAAGTAAACATTGTTGGAGCTGTTATGCAAAAATGACCTGGTGGTCCCTTTCAATGAAGCTGCAAGTGACAAAGAAAAAGATTATAAATAAGCATTATATAATTATCTTTCCATCGATCAGTTAATCAATTATCGTGAGAATAAAAATGAAACAAGTTCATACAAGTTAAAATTTATTTGAAAGTGTTTAGAATCTTCCGAATTGGCAAGTGCCTGGGAAAAAATAATGTTAAGACTGAAAATGGCCAAGTTTGATAATCAGCCAAATCGCCCCAGGAATTGTGGAGGTACGGCCATTGAATTATCTAGAATTTGCCTTATTAGCTCACTAGAACAAAAAGTTCTTGTCGTGAGGCCAACCTTAAAAATTGTATGTTTTCCATTGCCTACCCAAGGTTGCTGGTAATGGGTAGGTAGGTAGGTAGGCTTTTTTGGGGGGAAAAAAATATGTAAATTTATGAATGATTCATTTAGCGTCAAAATATAACATATAACACAGCATTGCTTTTAAAAATGTAATCAAGTGTCTGTTGATATTACGTGAGCTTGCTAGCAATCATCTCTAATTGATAAAACTTCTTTAGAATTGCATTTTGATATGGCCAATTATAAGCAAGGGTTTAGCTGATACAGTTAATTTATTTACCCAATGGAAAACGACCTAAATGAAAGAAGAGTGAGCTTTTATTTAACCCAAAGGAAAAATAGAAAATTCAGAATAAAAAAAAAAACTGGTTTGATTTAACAAAGAAAAACACTTTTGAGTAGAGACCTTTCGTCGGGTAGGTAGGCAATGGCAAACAAAGTTAATTTTAGTTTTGGCCCGAGCTTTTGTCTGTCCATCGTCAACTTTTCATTTAAACAACATCCCTAAACCGCTTGGCATATTTTAAAAAAACTTCACAGGAATGATCCTTGGGTGACCCTCATTAAAAACGTTCAGGACTGCTTCATATGTAGGTCACCAGAGCTAAAAATAGATTTAAAAAGTGAAAACTTTAACAATCTTTTTCTCCTCTGAAGCCGCAAGGCTCAGGGCTTTCATATTTGATATTCTCTAGAGGTCCTCTACAATGTTTGTTCAAATTATTCCCCTGAGGTCAAACTGGCCACGCCCTGGGGGTCACATGCTGTATATAGACTAAAATAGCAAAATGAATTTAAAAATCTCTAAAACAGCAAGGCCCAGAGTGTAACATCCTGTAGTGGCCCTCTACAAATAGTGTTAAAATTATGCCCCTGGGTTAAAGTGTCCACACCCTGGGAGCCAGATGGTTTATATAGACTCATACGTCAAGTCGACTTTAAAAATCTCCTCCTCTTAAGCCACAAGGCCCAGAGGTTTCGTATTTAATATGTAACATTGTATAGTGGTCCTCTAAAAAGATTGTTCACATTATGCCCTGTGGTCAAACATGGCCATGCCCCGGGTGTCACATGGTTGATATACACTTAAATAGCACAATGTTTTTAAATATCTTCCCCTCTGAAACCGCAAGGCCCAGAGGTTTTGTATTTGGTAACATTGTATAGTGGTCCTCGACAAACATTGTTCAAATGATGCCCCAGGGGTAAAAAGTGTCCACGCCTGGGGGTCACATGGTTTATATAGACTTATATTGCAAAATGACTTTATAATCTTCTCCTTTCAAACTGCTAGTCCCAGCGGTTTATTATGTAGTACATTAAATAGGGATTTAGCCAGACTAAAAAAATGTCAGGGTGGCCTGAAAAAGGACAGGTGGGCCTTTTCGCGACAAGAACAGGGTTCCCGGGTAGGATTTTCTATCGGGAAAATTATTTCGTTTTTCAGCCATTTCAGGATATATACTGTCTCATTCAGCGTTAAACCGTTCAGTCGCAATGGGGATTTGTTTTGGTAGAATGGAAGAAGGATATGACAGTGAAAATAGCGAAATTCTTGACCACATCGATGAAGATGACTATGACGATTATTGTAGTGATTATTGTAGCGAGTTCGAAACTAACGAATTAGCTCTATCGATAGTGCTTGCATTGTTCAGGTACAGTAGTGTTGATTGATGCTTTTGTTCACTGCTACAAACCGCTAGAGAATGGCCCCAGCTCTGCAGTCACATCAAAGACTTTTGAAGTCAAACCGACACCGTTGCTAAGGACGTTACTAACGGCTTACAGATTTAGAAGCCTGGTTAATTTATGACGTCGCGCTTTCACTCTTCACAGTTGTAACAGGTGTTATTGTCAATGACTGTATTTTTTACGGATTTTATTGTTTGTTCAAATTGGAAATATGATTGCAAGGTAATTAGGAATTGATGCAATGATTTTCTTTAATGAAATAACAATGAATTGAATATGAAATAAATACGAAATTAAATTAACGAAAACAAACATATGCTAAAATCGTCTTAATAATAATAATAACAGTATTTCTATCTTTTGAAATGAAAAGTAAGGATTGCTAAATATTATTATTAATATTATTATTAATTTAATAATAATAATAATAATAATAAAATGTATTATATACAAGATTATTTGACCTGTAAACGGCTTTTAAACTTTGTAATTTTCAGCATGAGGAGATGTATGTGTGGACAAGTACCACAACAATGTCTTTGATATTGATTTGTGACCATGTCATATCATTGCGAATGATGTTATTTGTGAATGAAAAAAAAGAAAAAGGTAAATATACATTCAATAATAGACGAGCAACATCTTTTCTGCAGACGGCCTTCATCTCAATGCCAGTGGTGCGCGTAGCAGTTTGGAGACGCGGTCTGCATTGACATGCTGTCAGTGCCAGTTACCGAAGTGACGGACCTTACCCTATAGACCCCGATTGTGACTAGCCTGCAGCTTGCTCTGCCACCATGGTTGATGCCCATCCAAGGAAGTCTTTTGTTGATGTCATTCAGGTGGTATTACCAGTATTATTGGTATTGTTTTTTTTTTGTACACTGTACATCATTAAACAATAAACAATAATACTTTTTTGCAATGCGTTGACAGCATTAGCTACTTAAAGGGACTATGTCATAGAAAAGGGCCTCAAGGGGGCAATTTCTTCAAAAAATCTGAAATTTACATATTTATACTGGCATATAATAACAGGGTATATATGATGGGAAATGAGTGTACGCATTCTGAGATAAAAATAAAATTATAATATGGGTGGGTTGTGTTTGTTTGGTCCTTTTCCTGTTTACATCTTGACGTCAGAGTTGTGAGCATTATGTTTAACCATATTTTACAAACGACACCTTAAGAAGCATGATAGCGCAGTTGGTTAAAGCGCTGTCTACTGTAATTTCTTCGTATTGTTCCTAAGACGTGAGTTTGATACCCTCTTGGGGTTTTAATGTTTACAGGCTTTTTTAGTAATTTGTTTTTATCAAATATCTTATTGTGTATTATATTATAACTCGACTATTCGAAGAATAGGTGAGCTATCCTACTGCCCCCGGCGTCCGCGTTCGCGTCCACGTCTGAATTTGGTTAAAGTTTTTATTCAAAAGTCTTGTAACTTCAAAACTACATAAGTTATTTTTTTTTTCACTTGAAACTCGGAATATACCCTTGTCATCAACTCCAGTGTCAGGGGCAACATTCCCCATAGCTCTGTTTGTATTTTGACAGAGTTATGCTCTTTTTCACTTGAAACTCGGAATATACCTTTCTAATCAACTCCAGTGTCAGGGGCAACATTCCCCATAAGTCTGTTTGTAATTTGACAGAGTTATGTCCCTTTTCACTTAGATTTTCTGGTTAAAGTTTATATTCAAAAGTTTTGTAACTTTACAACTACATAAGTTATTTACTTGAAACTTGGAACATACCTTTGTCAGCAACTCCAGTGTCAGAAGCTACATTTCCGATAACTCTGTTTTGTTATTTGACAGAGTTATGCCACTTTTTCACTTAGGTTTTCTGGTTAAAGTTTATATTCAAAAGTTTTGTAACTTCAAATCTACATAAGTTGTTCACTTGAAACTTGGAACTAAACTTTGTCATCAACTCCAGTATCAAGGGCAACATTCACTAGAACTCTATTTTGTATTTTGACAGAGTTATGTCCGTTTATCACTTAGATTTTCTGGTTAAAGTTTATATTTAAAAGTTTGTAACTTCAAAACTACATAAGTTATTCACTTGAAACTTGGAATATACCTTTCTAATCAACTCCAGTGTCAGGGGCAACATTTTCCGTAACCCTATTTCGTAATTTGACAGAGTTATGTCCCTTTTCACTTAGATTTTCCGGTTAAAGTTTATATTCAAAAGTTTTGTAACTTTACAACTACACAAGTTATTTACTTGAAACTTGGAATATACCTTTGTCATCAACTCCAGTGTCAGGGGCTACATTTTCCATAACTCTGTTTTGTAATTTGACAGAGTTATGCCACTTTTTCACTTAGATTTTCTGTTTAAAGTTTATATTCAAAAGTTGTGTAACTTCAAATCTGCATAAGTTATTCACTTGAAACTTGGAACTAAACTTTGTCATCAACTCCAGTATCAAGGGCAACATTCACTAGAACTCTGTTTTGTATTTTGACAGAGTTATGTCCGTTTTTCACATAGATATTCTGGTTAAAGTTTATATTGACAAGTTTTGTAACTTCAAAACAACAAAAGCTATTCACTTGAAACTTGGAACATACCTTTGTCATGAACTCCAGTATCAGGGTGAACATTCCCCATAACTCTATTTTGTATTTTGACAGAGTTATGCCCCCTTTTTCACTTAGATTTTCTGTTTAAAGTTGATATTCAAAAGTTTGGTATCTTCAAAACTACATAAGTTATTCACTTGAAACTTGAAACTAAACTTTGTCATCAACTCCAGTATCAAGGGCAACATTCCCTATAGCTCTGTTTTGTATTTTGACAGAGTTATACCCCTTTTTCACATAGATTTTCTGGTTAAAGTTTATATTCAAAAGTTTGGTAACTTCAAAACTACACAAGTTATTCATTTGAAACTTGGAACTAACCTTTGTCATCAACTCCAGTATCAGGGTGAACATTCCCCATAACTCTATTTTGTATTTTGACAGAGTTAGCCCACTTTTTGCATAGACTTTGTTGTTAAAGTTTTTGTTCCAAACATTTATAAACTATTCAAGGCTTCACTTTAAAGCTATGTATTTTAACAAATGTATGTCCCTTCTACTATCCAAAATATCTACCAACTGAAATGCTTCGAATAGTCGAGCGCGCTGTCCTCTGACAGCTCTTGTTTTTATTTATTTAATGCGTATGTCTTAGTTAAGTGCATTTCTATCAAATAATATAATTTATAGTGCAATAGGAAGCCAATTTTTCGTTGACATAGTTGCTTTAAACAGTAAAATAAACATAGTTCAGCCAATATTGAAGAACATGTTTTGTTTCTTAGTTACTGATAGAAACATTACTTATAATATTTACAAATGTATAGTCCAATCCATTTTTCTGGGCATGTATTTCAGTCTTTTTTCCGGGCATGTATTCTATGTAGTACTTGCACTGATAAAAGCTTAAGCAGTAGTTTATTTGACTGGCGAAAAATAAATGCATATTATTTCAGAACCAGCCTGTGTGTCCTGTAAGCAACCCAGTACAACAGAAAGCTTGTCACCCGAAGATTACTAAGATGGTATTTATCATTGTAAAAATGTCATTAAGAGGCTATTCAGAGCTTCTTTAGCTTAAGACATCCATCCAAGAAAAAGCTCATCTCCATACAATTAATTGTACTTCATGTGTGCAATTAAAAACAACATATTATACATCATAATTTCATAATTAACTGTTGTCATTAATTATGTTACTGAAAATAACTCATTTTGGCATTGTGAGTACAGGAACGGACTATTAACTCTAAATTAAGCATTTCCTTATACAAAATGGTAAGCAGTAACCTGTTATTCTCTGTAGGACTGTATGATGTTTTCCCACCCACCCTATGGCTGAAGATGTTTGGAGTTATGATTCTAGGCCATACGTGGGGACAAGAAGATCTCCACTTCATCATAATGCAGTTCCTCATACAACAAGATGTCAACCTTTCCCAACTAAAGCTGATGCTGTCAAAGGATGTCGAGGAAAACCAAGAACCGGTACTTTTAATAACAAGTGACATTGATGTTGTAAACTTATTTATTTCATCAGCAAAGAAGTGTTTTTAGCTCACAGAGTTCTCATGGTGAGCTTTTTTGATCGTCCGTGGTCCGTCGTCCGTCCGTGCGTGCGTGAGTGCGTCCGTCGTATACTTTTCATTTAAACATCTTCTCCTAAACCATTTGGCAGATTTTCACCAAACTTCTCAGGAATTATTCTTGGGTGGACTTCTTTCAAAGTTGTTCAAATCTTTCCGGTCCGCTGCATATGTAGGTCACCAGAGCTAAACATAGATTTAAAAAGTGAAAACTTAAATCTTCTCTTATTAAACCGCATGGCCCAGAGCTTTCATATTTGGTATGTGGCATCCTCTAGTGGTCCTCTACAAATATTGTTCAAATTATGTCCCTGGGGTCAAAACGGGCCACTCCCCAGGGGTCACATGGTTTATATAGAATACGTAGCAAAATAAATTAAAAAATCTCCTCTAAAACTGTAAGGCCCAGAGGTTTTGTATTTGGTTGGTAACATTGTATAGTGGTCCTCTACAAAGATTGTTCAAATTATGCCCCTTGGGTCAAAACTACGCCCCAGGGTCACATGGTTTATTAACAGAGTATGTCCCCTTTTTCATTTTTTGTTGTCCCGCCATTTTCTTAAAAAAAAAATACTGAACCCCTGAATTCAATATCCTTGTGAACAAGCGGCATGCGGGGGAGGGGGGGGGTGTTATTTTGCATCAGTATCTTTATAGGTTTGTAACGTCTATCTCTGCCACTGTATGTCATGTGAAGAGATTCCATAGTGTTGGACAGCTAGATGTTCATATAATTTCACATGTTGCTCATGAGAAAAGATGCCATTAAAGAGGTTGCCACAGCAAGACATACGCCGACCATCATTCTCTAGAAATGCATGCTGTACAACATTTATACAATGCAAGTCTTTCATTGATCATTTCCATAGTCAGTTATTGTGGTGATACATATGTATATGAGGGTTTAACATTACTTTCCTTTCATCTCTGAACTAAGAAGCTTTACTTATTTAGGCTATTATACCTATCAAATCAAATACATGTATGTGTATTGGTTTCCTGTAAAGATACATGTACTGCTATTTGACTCACACGAGTCCAAAAACTGTTGAATTAAGGCTAATTGTAACTATTGATATGTCTATATATTAGGGATGGCATCGATATTCAAATATTCGCTTTTTCATTTTATAGAATATTCGCATTGATTCATATTTACTACATTAAGCTTTGTGATCCATCCGACACCATGATAGTACAGTTTTAGTACACTTTATCGCTGTATCAACAAATTGCAATATCATGTTAATGTGTTAATGGCATTAAGCATAAACCGCTGAAGTCCCATGTTGAATGTTGTTGTTTTTATAAAGAATATTTCGATAAATCTACAATGCACATATTTCTTGTCATGCGGGAAATGTGTCGATAAGCATATATGTTTATGGGTGAATTTGAGCAACATTTAATTGCTATAATGACTGCCGAATGTGTGATCGCACATCAGTAAATGTTTTTTATGTCCCCGGCATCTTGATGCGGGAGGCATATAGTGATTGTCCTGTCCATCCTTCTGTCCGTGACAAGGCCGAGTAGATGTTACCGTTTCGTTTAGCACCAACACCGCTTAATACAACACTTGGATATTTTTACAGTTGTTATTTATGACCTTCCCAATTCACCCATATCATCCAACCTTACTTTGACCTTGACCTTGACCTAATTTGGACTTAGAATAATTCAAATGGGCTATTTCTTGGTTAACTATATTTTACAGTTTTGTCTAGCACCAGCACCGCTTACTACAGCACTTGGATACTTACACAGTTGTTGCTGATGACCATTCCCAATCCACCCATATCACCCAACCTCACTATGACCTTGACCTAATTTGGACAAATGGGCTCTCCAGCACTCACCGGGGGCATGTGTATTTTATCAAACACAGAGTCTTGTTTGTTAATAATTTTACAGGTTAAATTACCTGTTGAATGTTATTGCTTCATAGTGTTCGATGTAATTGTGTATTACCGATTATACGATGACTGTTGACACGGACTCGTATATTCAATATCTTTCTCTGACTCATGAAACGGGTCTAATCTATTGAAAACACAGTGTTATGATGTATCGACTGGTGAAATACTGCTTTGACGTTGCAAGAAAACTACTTTCTACAATCAATAAATTAATGTTTTTAAAACCAGTACAAATTTGCGAATATTCGAATAGCGTGTTAACTATTCGAATAACGATAATTCAATCGAATACTCGAATATTTACATAGTTTTGCCATCCCTACTATATATTCACCATATTCATTTCAACTACCGTTTAAAGAGTAAGAAATGGCTTACTTAAATTAGACAAAAGAGAATGAAAAAAAGAGAGTTTTAGTAAACTTTACCAAGAGATAGAGTGAAAAAAATAGAATATAAGTAACGTTTAAACTATGTGGACACTAGTAGTTCATATTTTATGTCAAAATCATCTATACTGTAAAGATGAATTTCACATAAGATATGAACTTCTAGTATCAACATAGTGAGCTTTTAAAATAATCTAGAAAAATTGATTCAAATCACAGGTATTTAATGGTTGATAATGCTTGTTTGTTTATTCAGAACTATGACTCCTTCCCAAGACTTGATGACTGGCTGGAAGTTTTACCTGACAAGGAGGTGAAGGAGAAAACAACATATTAGGTTTTATGTCCAGATCACTAGGTAATTGTTATACTTTTCAAACACGGGACCTATTATGGGAACGATTCTGGCAGTATCTTTGTGACACTTTGTGGCACTCTTGTTTTGGTTTTGAGATTTCATAAATACAACAACACCAATATTTTATGATACATTATCTTTATATACTATTCTTTAATAAAACTGTAATGCATACCTGTTTCATTATCTTTTGAAGACTATTCTTTAATAAAATTGTAATACATACATGTTTCATTATCTTTTGAAGACTATTCTTTAATAGAATTGTAATACATACATGTTTTATGAGCAAAGCCACAACTGGAAAAGGATTATTATGTTGTGATATATCTTCACTACCAATAATAATTGCGTTTTAGCTCACCTGAGCACAAAGTGCTCAAGGGTGAGCTATTGTGGTCAGTCACCATCTGGCGTCTGTCTTCAACAATTACTTCAACACCTTCTTCTCTGAAACCGGTTGGTGGATTTTAACAAAACCTGGCAGGAATGTTCCTGGGATGGTCCTTTAACCAAATGCCTTCTATTTAAACGAATTCCTTCTAATTTTGATCTGTTAAAAAAGCATGGCTGCCAAAGGGTGGGGCAGTCTGCCCTTGTATGGTTATATCTGCAATTTTCACAATCTTTTGATCAGAAACCACTTGCTGCATTTTAAAATAACTCCACAGAATGTACCAAATTCCTTCAAATAATTTTGATTTTGTCTTTTGTCAATATTTTACTTTAAACGCCTTTGAGCACACTATTACATTTCTACAAGCCACTATGATTCATGAAACTCATGTGAGCGACCCAGGGCCATTTGGCCCTCTTGTTTGAAGAAGCTATGTGTACTTATAACTACTTTTTAATAAATCCATTTGTATTATAATTATTTCTCTTTACCTTTTACAGCGGTAAAAACTAGAACCACCGTTGTTTGGTAACACATTTGATGTTCCTGAAGGTGTCTGGACGTACATGATGTTCGACCAACAAATTGTAACTGTCAGACAAAAATCAGAGCTTTTTAAAATTAGAGGCGGCTAGACATTCTGCAATTACAATTGTACTAGTGTAACCTTTCTTTGCACTTTCTAGTTGATGAAATAGAAGTGTTGCCGGTCTATTTTCGTTATTTTGAAAGTGGTACTTACCAAGGTTTTATGCAACAGGCTAGTTTTAAGTTTATTATATTCATACTTGGAAACTCCACCAACTGATGTTTCTATGACTGCATGGAAATATTTCCTTAATAGAGAAAGTTGGATTTAAATAATACTGGTCCTAAATATATACCATACATAAAACAATTCATTGTAATTCGTACTAATAATTTAGTTGCTATAATGCAATATTTAAGAAATATAACCGATTTTACAATCGTTTTATGACACAAAACAACGGTCTTGTTGGCAAGATAACAGGAATCATTATTTTCAATACTACTAGTATATCGTATTGTTTTCTGAATTTTATTTGTTTGAAGTTGGATAAATGCAGCAGCAATTTTGTTGCCGATTTGTATAATGATTTTGAATGTACACATTTATTGCTGATGGCCAGGGTTGGCTTTCACCAAGCATCTTAAGTGCAATATTATCTCTGTCCTTGAATCTGGAAACTTCTATATTTTACATTATTACAAACGGAAACGAATAATTAATATTTTGAAATGACATCAATATTAAATGTATATTGTAAAGAATATGGGCAACACACAAATATGTTTATTTTCAAATCAAGTATTATACATTAAAATGTACAAAAACACTGAGACTTAACTTAATTACTGCTCATATGTGGTAAAAAGCGCGTAAACTAATCTGTGTGTACATATAAGATTGACGATTTCAACTTTGTAAAAACATTTGTTCTTGACACTTGTAAGAAACTGCAATGGTTCACATTTGGGTAGGCTCCTCGTGCCGTGAACCGGGCAACGGCTAAGTCGTGTAACACAATTGTTGCTTTGGCTTCTGGTGGCAGATACCCTATTATGCATGTTTCATTTTCAGTGAAGAACAATGTACACTAGATGATGACAACGGAACAACACCATAACGACAATATTGCGTGCATTTGTCGGAATTGAAAACAATCCAAATTGAACAATATGTTATGGTTTTGTGTTACGCAAATAAATTTGTAAAAAAGATACATGTTGTTTGTAAACTGTAGTATGCCCACATCGCCACGGTGCATTAAGGTCCGTGTCAACAACAACTTACCGCAACTGCACATGTATGTCCGTGCCAACAACGACGCTTATGTGCATTAAGGACAATGTCCATGTCAACAACACCGCCACTCTACATGAAGGTAAATGTCCAAAACAACGCCGCTACTTTACCTGTAAATTCGTGTCAACAACACCGCTACTGTACATGTCAATACGTGTCAACAACAGTATCGACACTGTGCATTCAAGTTCATGTCAACAACACCGCTATTGTACATGTAGGATCAGTGTCAACAACAACATCGCTATTATACGTTAAGGTCCGTGTCAACAACAACATCGGTACTGTACATGCAGATACGTGTCAACTACAACCTACCGCTACTCTACTTGTAGGTCCGTATCAACAACAACAACACCGCTACTGGACATTCATGGGTTTGCGGGGGTACCTAATTGCTAGATTATCGTGTCCGTAAAGTGAGTGTACGCTGAGCGCTCGCAATAACATGTGGATGCGGGGGTACCCAACTACTAGATGTTCATGTCCGTAAAGTGAGTGTGTGCTGAGCGCTCACAATAACATGGGGGTGCGGGGGTACCCAACTACTAGATGTTCATGTCCGGAAAGTGCGTGTATGCTGAGCGCTCGCAATAACATGGGGTTACGGGGGTACCCAACTACTAGATGTTCATGTCCGTAAAGTGAGTGTATGCTGAGCGCTCGCAATAACATGGGGGTGCGGGAGTACCCAACTACTAGATGTTCATTTTCGAAAAGTGAGTGTTTGCTGAGCGCTCGCAATAACATGGGGTTGCGGGAGTACCCAACTACTAGATGTTCATGTCCGTAAAGTGAGTGTATGCTCAGCGCTCGCAATAACATGGGGGGTGAGGGGGTACCCAACTACTAGATGTTCGTGTCCGTAAAGTTAGTGCATGCTAAGCGCTCCAGTAACATTGGGGTGCGGGGGTACCCAACTACTAGATGATCATATCCGCAAAGTGAGTATTTGCTAAGAGCTGGCAATAACATGGGGTTGCGGGGGTACCCAACTACTAGATGTTCATGTCCGTAAAGTGAGTGTATGCTCAGCGCTCGCAATAACATGGGGGGTGCGGGGGTACCCAACTACTAGATGTTCGTGTCCGTAAAGTGAGTGCATGCTAAGCGCTCCAGTAACATTGGGGTGCGGGGGTACCCAACTACTAGATGATCATGTCCGCAAAGTGAGTATTTGCTAAGAGCTGGCAATAACATGGGGTTGGGGGGGTACCCAACTACTAGATGTTCATGTCCGTAAAGAGAGTGTCTGCTAAGCGCTCATAATAACATGGGGTTGCAGGGCTACACAATTTCTAGATGATCATGTCCGTATTTAAAGTGAGTATTTGCTTAGAGCTCGCAATAACATGGGGTTGCGGGGATACCCAGCAACTAGATGTTTATGTCCGTAACGGGAGTGTATACTAAGCGCTCGTAATAACATTAGGTTGCGGGGGTACCCAACTACTAGATGTGTATGTCTGTAAAGTGTATGCTAAGAGCTCGCAATAACATGGGGTTGCAAGGGTACCCAACTACTGGATGTTCAAGTCCACAAAGTATGTACTAGTATTTGCTTAGAGCTCGCAATAACATGGAGTTGCGGGGATACCCAACTACTAGATGATCATGTCCGTAAAATGAGTGTATGCTTAGCGCTCGCAATAACCTGGGGTTGTGGGTGGACCCAACTACGAGATGATCATGTCCGTAAAGTGAGTATACGCTTAAACGCTCGTAATAACAAGGGGTTTGCTGGGGTACCCAACTACTAGATGATTGTGTCGTAAAGTGAGTGTATGTTTCACGCTTGCAATAACATGGTTGCGGGGATACCCAACTACCAGATGATCATGTCCGTAAAGTGATTATATGCTTAGCGCTTGCAATAACATTGTTGCGGGAATACCCAACTAACAGATAATCATGTCCGTAGAAAGTAATGCACATATCAATGTATTCCCCCCCCGGTAATATACGCCCCCGGGCCTTTTGATAGACATTATAGCAACTCCCACGGAGGGGATTTATGCTTGGCTCTAGGGTGGGGAATTAGACCCCCAAAAATAACATTTGTCCAATTCCCCTAGGTCTTCCCGCCGCTCCCGCCCCCCCCCCCCCCCCACCAACTATTGATAGGCGCATAAGTATATGCTTAGCGCTGCGTGTCCTACGGCATATTTAAAGTTAACAACAATAATTGGGCATTATATTTGTATATGATTGTAATTGTTACTACGATATTCGTGTATAAATCGTTTGTTTAAAACTATCAACCCTATATCTGTTATCAAAGTGGTTTCATCTCGAACATTTCTGGCCAATTTAGTGTACTGCAGCCCACCAAATTATAACTGTCAATATAACTCATATGTTCAATATATCATACACGTTCTCGATTGATTAATGTTATTTAAGTTATTATTAAGAGAATAATTCGATAATACTATGTTATTACTTGAGTTAAGTAAATTATTATAGATGCGATTGAGCATGTATTCGGATAGAATCAATTTCGGACACCATTATGTTTTGCCTTTAAACAAGGAACAAGCCAAAAAAATGTTTAAGATTTATAATCAGTAGTGATTATTATACGCAAATGAACAATAGATAAATTGATTGCGTGTTAGCGCGTGTAAAAGAAGAATGGTGCAATAACTATAAATTGCTTTGTTTCAATATTAGTCAATTCATATTTGGATGTCAAATACATTTTCGAGTGTTTCTACACTCACGGTGTTTATTTTATGACTGGCAGGTTACTGTTTCACATCAATACTATGAAGTATACATTTTCAATTTTTGTTAAAATGTACCATCCAATCACTATTATTGTTATATAGAAAAACAATATATACCATTTGTTGAAGGGTAAACATTGTGGTATTGTTCATAATTAAACTCTCGTGTTACATAAGAGCTGTCATGTGAGATTGCATTGATATTTTAAAAGCCATGCAAAACACTTAATACCAAAAATTAACTGCCGGGCCCAGCTAGCTCAGTTGGTATAGCACTGAACTCTCAATCCAGGGTTTGTAAGTTCAAGCCCCAGCCTCGACACATAACTTTTGAAATAATTTATACGGCCATTCTCCCCCGACGTCTGATTTAAGTAGGGCAGTTGTCAGTTACTGGCATAAGTATATGCACTTGGTAGTGGTAAATCTCCTAGATCGGCTAAGCTTGCCCAGTGTGAGTAGGTTAACTAACCGCCGTTATATCACTGAAATACTGTTAAATATGGCAAAAAATCCAAACAAACAAGTCAACAATTAACTAAAAAGTACTTCCAGCATGGTATGAGAATGTTCATAGGTAAATTTCTAAGCAGATTTTGTATAAATAATTTAATACTAATTTATAAATGTTTATTAATAATGCACAGAAACAACAATTACATGGAAAAACTACCAAGCTTGAAATAGCATGTAGTGGATGTGGTGTCTCTGTTCCTGGATAATGGAATAGGCCCATGGTTCGATACCCAATCAAGGCGATTGCAGAATACTGCACATATATTGCAGTTTGCAGTTTGATCCTTCTGTGTTCATTTTACATGAACATACTGAATGAAAACAAAGAAATGCATAACATGATAACATCACATCAATGATCAGGCTTTTATCAAGGTGATAATTTCTTGGCAGACATTAACAAGAACATCTATGGATTACTTTATGGCCAAGTATGGAATATGCATGTGGTATCAAAATCTGGTTACTTGTCCACTTTGAAGTGGTATCTTCCATATGTATCCAAACTAAATAAAAATGTACATAGTTAATTCAGCCCAATTCAGACTTGTCCATGCATAAGTACTCTTGGACAAGCTGGGCAATATTTATAATTTATTTCACCATATAATGGCATCTATGGTTTGATAAATAAGCCATACAGTCTGGTCAGTTTCCAATGCTTGCTTTGACGATACTGTAATGTACATATTCTTATCTTACAGTAAACATTGTCCGAATTCATTCCCCGTCCGAATATTAGTACACAATATTATTGTTGTTATTGCTTTGTCCATTGTTTTAGCAGGATATTGTTCTACAAACTTTAATGAATTTAAATCTTTGTATTTACCTTCTGTTTAGTCCATTTAACGTTGATTGTTGAAAGAATAATCCATTTTTGCACAGTACCAAAATTCCTGCACTGTATAATGGCTGCAGCAATGTACATTGTTTACTACACGCGTAGGAATATAATGGAATGTTATTAAATGCATTTTATCCTCAAAGACTTGTCAAATTGTTAATAATAGCTTTTCTTTGTGCATTATAAGATTATTTATATTATAAATTGCATATTGGTCATACATGTTTAGTGTTAAACCTTAATGGTTCACTAGGAACTATTTGAGGCGCTGGCTGCGTAGGAATTACTGAAGTTGTCATGATGCAGCATTTCAAATTGTATTGTTATAAATTCATATTTAAAGCTACTGTTGCTTTGATGTATAGAGTTTAACTTCTTCTATGATTAAGAAGTAATATTTATGTGATTGTTAATTTATTGGAATAGTAGTTTTAATTATTGTTAAGGAATAGCCACATTACTTCCTTATATGCTGCAGGATGCTGCACGATTCTGATTGGTTGCAGCTAAATCTGCAGAATCTGATTGGCTGCAGCCAAATCTGCAGCATCCGAAGGGTATATAAGGAGGTTCTCCTCTCAGTTTTGGCAACAGTTGCTAACAACGAACATCACTGTTCACTACATAGAAAACCTTAAGAGTAAGAACTCTAACATTGTAAAACCCTGAACAACATTGAAGTTACGATTTAAAAACGCACTTAACTATTTTCTAACGTTCTAGCAATATATATATTTATTCTATTAACAGCTGGTTATCATTGAAGTTCTAGTAAATATACTTAAGAACGTTTCTAGGAACTATTTTCTGATACTGTAAAGATATCTCAAAAACTGAGCAACTGTTCCCCACACGTTCGTCATTACTGTACCGCCATACTGAATAAACCGAAATGAATATAATTATTATGTTATCGATAATATGAAAGTAGATCTACGAATAAATGATGATTTTTGAAACTTTAATTCATCTCCGTCTTTACTAGAGTTTGCTGCCAGACTCAAACTCTAATCGACACTGATATTATCAAGAATCTTCATTGTAAGGTAGCTTACAAATTGGTGTCAGAATATGGGGATCATTTTTTAAAGTGATTCCTCTTGAACCACACGTCTGTAAAGTAAAGTAATTAAGAAACAAACACTATTTAATTATTAATGTTTAACGTTTATTTGACACCACTATACATATAGTATCTGATGGCTTCCCCTGACCCCGACGTTTCGTTCGACAGTGGTGTTCCTTCGGTGACCAACACCGTTGATGAGGTAGGGAACGAGAGTAGCAGTGCGCATGTAGATGACGTGCAGCACCGACGGCGCCGCGACGACGCACATCACGTTACATTCAGGGATGCACACAGTCCTGTGATGAGACGCTCCGGTCATGATAGAACAAATAGCAATCAACACGACACACACAACACATCTTTTGATCATGGTCACACTCACTACAATCATTACATGCCACCACCACCACCCATACACCACACACTTATTAAACCGGACATGTATGACGGGAACAGTTCGTACGAACAGTATGCGTCACATTTCGAGGACTGCTCAGAATTATCTGGACAATCGTACGAAAGTTTTGATGTTGGCCGCCAGTTTAAGAGGCGCAGCCAGAAGTTTCTATATGAGCCTTACGGAGAACCAGCGCCGTAATTATTACACGTTGACAACGCGCCTGTCCGAACGCTTTGGTAGCAACAATAAGCACCAATGTATGTCGTTGAAAAAATTAGAAAACAGACGACGCGCAAAAGGCGAGAGCATTGCGTCACTTACAGACGACTTGCGACAGCTTTGTCAAAAAGCTTACTCTGATCTTGACCATCGCTCGCAGGAAAAAACTTGCATTAAATCAGCTGTACAAACTCGTTTCAATTGAAATGAAATGCCGTTGCATGGATCACGATTGCTCAACCGTAAACGAGGCCGTTTCCGTGATTGAAAGGTCCGAATCCATATTAGGAGCACCGTATCTTCTCCAAGCATTGGGGCGGTTGACTCCGACAAGCAACAGACTGATATTGAATCAGTTATTAAGCGTATCGAAACGCGACTGAATGAGATCGAAACCTCTGTTGTGCATACACCAAAGGTACACAACAATAAAAGCGGGAGATCATTCTTCGGATGCAACTCTCCGGACCATCTATGGGCATCGTGCCCTCAAAATGCAAATCGCGGACCGCGACGTAACCGGGCGAATAATACCCGTAGTGCAAGTAGCACATGTCCACTCATCCACAGCAATCTATTTCTCAGAGCAATTTTAATGTTAAGGGCAACCCATCTGGGGCCCGCGTTCAGGGAAACTGTTAGGTGCTGACTCTGAAGGCCAGGAGCCAGCAGTATTACAAAATAGGCCTGCATTGTTAAGGGAAGCTAGTGAAATTCACACGGCACGATCGGATTCACATTTTAGAGCTTTCACTTGATCTGATGGCGAGGTCCGAGATTGCTGTTATCGGCGGCATTGTTGACACATCTTCCAACACATTTATTATGCATTTATGAAACTATGGGAATTCAGATGTTACAATTCACAAGCATACAAATTTAGGGTTTGGTGAATCATACTTTGAACCAAGTTGTTCTGTTGAACGTATTGCGTCTGTACTGAAACTAGCGATATTGTTTCTCTTCCTGATCACCTTACTGATTTACACAAACGAAGTTCTACACACCTTTCTGATTAAGAGAAACACGATCTTTATAACCTCCTGTGTAAATATCACACTACTTTCTCTAAAGACTCTGGTGACATTGGTCATACCAATCTTGTCCAGCACAGTATCAATACTCGAGACGCAGCCCCCATTCGTCAGCCATCCAGACGTCTGCCACTGGGCAAACGTGAAATTGAAAAGGAAGAAATTAACAAAATGCTGGATCGTGGTATTATTGAGCCTTCTAGCAGTGCATGGGCCAGCCCTGTTGTGTTGGTTACCAAGAAAGACGGTACCCCCAGGTTCTGTATTGATTATCGTAGGCTAAATGACGTCACTGTTAAAGATGCCTACCCACTCCCTAGAGTTGATGATTGTATAGATGCCTTGTCTGGTTCAAAATACTTCAGTTCTCTCGACTTGAACAGTGGATATTGGCAGGTCGCCATGAAGCATGAGGACAAAGAGAAGACAGCATTTGCTACAACGATGGGTCTATATCAGTTCACGGTTCTGAGTTTTGGTTTAGCGAACGCTCCAAGTACTTTCGAGCGATTGATGGAGAATGTATTAAGAGGCTTGCAATGGGTTGAATGTCTTTTGTACATGGATGACATCATTATACCAAGTAGGACAGTCAGTGAGGGATTGTCCAGGCTTGAGCACATACTACAGCGGCTACAGCAAGCAAACCTTAAGTTAAAACCCTCAAAGTGTGTCTTCTTTCAGAAACAGGTCAAGTTCCTTGGTCATCTTGTCTCAGAAGACGGTGTTGCAACTGATCCCGACAAAATTGCTGCCGTCCAAAATTGGCCCACTCCACACAATACAAAAGATGTCAGATCATTTCTTGGATTTTGCTCCTATTACAGACGGTTTGTTGACGGCTTTGCCAAAATTGCACGACCGCTGCATAAAGTCACTGAGAAAAACTGCAAATTTGAATGGACTGACGAATGTTCAAGATCTTTTGATGCTCTAAAATCTGCTTTAACTTCTACTCCAATCCTTGGTTATCCCATCCCGAATTCCAAATTCATATTGGATACTGATGCATCTGATAAAGCCACAGGAGCCGTATGGTCCCAAATTCAAAATGGTCAAGAAATTGTAATTGCATACCACAGCAAAAGTTTAAATAAACACGAGCAAAACTACTGTGTAAATCGTAAAGAGCTTCTTGCAGTCGTTCACGCACTTTATGCGTTTCAACACTACTTGTATGGACAGCCCGTGTTACTACGCACAGATAACGCTGCTGTATCATGGATGCGAAATCTTAAGCGTCCTACAGGTCAAGTTGCACCATGGCGCGAGACTTTTTGAACTTACAACTTGACTGTTACTCATCGTGCGGGTTCAAGTCATGCCAATACTGATGCGTTATCTCGGTCTCCTTGCTCGAAGTGTGCCACACAGGAGAGTAGAAACACTACTGTTGACAGTGATGATGATCATAATAATACTGATGTATGCAGGATGTCCCTTATGAGTGTGATTCAACATCAGTCATTGATCCACCATCAACCCCACCCCTTTGTTCCACTGCACACGCGGTAACAAGGTCACAAACAAAATCGGATTCCATTCAAGTCCACAATGGCAGCTTCAGACTGGATTATTAATAGTATTGCTGCAGCTCAGTTAGATGACCCATCGTTGAAAATAATCATTGAGTCTTTGCAAACTTCCATTAGACCTAGCTGGCAACAAATGAGCAGCTACAATTCCCAGACCAAAACACTCTGAAGAATGTGGGACCGCCTTTTGTTAGATTCAAACGTCCTTTATCGAACATGGTATGAAGGCGAAGAACCCCGAAGGCAAATAGTTGTGCCAGAATTGCAGCGAAATGATGTACTGCGGTATTTTCATGATATCCCCAGTGCTGGTCATCTTGGCGCAGACAAAACGCTCAATAAGGTACGTCAAACCTTCTACTGGCCTGGTATAAAGGCAGATGTTGAAAAGTATTGTACAACATGTGACGCGTGTGCTTCTCGAAAACCCTCGAAACCACCCAAAGCGCCTCTAAAGTCTACGGACCAATGGAATGACCAATGGAATGACTTGCTGTAGATATATATGGACCACTTCATAGAACCGAGTCCAACAATGCATTTATACTGGTTATTTGTGACTGTTTCACTAGATGGATTGAAGCTATTGCCCTACCCAATCAAGAGTCCATAACAGTGGCTAAGGCGTTTGTTGACCACTATGTTTCACGATTTGGTGTTCCACTTATGATTCACTCTGATCTTGGCACCAACTTCACTTCAAATCTCTTCTCTGATATGTGTGATCTCTTGCAAATTCACCCCACTAAATCCACTGCCCAGCACCCGCAGGCCAATGGTATTGTGGAACGATTCAATCGTACACTTGGCAGCATGTTGTCCATGTACTGCAATAAGAATCAACGCAATTGGGACCAGTATTTGCAGCAAGTCATGATGGCGTATCGCTCTTCCATACATGCGAGCACTGGCCAGACTCCAAATAAGATGACTCTTGGACGAGATGTAGTTCTCCCTTTACAGGCATGCATTGGATTACCTCCCTATTCTAATGAACATTTAGAACAGCACACCTACACTTCCTATGTCCAGTCCCTTCACAATAAGATTGAGGAAATTCATTCAATGGCTCGTAAAGTCCTCCACACTAAGTCACAGTATCAGAAGCGCCATTATGATATTAGAGCAAGAAAGCGAGTGTTGTCAGTTGGTGATGGTGTTTGGGTGCACGACTCAACAAAGCGTCCTGGAGTATGCAACAAACTTGCTTCGCAGTGGCAGGGTCCTTGTCTGGTCACAAAGAGAATTGATGATCTCGTTTATCTTGTAAATAAAATCACTTAAGGCTCCGGCCAAGGCCATTCACATTGACAGGCTAGTTCGGTACCGAGGTTCACAAGTACCCACTTGGTTCCACAAAGCACTTCCTGCTGAATAAAAGCCAACACATTAATAATTTAAGATGAACGTGTAGATGAAACACAATCTTATACACTGTTTATTACATGTTGTTATCAAATATTGTTCATGTTTAATTTTAATTGTTGTTAACTGCAGTAACTGTTAGGACATTTTAACACATACACTTAATGTTTAATTTTTATAAATAAGCAAATGCACACTGCGCTGGTGATTGCTAATAGTGGCACTATATGTCATTTGGAAGCAAAACAGTTTGAGATGAAGTTTTAATTGAAGTAATTGTTGAAGTTGCGATTTTCAACAAATGTCTATGTATAAGGATTAAGTTTAGTACAACTTAATGACAAGCACATAAGAAATTTATTTCGTTTATCTAGGTAGCTTGTTCCTGTATTGCACATTTGGGTATTGCGTCTTAGAGAGACTCGTTACTTTACAGCAGTTGCGATAATAGTTCGACTGTGAGAACGGTTTATAGATTTGCTGGAGCGCGCTCAACCGAGTAGGCAGCGGCCTGATCAACCGTGATCCTTACTCAACTGTATTTGTCGATGAGAAACCGTTATTGCGAACTAGTCCAGTATAAATGCGTTTATCTGGATTGAGGAGATCGTTTCTGAAAATGTTGGATACTGCGAACAGTTGCTCAGTCAATGTCACCATTAAACGTTCATGCCATCGTATCGTATGTGTTCTGAAACATCTCATCAACTGTTTTTGCAGGTCTTGACATGGACTGTGAAGTCTGCCATACTTCCTTCCCCAGCAAGAGGGATTTAACAAACCATCTTGCCAAGACTGATCATCGGCGCATGAGATATGTCTGTGTATGGTGCGTGGGCATGCACCCCAGAGAAATCAAATCTGACTGGGACCTGCGTAGACACAACAGGGCTCAGCACCCAAGCGATCATGACAGAAGTCTCCGATAATTTCCTCGTCTTCTCTCTTCTGAGAAACATGTACTTCTTTTGTACCAACCCTCAGGTTCACCTCTTAACAAATTCCTCCCCGAATCCTTCATCAAAGGAGGCTACTGAAGCCAAGAGGCTTGTCACCAAATGGGCAACTGGAAGAGTCCCAGGTATCTCCAAATGGCTCGAAGGTTGGAATTTGCTCAATTCCTCATCTTCAACGACATCATCGTATTACACATATGATTTGAAATTGGATCTGAAATCTGTCTTCATGAACACTTCAAGTTGCACAGTTGTCTGCTTCACTGAATCGTCCTACCTCAAAGCCACGATTCCATTGTCAACGTTGAATGATGCCCGAGTAGTCAGCCGCTTGGTACGACGAATGAATACCCTTCCAAAGGACTTCTTCCTTCCTGATGGACCCTGGAATCCAGGTAGCACATCACAACTAACTTCTGTTGCAGCACTATTGGGACTTGAACCACATCAAATTCACACGGTGGCAGTTAAGGATATTCCATCCTTCTCAACATACTCTTCTTCAGCAGAACTCCAAGTTATTACCAGATCGCCAGTTCCAGCTGCCACAGCCTCTACACTGTCAGCAATGAGTCCAGCACCCCCTGCACCAGCCTTTGTTCCCGCCACTTCTTCACCAGCTGGTGTCCCTGTCTTCACCTCTACACCTGCCGTCGTCACTGAATCCACCCCTGCACCACTTGAGGTCCAAAAATACACACCTGCTCCAGCTGATGACCCTGAGTTCACTTCTGCATCAGCCATTGTCCATCACTCCACGCCTGCACCATTCGACTCGACGCCGCAACCTCTGTTCATTGATGAGCCCGAGAACTCTTCACTTGACTACAATGACATTCGAACACCTACTCCTGTTTCCGTTGGCTCTCCTCAACCCACTGAAGAAGTACAGACTACTGAGCACCATCCACCGCCATCAGAACTACCATCATACTCCAGCTCCCCGTTTTATAACCCAATTTCACCTGTTCCAGCTACACCAGTCCATTCAGCACCGACACCAAGTTATGATCCAGCAAGTTACGATCCAGCAGAACTGCATGTACCATCCCAACCAACAATCAACAAATTCAAGTCAGCATTCACCAAACCACGTCCAAAACAATCTGCAACTGCACCAGTTTACGTCCCAACACCACTTCACTCCTCACACAAAAAACTTCTCAAGACCAGGGCCCATTCATTTCTTCTCGAAGGCCGACTTCCGATCCTCCCGCCAGGTAGACGAGACTGGACAGGAGTTCCAGCCAACAGCATCCGACTGACATCAACACTTTCTTAGCCACCTACTGATTGGCCTTCCTGGTCCCCAGACCAACGAACACTATCACACGAGTTCGCCGCCATGACCCTCCATTCACACAGCACCCCACTACCAAGATCCTTGCTGAGGGCGAAGTTCAATTTCCTGTCCCTTCCCTGAAGTCTCGACGTCCACAACGACGCCCTCGCAGCGATGATGAAACACAACTTCAACCTCGTCCGACTCATTGCTCTCGGTGAAGACCCCACCTCTCCAGATGTCCAGATGTCTGTCCTCTCTGCGTTCGAGGCCCTTCCTCGTGATCCCTCCCTCGATGATCTCCTGTACCGTCTGACGCATGTGCCTCTCCGCCTGAAGAAGAAATCCTAAGTATTTTGTGTATTAAATGCAATATTGTATTTTCAATAAAAAAAAATTAATAAATAATAATTGTAATATGTAACAAGTAACATTGATTAATATCATTGTTATTCGTTGCTTTCATTACAAAGTTGTCATTTTCATAAATTGTTAAAAAATCAGGAGAATTTTAATCTTTTAAGGTGGGGGAAGTGTAATGTACATATTCTTATCTTACAGTAAACATTGTCCGAATTCATTCCCCGTCCGAATATTAGTACACAATATTATTGTTGTTATTGCTTTGTCTATAAAATCCATTGTTTTAGCAGGATATTGTTCTACAAACTTTAATGAATTTAAATCTTTGTATTTACCTTCTGTTTAGTCCATTTAACGTTGATTGTTGAAAGAATAATCCATTTTTGCACAGTACCAAAATTCCTGCACTGTATAACGGCTGCAGCAATGTACATTGTTTACTACACTCGCAGGAATATGATGGAATGTTATTAAATGCATTTTATCCTCAAAGACTTGTCAAATTGTTAATAATAGCTTTTCTTTGTGCATTATAAGATTATTTATATTATAAATTGCATATTGTTCATACATGTTTATTGTTAAACCCTTAATGGTTCACTAGGAACTATTTGAGACGCTGGCTGCGTAGGAATTATAGAGATGATGTATATCTTAAGTTGGCACATTGGTTTGAAAGTGTGGACAGCAGAAAGAAACCTAGAAACATAGATTTGTTTATAAATGAATGCAGTACCTTAACGATACCCTAGTAAAATCTTTACCATTTTTAGAATAGACAGGTATATATAGTCACTTGTAAGCATCCATAAGTAAAACTACTAGAGCTATCACTAAAGGTAAGAAATACCCACACATACCACTTGGACACAGATGAAGAGCTTTGGCACAGAACAAGGTATTGACTGACAAAATGACTTGCTTAAGAGGAAAAATCTGGCTTGATAAGCAAAAAGAAGAGTACAAGTGAAAACGATTCACACATCTTTGACCTTGAATTGTGACCTTGACCATTGACTGACAAGCATTGGACATGTGCGTGACACATTGTCTAGTCCTGTAGGGTAACAATTTGAAGTAATATTAAAATCTGTTCATGCGTTAAGAAGTTATAGAAAGGAACGAATTATAAATACTAAACATTTGACCTTCAATTGTGACCTTGACCTTTGACCTACATGCAAGTGCCATGTACGTGACACATCATTTGGTCATGGGGGTAATACTTAAATCCTTGAAGGCAATCAGAAGTTATAGAGCAGAAATAAAATAATACAAGAAGGTACTTTATTTTGACCTTTAACATCCAAGTACGACTGTGACCTTTAAGGTAGCCATCTGGTTATTGCGCCCAACACTCTGTCTCACATAAGTGAACATTTGTGTCAAGTTATTTCAAAATCCTTCAATGCATCATGGGGAAGTTAGAGCTCGGTCAAGTGCTATTTTAACAATAAAGTGTTCTATTTTGACTTTTGATCTAAAAGCATGATCTTGACCTTAAAGGTAGCCATCTGGTATATGCGCTTGACACGCCGTCTCGTTGAGGTTAACATTTGTGCCAAGTTATTTCGAAATCCTTCAATGCATAGGGAAGTTAGAGTCCTGACACGTTTCAGGACAGACAGACGGACCAACTGACGGACAAAGACCTGTCTGTTTGCCACAATACAAAACAGAGAAATATGTTTCACTTGATGCTGGAGTTAATGACAACGGTACATTCCGAGTTTCAAGTGAAAACCTTTTGGAGCTTAGAAGTTAATCTCAAAATCTATGTAAAAAGGAGCAGAACGCAAAATACAAACAGATTTATTGGGAACGTTGCTCCTGATAACGGAGTTGATGACAAAGGTATATTCCAGGTTTCAAGACAATAACTTATGATGTAGTTTGGAAGTTACAATAGTTCTGAATAAAAACTTTAACCAAATTCAGACGCTGACACCGGGGCGAGTAGGAAAGCTCACCTATTCCGCAAATAGTCGAGCTAAACTGTCAAGTATATAAATAAGTTGATGTTAAGTAATTTTGGAAATTAACCAATACATTGATACATGACCCAATGGGCACAATTGGATGTTCTTATCATTGGCAGTCCTGGTGACTAGTATTACCGATCTTCCTTGTGAAAAACAGTTTGCTACTCATTGGACTGTCACTTCCACTGATCTGCATTGTGACCAACAGTTTTCTACGCATTGGACTTCCACTTATCCTCCTGGTGATAAGCACTTTCAATGATCTTCCTTGTGACTAGGTTGATGCTACTCATTGAACTGTCATTTTCACTGTTATTGTCTGTACAAGGTTACAATGTAATTTCCACTGATATTATAGAACACCAGTCATACATTACACGACATGTGATTCTCCACCTATACACCTTGCAATCAGCTGTATACTACACATTGGGGTCTCTTGTTCCATAAATACTTTACTTGTGACCAGAAACACTTGTTTTGTATGTTCCACAAACTGAAATGCAAACAAAGAGGTCAATGTTAAACTTCTTATACAGCAAACCTTCAAACATGCAAGCCATTATCATAAAGTATTTCTTATTTTGAAGCCATGCAAACTACATAGCTCTTGATCAGTAATCACAACCTATTAACATTAAGTCAAGGATATCTGTGAACTGATGGATTGCTCCCCAATGCGCTTTGCTAAGTGATGGGAATGCAATCAGAAGAGCTGAGATATTAAAATAACTAAAAACCAAGCGGAATGAAACTGGACAAAAATTGTGCACTAAATACTTAAAGAAATTCAGAAGTCCCATAACTCTGAGAAAAATCACCCTGGTTCAGTGCACATCGACACTTGGTAATGAAGCTTCCTATAAAGCTTCCCATGAAGTTTCATTTAATTCTGGCCAGAAGCTGAGAAATACTCCCAACACGAAAACGGGATGGAAGGATGGACGGATGGACAAAGCGGCAACTATATGCTCCCTTCCCTCCCCCGAATATAACTTGAGTTTCATGAAAACATTTCAATTTGTTCTTGAGTACTAGAACAGAAACTGTTGTTCTTGTAACAGTGATCTTGACCTTAAAACCACCTAACCCACCCCAAATGCAGTCCCAAGTTAAGTACTGCTTTAGGGTATCTATGTATGAAGAGTCACTCCTAAGTTAGAGAATGGAAATCAAAAGTTGTGGGAATGTAACATGTGTGAGTGTGACAAGGTCGATAATTAAGACAAATGTCAAACTAGAGTTATCAAAGTTAGCCTATGGGTTCATTTCAATATAGAAAATAAGTGTTTTAAGTTTAAATTAAATCCCTCAAGCCATTGCTGATAAACTAGCTTACCGAAAAACTACCCGAATAGCTAGCACTATAATTTTCTAAGTGTAAAGCGGCCTATTAATGTTGACAAATTTCAAACTAGAGTTACCAAACTTGGCCTATGGGTTCATTTTAATATGAGGCATACATATTTCTAGTTTGAATAAAATCCCTCAAGCCATTCCTGAGATACTAGCTAACCGAAAAACTTTATAAACCAAACCAAATAGAATGCAATGCAATTTTCTACGTGTAAAAAGGCCCATAATTATGACAAATTTCAAAATAAAACTTGCACTATGAGTTCATTTTAATTCTGGGAATTTATGTTTCAAGTTGAAGTAAATCCCTCAAGCCATTCCTGAGATACTAGTTTACCGAAAAGCGTTAACCTAAGGCGGACCTTTGAGCTAGGGACAAAGGTGTTGCGCGGGACACGCAGTTTGCACACCGTGATCATTTGTGGCAAGTTAATTTAAAATTGCCTGATGAATGATGAATGATGAAGTCCAGACAAGCTGTATTATGCCCACATTTGACCTTTGACCTGAAGGTGTGACCTTGACCTTTGAGCTAAGGACACAGGTGTTGCGCGCGAAACGCCGTCTCCACACAGACATCATTAAAATTGCCTGATAAATGATGATGTTACAGTCCGGACAATATCGTACAGAAAGCATTTTGAGGCATACGTACGTACGGACAAGTGCAAAACTTAATTTAATGCCTCCCATTTTGTTGGGGCATAAAAATGCTATGTCTGCATTTTTCCTTGAAATAACTCCAAAGTTCCTGGTCTTATCTGGCCCATTATCGATACCATCCAATATTTTATGGTCATACACAAAATGTACAAGTTACAGTCTCAAGATTAACCAGTGGACCATGGACCGAGTCCACAAAAATTGTGCGTGGTCCATGATAATGTATAAGTTAACTGGACCTCCGGTTCTTCAATTTAAGGTTATTTGGTTTATAAGAAATCAAATCTTTTGCACCTACTGACAGTCTTAAAACCATGATTTTTTTTCTAAAACAGATTAAATACAAACAAGAGCTGTCAGCGCGCTCAACCATTCAAAGTTTTTCAGTTAATACATATTTTGGAAAGTGGAAGGGGCATTAATTTGTTGAAATAAAACATTTTAAAGTAAAAACATTATATAGTTTATAAATTTTAAGATTTTGGAACAAAAACTTTTACCACACTTGTCACACTGTCTGATATAGGTTAACATTTGCTCCAAGTTATTTAAAATCCTCCAATGCTGCATGTGAAATTTAGAGCTAGGACAATCGCTATTTTGACAATTATAAACCTTTTTTTGGACATTTGTTCTCAAAGTTTGACCTTGACCTGTATGGTAGCCATCTTATTCTTGTGTGTGACACAACGCCTTATCTAGGTTAATATTGTGGTTTTTAAAAATCCTTCCATGCATAGGAAACTAAGAGCCCGAACAAAAGTATTTTGATAAAGTGCTCTATTGTGACCTCTGACCTCAAAGTATGACCTTGGCATTAAAGGTAGCCATACGGTCCTTGTGCGCGACACACAGACTCTTACAGGTTAACATTTGTGCCAGGTTATTTTGAAAGGGGACGTTAGAGCTTGGACAAGCCGTATTTTAACCCTAAAGTGATTTATTTTGACCTTTGACTCAAAGCATGACCTTGACCTTAAAGGTATCCATCTGTTTATTGCATGAAACACACAATATAATAGACGTTAATGTTAGTGCCAAGTAATTTCTAAGTCCTTCAATGCATGGGGAAGTTAGAGCTCGGAGAAGCCCTATTTTGACAATAGTACTCTACTTTCACCTTTGATCTCAAAGTATGACCTTGACCTCAAATGTTGCCATCCGATTCTTCCGCGACATACCATCTCATAGACTCATACAGGGCCTTTCATCATTAGGGGAATGTGACGGTTGACCTATACCCGTAAAATTGGGAATTTTAGCGTCAATTGACCTAAAATTGGGAATAAGTATGATTTTGTTCGATGAATAAAATTAATTATAACAATTTATTGATAAAACTACACAAAATAGAATGTTCCGAACAAAAACAAATCAGCAAAATGGTTATTACAACTTTAGACAGTCCTAATTTCTACACTGAGCACCTCTTTTTTCCAAACATCTGAAAGTCAAAGCAATAATTGGGACTTAGGATTTGGGAAAAGGATACTTTTTGCCATTGGGAATATGACCCAATAATGGCTATAAAAAGCACTGAGGTTAACAATTGTTCTAAGTAATTTCGAAATCCTTCAATGCGTGGGAAATTAAGAGCCTGGACAAGTTTCGGGACATACCAACGAAAGTGCATTCCTATATAACACCCCCCTACTGGTAGTAGGGTTATAAAAATAGCAATTTCATTGATAACCCAAATGGACAGTGCTTATCTTTGGTGTCTCAGAGGTAGCTGTTGCAGTGTAGTCGGTTAATACTGGGCACCAACGAAATGCTAGTTAAGGTCATCTGAAAACACAGCGTCAAAAGCAGACAACTTACGTTATATGGCTATTTTCGCACTGATATCAACAAATTATTATTAAAATCACTTTTTGTTAAGTTTGACCAACACTAGTTTTGAATATATAATTATATATTATATGATAAAATGGTGGTAAAAGTAAGTCACCAATTCACACAACATTTTTTACATTTAACATGTTAGGCATTTAAAGCTCAATGGTTGATTGTCAATATAGTACACAAACCAAAAACGCAGCCAAATTCTGACTCGCGACAGTTTAGAACTTGTGACAAATTTAGAAAGGGAGATAACTTTAATGCTATTTTATCTTCATTCTAAAGAGTTTCCGCGAGTTACATTATAAAAATAGCAATTTCATTGATACCCCTACCAAATGGACTGTGCTGATCTTTGGTGTTTCAGAGGTTGCTGTTGGACTGTAGTCGGTCAATATTGGACAGCACATCATGCTAGTTAAGGTCATTTAAAAACACAGCATCGCAAACAGACAACTGATGTTTTACGGCTATTTTTAGCACTGGTATAAACATATTATTATTAAAACTACTTTCGGTTAAGTTTGGCCTGATTGACCAACACTAGCTTTTAATATATAATTATATATTCTATGATGAAATGGTGGTTACAGTCAACCACCAATTAACACGACATTTTTTTACATTTAACATGTTATTCTGCTGTCATATTGTTTCGTTTTCCACACTGGTAGGCCTGTAAATAACGTACCACATGTATAGGTTTTAGGCGTGAATAAAAGTTTATTTTTTCCTCTATATATCATCAACTGTACAGTACAGTACTATAATAATACATAAAATATTATCATCTTACTAGGCCAATATACTATATTGCCATTGGCCATCAAAACACACCAGCTACTGGTATGATTGTCATTGTGATTGCATACCATCTAGTACTGCAGTATTAGTTATATTGTACTTCAACCACCGTGTCATTTGTACAGCAAGAACAACATTGGTGACATTAGTTTGTAGGAACTTCCATTTATAACGATGTTACACTGACGAATTTTCGGCTTAACTGTTTAACCCAACTTTTGACCTTTCCAAATATCCAATTAAATGCTGTGAATATTTTCCGCCAGTAGTCCCAAATGAATAAATCCTAGTACTGCATCAGCTTATTTGAAAATAATCGTAGTAGACTAATCATAATGAAAGGAGTGCAAAATTCCAGAATTATAGAGGATGGCGATTGGCGAATATTCAATACTAGTGAATACAACTTTCGAGTGACCCTTCTAAATTCGTACACAATAGGCACTGTGCCATACACTAAAAATAGCAATAGTGTCTAAAACAGTGTACCCACCACATAATGGGGTATGTTGCTAGTACTTATTAACCTCTGATATGCATGAATGAATCGATCCTGGACTTTAAGGTCAGTGCTCCGTCAGTTTGTCATATAGCTATAAACTATATTTGAAGCTGAATGGGGAAATACTCGACAAATTATCGTTGTTTGGCACTAAGAACAGTACCAGAAATCTATTTAGCATAAATAAAATATTTTATGCTTGTAAACTACTTGCATACTCCAAAATAAATGTTAATAAAATACTGTTATACCCTGCTGTGTATTTGTAACGATGATATATGCATTTAATTATATACCGTCTACACAATTATGATTATTTTGTTTGTTGCTCTCTTTGTTTTGAATATTCTTTTAATTCAAAGGAGGTGAATAGTAATAAGTATGTTTTAGTTACGTAAGTGAGTATTATATGCCATTTAAATCTAGTCAGTAATGCGACGGATAAGTAAAATACTGTACATGGAAAAAACTAACAAGTTACACATTTGTCAGTTTTTTTAATGTCAAAAGTTCAATCAACATTCCTTATTTTCAAAATTACCACAGACACCGAATATCTTTTTTAAAAGACATTTCTTGTTTCTTACTGCATTGGATTACTACATACAACGAAATAATTTTGAGATGGAATAGCCTATACTGGAATTAAATCATTCTTAGTTATTCATTTGTTGTTACCTTATTACACTGTAGGCGCGTCACCAGAATCACAGGGGCCTAGAACAATAAAAATACCCTATATACATATACTGTAAATATAGGGGCCTACAACAATAACAAGAGGGCCACGATGGTACAAAGCGCTCACCTGAGAACTGGCAGAGATAAAGACTATACTGTTGTGACAGGTTTGAAAATTAAGGTAACTGCATGTTACACATGTTTCTGCAAAGGGGGAGGATCAGTTTGATTTAAAACATCGGTTAGTGCAATGGGCAAACTAAAATACCAGTTGGGTAGTGGATGTGTGGAGTTTTCGCGTATGGTTTTCAAATAATTTTTCGCGATATTCTCACCTGACCCTTTTTCATTAAGTCAGTGACAATTCTGGATGCAAAAACAACAGATTTCGCAGACAGTTTTGGAAATCAATTGCAATGCGATAATTGCGATGGCTGTGCTTTAAGGTCAAGTTTTGCTTTTTCTTTGATAATTATCTGTCCAATGATAACTGATGTTAATGCAGGCTCTGAAGCCATCAATGTTGCATGTACAAATAACTGCATATAAGGTTTGCAATTGTTGAAAATCAAATTTTATCAATCAATTGTTATGGTCATATGCAAACTGTGCGAGTTTGGTCAACATTGAATAAAAACTAGTGTGTGCAAGCCAATCATTGATAACTTGTTGATGTTTGTTTCCACACACAAGGGGCAATAACTCCGGAGTTTCTGGCCCGATTATGCTTCAGCATTTTTTCCTCATTACTTTGGGAATAGTACCGGTACCAGTCAAATTCGGAAAATTAGCCACGTTTTCAACCAAATTGGGAATTTTATCAGTTTCTGCAAAAACTGCCAAATAGAATTAGAAAACAATAAATAACCTCTAAAACTGCTTTTTCATTGATTCTTTCACTTGCACTTGTGTTTCCAGGAGTTAAAATTAAAGTTAAATACATATAGTGGATCTGTTTAGGATCGGCTTCCCAGATATTTGGGATTTTTTTATCTTTGAAATTGGGACAATTTTTTGGTAAATTGGATTAGGTAGGTACCTTTTTAGGATACTAACTTTATAATAGAGGAAAAACGCTGTGCTTATACTTGACTTCACCTGTTATTTTACGTTCATAGACAAACTGTGTAAGATTGGTGAAGCTTGGATGAAAAATACTGTCCCTATTCTGAACAATGTCCATGTTTGTATTTTTTGGACAAACAAAGGGCAATACATCCGGTGTTTCTGGCCCGATTTTGCTTATATTCGATTTGACCTTTAATCTTATGGTCAAAGACAAACTATGTAAGATTGGTGAAGATTGGATGAAATATGAAGTCTCTATCCTGAATAATGTCCATTGAACAGCCAGTCCGGGACTCAAACCCGAGACCCGGCAAGTGCTCTTCCCACTGAGCTTACCGGGTCACTACACAATAAGTCCTTCATAGTTACCAAGTCCATATCATCACAGATTTATCTTCATGTCTTCATATTAAATGATTACCATTTTTGCTTTCAATTTACAATAAAGCAGATTCTTACTAGTGATGAAATGTTATTGTGATTTTTTTGTATTTGGTAACAAGGACACCTTTGCAAATCGAAAAAAATACGCTAACTTTTGGTGATGACAAATGAGACCCTTCACAAAATCCTCTAAAAAAACACAGTTAAGAACCACAAATGAATTATTTTTACCAGTAGAACTTGAGCATTCTTGTTAGCCGTAAAAAAAATTGGTTTCAGGTCACCCAACCTGCCCTAAAAATGCCCTGACCCTAGAACATTTTATTGAGTTTGTCAGATATTTTTTTTATTGTTTTTTAATAACTAAATGTTTTTGTTTTTTGTGTGGTTTAATTAGTGTTTTGTTTTGATAGCATCTACTTGTTAAACTATATTACTGTAGTGTTTTGAATATTCATTCAGTTTTAGAATCTTTAAGCTGACCATTTATTAAATAAAAAAACCTACGTACTTACCTACCCTAGTTTATTTGGTCATGTAACCTGAAATAAAAATATATTTTATGCAGTACTAAAGTATTTTTAAATCATGAGGTATCAACCTGAGATACTTATTTCATCTTTAAGACATTATTTGTTCATATAAATTAACATTGTGCTTCTTTCAACAGAAACAGAACAGATAAAGCAACATTATCACAGTCTTGGTCAGCAGAAGATCATAAAACATGCTTGCTAAGAGAACAACACAACTACAGGTTTGATTTTTATGCTCTGAAAATGAGATATTACCATAATTTTGATTACAGTTGTTTACTCATTTGCTATTGTAGGAATGCGCTGTTGATTTTTATAGTATTAAATTATCTTAAGTAAAAAACTATAACAATATCTAAATTGATGTATTGTGATTTCATTCATATAGAGATGTACGTGTATATAATTTAAACGCCTCATGTAAGTAACAATGCTGAAACAACAAATTGAAAGTTTAATTTGTGAACCCTTAGTAATACTGGCACATCTTTGTCGAGTAGAAAAAGAATAAATGCACATTTTAAATTACTTAGACTTTCAGTTAGATAAATGTTGTACAAATAGAATAAACCTGATTGTGCAAGATTTTATAGCTATCATATGTTTAAAATAAATATGTTTATTGCAGTGACACTATGAGCATACTGGATGTGGTGAAGTGATAAGAAGAGCAAAAAGATGTCAAAGAAGGAGGCAGTACATTTCCAAGGTTAATTATATTTCAGTCTTTATCGAATAGTCTGAGCTATACTTCTTACCCGTTCGTCAGCGTCGGCGTAATGTTCTAGTTAAGGTGCAATAAGTATATATGTCTGTAGCTACTACAGATATTTAATTAAAACTTCACACATGTCTTCGAGGTCATTTTGTTAGGTCAAAGACCAAGGTCTCTAACTGTTACCTCAATTTAGCAGAATTATGCCCCTTTGTGTACTTCAACAACTTCAGGTTTACGTCTGCATGTACCAACTCCATATCTACTACAGATATTCAATTAAAACTTCACACACGTGTTCAGGGTCATTATATACGGTCACTGGCCAAGGTCCATAACTGAGACCAGCATTTTAGCAGAATAATACCCCTGTTGTACTTAGAAAAGTCAGGTTAAGGTTCGTGTGCAAGAGAAAATTGAGGTTAAGATTTGTGTGCAAGTAAATATCGTTGTAACTACTACAGATATTCAGCTGAAACTTCACACGTGTCTTTAGGGTAATAATATAAGGTTACTTTTTTTTTTTTAAGACCACAATCCAAAATGATTTTTTTCTTTTTCAATAACAAAACTCATTATGCGTTAATACAACAATTGTTTTGCCATAAATACTATGAACACCCTATAAACATTCATCTATGGAAACCTTAATATCAACAGTAAATGTTCGCGGTTTAAGCAATAAACAAAAATGATTACAAATTTTTGAATGGCTCAAAGGGTTAAATCACTCAGTATACATGCTACAAGAGACACATCTATCAAAAGATAATTTGGAAAAATGGAAACATGATTGGCCTGGAAAATTCGTTTATAGTGGAAATAAAACAAATAGCGAAGGGGTTGGCATTTTTATTCATCCTAAAAGTAATATAGAAATTATTCAAAGCAGAGAAATTATAGTAGGTCGGTTACTTTCTGCCGATATAAAAATTCAAAATAAACTCATCACAATTATAAATGTTTACGGATCAAACTCTGACGACATAACAGTTTTTGATGCACTACAAAATTATCTCCTATTGAACAATGATAAATCATACATCGTAGGAGGAGACTTCAATACTGTCTTAAACACAAATATAGATAAAAAGAATGGAAGTAATAAAACACATCCAAAGTGCAGAAAAATTCTTTTAAATACTTTATTATCATGTGAACTTACAGATATTTGGAGAACTAAACACCCAGAAAAATTACAATATACCTATCATTCAAATTCAAAACCACCAATACATTGTAGATTAGATTATTTCCTGATATCAGATAACTTGTGTAATTTAATTAATATATGTAACATTAAACCTGGATATAAAACCGATCACTCTCTAGTATATATATCAATTAACGAATCTCTATTAGGAAAAGGGCCAGGCTATTTCAAATTAAATAACTCTATTTTATTAGATACTGAATATCAAGAAAAGATTAAATTAAGCATACATGATGTGGTAAACTTTAACTCAGACTCAAATTCTAATACACTTTGGGAAATAATAATAGGTACCGTACGAAATGAAACCATCAAATACACATCTTACAAAAAGAAACAAAACAAAATAGAAGAAAATAAACTAGAAAATGAAATTCGCCTGCTCGAAAAACAACAAATTTGCAATAATAATAATAATAATAATAATAATAATAACAATAATAATAATAATAATAATAATAACACTAGTAGTAATAGTAGTAGTAATAATAATAATAATAATAATAATAATAATAATAACGATGAGCTTTCAGAATTAATTAAACAAAAAAAGCTGAACCTAGAACAAATTTATGAAACAAAAATAAATGGTTCCATACTAAGATCTAAAGCTATCAGAATAGAAAACAATGAACATAATACAGCTTATTTTGCAAACTTGGAGAAGAAAAATGCTGAAAAAAAGGCAATTAATAAACTCATCGAAAATGGTAAAACACTTGAAACAAGAGATGAAATTTTGGAGGCAGAAGTTAGGTACTATAAAAACCTCTTTAAAAGTGATTTGTCAGAAGAAATAAACGATGACAACATTTTTTTCAGCACTGCAATTAAAATATTAACTAACGAAAGCAAACAATCGTGTGAAGGAAAACTTAACGAATATGAATGCGGTATTGCACTGTTAGAAATGAGTAACAATAAAAGTCCAGGTTCAGATGGCTTAACCGTCGAGTTTTATAAAATCTTTTGGAATACACTAAAACCCTATTATATAAATTCAATTAATTATTCATTTGATAAAGGCGAGCTCACTGAGTTGCAAAAACAAAGCATAATTACACTGCTACCAAAACAAGGAAAAGATCTAGATTATCTCGCAAACTGGAGACCTATAAGTTTATTAAATACAGACTATAAAATTGCTACAAAAGCCATCGCAAACCGAATTAAAAAATGCTTACCTGAAATTATATCCTTTGACCAAACAGGATTTATGAAAAATCGATACATTGGAGAAAATGTCCGATTGATATTTGATGTAATAGAATATTTAAATGCAACACAAAAACCCGGACTGTTATTCTTTGCAGATTTTGAAAAAGCTTTTGACAGCTTAAACCATAAATTTATAATAAAATGTCTTCAAAAATTAAATTTTGGGTCAAACCTTATCCAGTGGGTCAAAGTATTTTACACTAACATAAAAAGCTTAATCATAAACAATGGGCATCTTACAGATAGTTTTGAAATAAAAAAAAGAGTCAGACAAGGCTGTCCGTTGTCATCAACATTATTTATAATATGTTTGCAACTATTGTCAAACTATACTGAACAAAATAGCAAAAGTAAGGGCATAAAAGTATCGGAAAACGAAATAAAACAAACTTTCTTCGCCGATGACGCAACTTTTTTTATTAATGGATGCGAGCATTCATTCAAAACATTAGTAGAGACCCTGGCTGAATTCAAAAATGTATCAGGCCTTAATCTTAATACCGCGAAATCAACGATATTACGAATTGGATCCTTGAATAAAACAAACATTAAATTCTGCAATGAAATACCTTTTATTTGGACATCTCAAGAAGCAAAAACTTTAGGAATAAGTTTTTGCAACCAAAGTGAATTGAATGTACAAAATAATTTAATCCCAAAACTAAATGAGTTTAACACATGTTTAAAACAATGGCAACACAGGAAACTAATCTTAATGGGCAAAATCACTGTAATTAAAACGTTTGCGTTGCCAAAATTAATCTACCCCTTTTCAGTTCTACCGAATCCTTCTAGCGTAATACTGAATAATATAACAAACAGTATATTTAACTTTATATGGGACAACAAGCCGGACAAAATTAAAAGAAAAATACTATATCAAAAGTATGAAAATGGCGGTTTAAACCTTACAAACATAAAAAATTTCTTAACTTCAATAAAAAGTAGCTGGATAAAAAGATACTTAGACTCAGAAAACTGTGGTAAATGGAAACTTTTATGGGACTTAAAATTACACAAATATGGAAACAATCTAATTTTTGACAGTGAACTCAGTGAAAACATTATAACAGAAATAAGCAGGGGAAACACGTTTCTCCATGATGTTATATCATCGTGGTCTTCTACAAATGAAATATACAAATCACAACATTCACAAAAACACGTCAAAAAGGAAATAATATGGAATAACAAGTCAATAACCGCCAACGGCAAAACATTATTTTACCGCGAATGGTATGACAAAGGTGTAAAATACATATATCAACTTTATGACTTCAGAAATAAAACGATGTATAACTTTGAAAGCATTAAATACCTATACGACATCAATACCAACGATGTTATGAAATTCAACACTTTAATAACGTCTATTCCAACAAAATATAAAACCGAAGAAACCATTCAAGAGCTGAATATCAATCAACCAGAAGAAACTTTGTCAAAAGCAGTATCTAAAACAAAATACGTGAATAAATGTATATACAATATTCAATTGCAAAACGAGGAAAATAAAAATATTGAAAACAAATGGAACAAACATCTTACTGATATAGACGTGACCACTTGGAAAAAAATCTATATTGTGCCCCAATTTTCAACCATCGACATGTCTTTATGAAGCTTTCAATACAAATTTATTATGCGAATTGTCCCTACTAATACATATCTTTTTAAATGCAAACTTAACAACAGTACTTTATGTGATTTCTGTCAATCGCATATTGAAACAATAGACCACTTGTTTTGGGAGTGCCAACATGTTCAAATAATATGGAAAAAGATGGAAACATTTCTTGTTAATAAAAACATATCAATTAAAATAAATAAAACCAATGCTTTCTTTGGATGCACTGAAAATAAATTACACTCAGATGTATTTAACTTCATTATTATCCTATTAAAATCATTTATATTTAAAATGAAATACAAAAAATGCATACCAACCTTTGCATACTTTATTGAATACCTAAATAATAGAATAAAAATTGAAACTGAGATGGCTCTCATAAAAAATAAATATGAACAACACCAAAAAAAATGGGATCAATTCAGGTGATTCATAATTTTACGAACCATCATTTATACTATATAGACACATTTATGGCAAAACAATTAAATGAAAAATCCATCTCAAACGAAAATAAAATACTTTCTTTCATTTAACCTTTTCTCAAGATATATAACTCAATAATTTGAAAATGTTTTCACGCATGCGCTAAACATTTGCCATGTGTTAAAGGTACACACAAGTGCATACTCTCAGATACATTCTCATGTACCATTTACCAATAGATGTCGATGTATATTATATTATAAAAATATGTGAGAAATAAATGAGAAAAAAAAAAAAGGTTACTGGCCGAGGCCCATAACTGTGGCCAGCATTTTAGCAGAATTATGCCTCTTTTTGAACTTAGAAATATTCATGCTAAGGTTTGCGTGCAAATATGTATCTCTGTTACTATTACGGATAATCAATTGATACTTCACAAAGGTCTTCGGGGTCATTATGTAAGGTCACTGACAGAATATATATATATTTTGTATCAAAGCGGAATGAATTGTTAAGCATGTTGTCCTGAGACATCTCCTGTTATTTGCAGACATCTATTAACATTATTGAAGTGTACTGGTTAGTTCATTCATAAAACTATGAAATGATTTTATTATGTGAAATAAAATCATTATATATGATGTTCATGGCTTGATTCAAGAGAGCTTTTTCCTGACTAGCTTCATTCATAGATTTGTTCTATTATTCCAAGGTGACCACTGGAAACAAGGAAAGTGTTTAAAAACAAGGAATTTAAAAACTGTGAAAATTCAGGAAATAAGACCATAGTCATAGGAAAAAATTCCAAAGACATATGGGAAGGAAATATAAAATCTAAGAAATAATTCAACACTGTCACCGATATGCACACATTAGAATGGCAATTTGACAACAAATGTCAGGAAAAATCACATTCTGGTCAAAGAAAATCAGGAAGACAGGGCTTTTTTTTCTTCAGAATTTCAGTGGCCACCATGTGTACAATGAGTTTATTGCTAAAATAATTTCATGCCTGAAAGCATTGCATGAAACTTCTCAAATAGGAAGTAAATAAGATCTTACGGACATAAATCATATGATTCAGTAGTTATTTTCTTAATTATTTAAAGGTCCATTAAGCAGTGTTAAATCATTTTAATGAACATGAATTTGCTTGTCTTGATGACAACAAGCATTCAGGCACTTTAGTGACATAATATTGACAAATATTTTCCAACAAAGATGTCTTGATTGTTTATAGAATATACATCAGGCTAACGGATTATGATAAATTATTCATGTGGAGAAATATTTATATCGATTTAAGGTTGTCTTTTTGGAGTATGGATATTTATGTTATTACTGCATGAGAAAATTATGTATGTTCCATGCTAAGGACTGTATTGGTTGTTAAACTGTATATTTAGCTTAGTCCCTGTTTACATTTAAAAAAAATCTTTCAAATACTTACCTAGTCAAAAGCAAACATTGAAGATGTTCATTACAGTGGTGAGGCAACAAAGATCGCGATTCAACTTAAATATTATTCCTAATACAAGTTAGTTATGTATTTTCGTTCTTGATAATTATTTCAGCACATCAACTATGCTACAGTAACACCAGTGTCAGAGTATGCAGTGGGTGCTTCTACTTCAAAAGTACTGTGCAAACTTGAATTACTTCTGCACCTTAGATGGACATCTTCAACTGACTGGATCCATTATTCAAGACATGATTTGCCTTCGCTACAGCATTTAACACATTTCAATTGGGGCCCCACAAGTTTTTGAGGGAACCCTATAGTAATTTACCCTGTCTGCCCGTCCTTCTGTCCACATTTTCATGTTTTTCCTTCATATCTTGAAAAGCACGTAAGCTATTAACTTGATATGTTTTGTAAGTGCTGAGTGGATTTCAAGGTAATTAATGTTTCGTGCATGACCCTCTACAAAATTCCTTCAAATTATTTTGACATGGCGGCCAGGGCTGTAAAAGTTTTCCTTAAATGGCTATATTGAAAACTTGAAAAAAAAATTGTATTTCAAAATTATTCCACTGAACAGTTTGTTGGGTGACTGTCTACAAAATTCCTTTCAAATAATTTGTATTGCTAAAACATGGTTGTCAGTGGTCCAACATTTTCCTTTAAACATGTATGAACATGCTTTTAAATTTTTAAAAGGTTTATCCAGTATTATTTATTAAACTCAGGTGAGCGACCGAGGTCCATTAGGCCCAGCCCTCTTGTATAGGTCCTTCTTAATATCAATAACCAATTTTTCCAGCCGTCAATAACTTGTGCAGCAGTAATAATGATAACTTACAACAGGGTTCAATAAAGAAATTACTGTCACAATGATGAACTACTATTGTCAGGGCATGTTCTTAATATGATGAAATTATTAGAGCTTATGAAGAAGGCATACTATGCAAGACAATTATGTATAAATGTGCACATGTAATACGAGAGAATATTTTGAAATGAAATTTACTGCATTATATGTGCGAAATATACTTTTTCTAGTTGTAATCCAATCTATTTCTTCTACGAGTTCTATTAAATATAATTTACTTAATTTCTTTTGACGGTTTTTGTTACTTTTGTTTCATATGCAACCAATTTCACCGTGTATTAATAATGTACCAACTTATAGTTTGTTGTTAAATGTATTTATTACCTTCCATATTGTTTTTGACCAAATCTATACAGTTGACATATAATAAATGAAATGTGTGCTATTCAACTTGTGCATATATATCGACTATATCGACTTTACCATGTATATCAATGAGAATAATGTTGTTGTTCTTTTGATTTGTTTTTGATTTGATTGTTTTGATTCAATTTGATTTAAGACACACATTTATTAGCATAAAGATTATTAGCACGCAAATTTTTAGTTTTTCGTTTAATTCCATTTTTTAATGGGATTGAATTGTAAAATTAATAAATTTAACAATGCTTCAAACATAAATATATAACAGGAAAAGGTGGAATATCTCCCCCAAGACAAAAACACATAAAAATGAAAATAGCCATGTTATCTCAGAAAAAATGGACCGCAATTGCAGCTAGTACAACACTTTCATATCAATATATGAAAAACACGATGTATATGCTGTTTTGAACACCACAACCTCTGAATAGTAAGCGAGCACTCTACCATTAGGCTATCGTTTCATGTGAATAATGTATGCCTAGATAGCGATTAAACATTATTTAACGAGCACAGTGTGTACAACACATACCCGAGTACAACGTCGGAAATCAACGAAACATCACGGAAACAAATGAGTGCCAGGTCAATGTTGTTCGACTATAACGGAACGCAAACTCAGACAAGACCTAAATGACGCTCAGAAATTGACTTACAAGAACGCGGACAACATTCGATTTTAGCGCGTACATGGATCTCCAGGGCAGCCAGTTTCGGGGAAGGTTACCACCATTTCGGCCAAGTTTACGTACTTGGATCTTTTCGACTCGTACAAATAACTTAGTACAATAGGCACTTAAACGTAATGTAACGTTCACGTCGCTTACCCAACGTAACGCTGTTTCTTGATCAGTAAAACACAACCGTTGAACACGATTACGAACAGGACGTTGATTCTATTACTTTCTAATATTAATTAAAATGTCTTCTCAAGCACTGACATATTTTTGATAAACATCTAACGTTTATATGATGTTTATTATTTTATTTTTTAGCACGCATTTCTCTCGATTCGCGTATTTCTAACCGCTTTTCCTTTAAATGTCGCTGTATGTTTCTGCTGATAGGAGTTTCATTCCAGCATTATTGTTTTGTTTATGCGTTATACCATAGACGTCGTTAGGCATGTTCAAGACTGAACGTGGCTTATTCGATTTCAATAGTAACATCTTGAATAATACGGATGCATCATTATATTGTTAAAATATGGCAGTTTTATTATGTTTGTATGTCATTCTTGTAATTTACTGTCAAGTATTTACTATTGAAATTATATATTAGAACCAGTAAATAACATCAAATTGTAGTAAATCGCCTAAATGACCATATAATAAATAATCAAAACGCTGACAGCGTAGAAAGACTGTTGGTGAGAAAAGAAACTAAACGCAAAATGAATTATGAGAGTAATTTTATCATATTATAGGAACAGTTATTGAAGTAAGTCACCTGTCTGTTATATCATTTCCACAAAACAAATCTCGAAACTCATAACTATACACTCTACTTGAATAAATTAGTATAAGCTGGTATTTGACTTAAGGTAGAAAGACCCTAATGGGACTTTTTTCAGACCTTGATTTTCTTCTTATCTTTGATAATTAAATCTATTATGAGACTAAACTGTGAAATATAAACAAAATCTAACCACACGTTTTGACAAAAATGCGATTTTTCTTATAACACCTCATTTTTGTACTTCAACCTAAAATTCTGATGGGGTACACTTACAAAAATGACTGACATATTGTCAAAATGTATTTTATTTATTCCCGAATAGCTTTAATTTATACGTTAAAGGTGTATCTTATGAAAAAGTAAAACAAACGTAAGTACTCAAATAGACCAACAATACTTATTACATTAAATTTGGCTAAGCATATGGTAAAAAACAACAGATTTCATTACAGTAAAAATACGCCAAACACCAATTATTGTAATTTTTTTATAACTTTTATTTCATAGTATGTCAAAATCAGTAACACCAAAATATAATATGACCTTATCTGAGAGGAAAAAGGTATAAATTGACATAGGTTCACCATAAAAATCTCAAGGTATAACATTTGGACTGAAGCAACCCTATGTTATAAAACAAATATGACGAATAAGACAAGTAAAAAAGCAAATATTTTCCTTCTATGTTAAAATATTGTTTTTCTCTTATAATTATAATCTATTAGCAGTATCGATATTAAATGAATTATTTTTGCATTAATGTTAAAGAAATAGTGTTTTGTGTAAAATTTTTAAATACAAATGTAACTAGCTGAGGTTCACATATCCTTGGTTACCAAATTCAGAAAAATAATAAACATTTTTTATAAGTGTGTGTTTCAAAAAATTCAATGGACATTTTCATTACATTGGGTTAACAAGAGTTTCAAAAAACTGGCAAATCTTTGTGATAACTTCATCAAGACTCTTCTTGACGCTTGTGACTATTGGTAAAATGTCACTGTTTTTGGATGAAAAGGTGTCTCTTAGACCATTCTCATCATTTCGCCGATACATTATTTTCAGATGTTTTTTACAGCGGTAGATCTCGTCAAAATTCCTCAGTGGAACAGGCCCAAGTTTACACAATGAACAGTATTTTAAATTATCCAACAACACCAAACTCGATCACCCGACCTCCCGCTCTCCACCCATCTTGACTGACTATTTTTCCAGGTTTTTGGTGTGAATGAATGTTATTTCACAGCAAGGAGCACGTATCTCCTGTACGCAGATATGTTTTTATATACGAATAATTTTGTTCAATAATACTAATAATCCTTGGACGTTTATTTATAAATATTTTAACTTAAGTGTAAGGAAATACACCAGAAATATCGCGAAAAAGTCATGATTAAATGTAAACAGAAATTCCCAACAATGACGTCATTTGAAGGTATTCCCCATGTCAGAATACCTTGTTTTTCTTCAAACTACATTTTTACTTTCATCGCTAAAGACAGATAAGCATTTATTTAACACATTTAATTGAAAATAACTCAACATTCGAAAAGTAATGTTTATTTCGTGAAAATAATTTATGTTTCGGATTAGATCGATTAGATTTACGGTTAGTGGCGAATGGGCCGAAGTTAACCGATATTTCGCGAGTATTTCCGAAGTCATTAGGATCTTTCTACCTTAATTGAAGATGGAGATCCAGGCCACTGTCTTTTGCAAATAAAACTTACATAGCGCGCGTCTAGTTTAATGCTGTTTATCTACGACTTCTCATTATTATATTTTTATAATTCGTGGGAGGCAAATATTATTTGTGCAAACTATTCAAAAGGCAAACAAAGTTGTATGCATATAAGTCCATCTACAATGGGTAAAAATAGTCGATGAACCGAATAAGTTCGAATCAATGTTCAGTGCTTTTTATCACAAGTTCTATGCTCGGTAAATGCCTATTTAATTAAAAATAAGTTAATCTAGTACATCACATTCAAAACTCTCCACAATTCTAATGCAAACGTCAAAAATCATTTCAATCGTCAATCGCGTGGTTACGATTGCTCCGCTCATTATATACTGAGGCAATACACTGTTGTCAAACTTACGCAATATGATGTAATACGCAGTTAACCACTACACAGCAAAAACAGATACGATGTGGTACCTTTGTCAATAGACATAACATTAATTCACTTGTAGATGTGGACTAACTGGATTTTTATTATTGTTTTTCAGTGTTTTAAGTCGGATCTATTTCTTGTCATGTATTCATAGAAAGTAACATCGATAACAGAAAGCCTCATTGCTCAGTGAGCGAAGCGCAGTAATTTAACGATTTACTGACTCGTAGTCTGCAGAGTAAAGAAGTAGTTCCCGATTTCTGAATACAACTACTATATCCTGTTGGCTTGGGCCAACGGTTTAAAAATGAAAACTACGAAGCCGAATCATGGTCAATATGGGCAATAAGGGAGGTACGCCATATCATATGTCGCCTTAAATACGGTGGTTATAAACTTATAAATGTTTTATTGGTAAAAAATATGATACCAGTAGTTGCACTAATATCAGTTGATTAACAGAAGGAAGAGGCAGTGAATGAATGTGGTTCAGTGTTTTTATGTGAAGACAATAGAAATCACTGAATCTAAATTCTGGTTAAGAAGCCACAACCAGCAAACACGACGTGTTATATACATGATAATATGTTGTTATTTTTTTCCAAAAAGTCAAACATGAAACGATAATATTCGTAAAACTTCATTTAGTTGAATCATACTTCCGTGTTTTACTATAATATTTGTGTCAACGTTATAAATATAAATTAACAGAGACATCGCCTTGCTATTTCTAATCTTCAAAATGCGGCGTTAAAATAGATATTGCCATGTTATAAAATCAGATTTTAAAATACATATCGCCATATATATCGCCTTTGTGTAGTTATGTTAGTTTTTATCTTTTAATAATGCCGTTTTGAATTGTATCTGTTGTAAAATGTGCAGCTGATGAATTGACGTCCATTGTAAAACGTATGCCACAAATTAAAACGATAACAGGTGTAAAAACTAGACAGCCGCTTGCATCAGATAACTATACTATATACGAATTAAAAATATAAAGGACGATATATAGGTGAACCCCCCCGAAGACAGGCTATGTCGATTTTGTGAAGATGAAACAGTTGAAAATGAATCACACTTTCTGCTAGAATGCTCTTAATACAATGATATTAGGGCCAGTACTATAGTTGACATTATAGAGTTGCTGTCAACAGATAACTGTGAGAAAAAACTACAAAAGTTATCAACATTGCATCCCAGGATTACAGCCAAATTCATTGTGAAAGCATATTTCATAGGGCCTGAAATAAAATATTGTTTGTTTCCCCTCCCGCGACCGACCCAGCAAAACTGCCGCGACCCAAAAATTGTTTTAGACCAAAGAAAAAAATATTGTATTTTATTTGTGTGTGAAAATGCGGGGTGCGAATCCTTAAAAGAATCCAGTAGCGTGTACAAATCTTACTTTCAAATGACGCTTATACAATGATTTTAAACGGACAGTTCTCGGTAACGCATCATACGGCGTATTTTGACGCATGCTTTTACGAATAGGACGCCATAACATTCACTGTCAAATTCTAGCGCGCAACCATTTCCGCTCGCATTTGTACGTTTATTAAAGACAAAGAACGCCCACCGGCAATTAACAAACTCGCCTTTATCCACCAAGTGTCAATTATCGACAAAATCTTGACGCAGGAGGAGCCAGCTTAACAAGAGCCAAACAGTCAGCCAATGAGAACGCATAAAATTACCAACATGCAAATGAGCGTCGTCGTTAGAAAGTTTATCACGCCCTCATTCTAATTTTAATTGGTTAGGGTGCAAGTCATTTGTAACATATTTGCGTTAGGTATAGAAGGCTTAAATTGTTATATTTGACCTTTGACCTATAGGTTTGACCTTAACCTTGGACTTAGTGATCTGGTTCTTGCACGCAACACACCGTCTCACCAAGCTCAATACTTGTGCCAAGTTATTTGAAATTCCTTCCATGCTGGACAATATTATGCTCCAGACAGTGTCTATGGCTTAAATTCTTAAATTAAACATTTGACCTTTAAGTATGACCTTGACCTTGGACCTAGGCACCTGGTTCTTGCGCGCAACACACCATCTTCCCATGCTCAACACTTGTGCCAAGCTTTTTTGAATTCCTTCTATGCTAGACAAAATTATGCTCCGGACAGGGATAGAAGGCTTAAATTCTTATATTTGACCTTTGACCTATAAGTGTGACTTTAACCTTGGACTTAGTGATCTGGTTCTTGCACGCAACACACCGTCTCACCAAGCTCAATACTTGTTCCAAGTTATTTGAAATTCCTTCCATGCTGGGCAATATTATGCTCCGGACAGTGTCTACGGCTTAAATTCTTAAATTAAACCTTTGACCTTTAAGTTTGACCTTGACCTTGGACCTAGGCACCTGGTTCTTGCGCGCGACACACCATATTCCCATGCTCAACACTTGTGCCAAGTTATTTGAAATCCCTTCGATGTTTGACAAAATTCTCCGGACAGGGATAAAAGGCTTAAATGCTTATATTTGACCTTTGACCTTTAAGTGGTACCTTGACCTTGGACCTAGGGATCTGGTTCATGCGCGCGGCACACCGTCTTACCATGCTCAACGCTTGTGCCAAGTTATTTGAAATTCCATCAATGCTAGACAAAATTATGCTCCGGACAGGGTCTATGGCTTCAATTCGTATATTTGACTTTTGACCATTAAGTGTGACCTTGACCTTGAACCTAGGGACCTGTATATTGCGTGCGACACACGGTCTCACTATGCTCAACAATTGTGCTAAGTTATTTTAAATTCATTCCATGCTGGATAAAATAAATGCTCCGAACAGGGATAGAAGGCTTAAATTCTTATATTTGACCTTTGACCTTTAAGTGGTACCTTGACCTTGGACCTAGGAACCTGGTTCCTGCGCGCGATGAACCGTCTCATTATGCTTAACATTTCTGCCAGGTTATTTGAAAATCCTCCAATGCTAGACAGAGTTATTGCCCGGACAAGAATCCGAACATACGTACATACGTACACACGTAAATAAGTACACTCGTACCTACGTACGTACCCACGGACAGGGTATATGCTATATATCGATGACGGTGGGGGCATAAAAAAGGACATGAAACAGGAGTTGAAATTCTGATAATTGCAGTTAATAATAATCAATTCTCCTAAAGTGGTTCCAACTAGTCAATAGTTATCATCTGCACTTGTTCAATTAATATGCTAAAAACTTATTCTTGCTACAACAAAACTGTGCATAATCTGTATAAATAGGACATGATGCATGTGTTGAAAACTTTACCATTACATTGAATAGTAATCTATAGTTATTAATAACACATTTTAACGCGCTACTGGCAAATATTTCTATAGACAAAGAAAAACATTATCGTTGTTAAACTACCCAATAAACAACGCAAAAAGTAGTCCCGACTTTGAGCGGAGTACTGTAAAATGTAGTTTTAATTACAATTGCAGTTTTTGTGTGAAATCATGTTAAAATCAAAACAATTTTCGCTTTAAATCGTTGTTTATTGGCTGATAAACAACGATAAATCAAAAATCATTTCTTAATTAAATTAAAATATCAAAATGATGTGTTGCTGTTACAAAACTAATTTTAGGAATAACTTGATGACAGCTTCATTAATAAACGTTTACATCATAGGGTACATGTTGTTCCATCCTCTAAGCATTGTCACCTGTAGACCTAATAACCTGTGTTTACTTGACTAATATGCATTTAAATCAGACAATTATGTCACGAGTTGATATACGTTCATTACCAAACAGTTGACATTGTAATGACATTAATCTGGACATTAATATGTGTTCATTGGAGAAAGGGGTTTAAAAGAAAAACAATAGTTCATATTCAGTTATAATTGCATATCATTTATTGTCATTTTGAACATGATTGATGATATCCCGGCATTATAACAATTCAAAGAGGGGAACACAATTCAAATGCCCACTACATTTGTATTTATCAATTACTATTACTGGTACCAAACATAAAAAGTATATCTTTCAATTATACAGCATTTAGTCGTATGTTTAGTTACCATTCGTGTCACTGGTGTTACTATTTATGGTACGAGAAATATCATGGTTAAAAATATGTCTGTATAGTTTAATCGCTTCCTTTAGTTTTTATAACTAATTATATTACGTAAAGACTGATAATTACAAACAAATGAAGTTTAAGATGTCAATACTGGATTAAATATTACAGAATTTCCGTTACATAACCACTCATTTGTCATTGGTGTTACATATTGAGGAACACCCCGACGTAACCAAGAGTATTTCAAACTTGCATGATAAAACTTTATGTAGAATCAACATGTGTAATGAACATTATAATTCCTCTTATTTAATAAACTCAATATGAAGTTTTCTGTAAACAAGAGGTATTTTGTTGAGTGTGTCTGTAGTGTTACCAAACCCAGTCTCTGTTTGGTGTTACTCTGTTTCTTAAATCATGAATTACGATAATATAAATTCTGCTTGCACATTATTGTATTATAAAAATTATCGCATGGAAATTCTTGTACATCGAGACAAATCTAAAACAAGATACCATGTCTTAAATATTGTAATATTCGTTTTATGTTTTACAACTGTCCCTCTAGTTACCAAACCTGTCCATTGTGTTACCATTTAAGCAGTTACTACAGGGACAGTAACACCCAGGAAATATTTCATCAAAAGTTGACTGCAAAATAATAATATCAAATCCTCAACAGCATTTTTTCATCAAAAACAAATAAGCTTGTTATAACAACGGAGAAATACCATTCAAAATATGCGGCGCATATTTTCCGAGTTAAAAAGTTACCTAACACCAGAGACAACAAATGAACTTATGTCGCATTAATACACACCTTTTTAGCTACATATTCTCAACTGCGTAAGGAATGCTCTTGGTTGCTGTCGGTTATCAATTATCAGAAACGGACTTGTAGGGGTATGTTATTACGCAATTATATATTAATAAATTATATGTTACACATTGCGATTAGTACCACCAGGGTAACGGCCATAATATACACACTTGCAACATTTTTATTTTTAATATTGTTTGCTAAAAGGAATGAAATACCTTCTTTAAAACATAAAATGTGATATAAATAGTACACTGACAAGTTTTATATTTAAGTACTGTAAATATTCTTAGAAACAACCATGATTGCGAGAACAAAAACGGCCAAATTACAGATTAAAATGGATTTTTAGGAGGATTGGAGACATTGATTTATACCATTGCTTGTGTGCATATAATATTAAATGCTTATTTGTGTTACCAAATAAATCAACATTATGTGGTGGAAACACAAAATATTCATAAAAAAAAATAGCATATAAGCTTTCAGCATTGAAATCACTGAAATAAGGACTTTTTTGAAAATGACCCATATACAGTATAAGGACATACACATACTGTGGAATCACTAATTTTCGCGGGGGTCTAATTTTCGCGCTTTTCGCGCTCCCGGCATTGCGCGAATTTATGACCACCGCGAATATTTATCGATTTCGTAGTGTAGCAAACATTGGGAGCTAAGGCTTACACGTTCGTTCAAATATATATCGGTAATCGTTCGTAAATATACGCAGATAGGCCTATATGTCTCGATTTGAATGTCTTTATGATCGTTTTTGATTGTTTTATTGCTCTATTCTGTTTAATGAATGCCTATTTTTTAAATTAAATTGTGAACGTTTTCGTACTTTTAAGTACCGTCATAAATGTAATTAACTCAGCTTTTTCATTGCTGTTAACATTCATAATGTGTTAGATCCATATTTAAAATATTCAATTCGTATATAAAATATAATATTATTCCTTGTACATGTAATTAATTTCAAAACGCGTATAATCAATTCGAAATCCGAAACGCCTATCCGTATATTACTGTTCACGTGACGTAAACACGAATTCTCTTTTACAACTAAAGTGTATAAAACTGCACATGAAAAACTCGCGAAAATTATGCTGTCAGGTACAACGTCACGTCAGCCGCATGGAAAGCGTGGGTGTATTGATTGCTTTATAAAAAGTTTGTAGCGCAGAGAACATTGCGATCTTTACTTTTGTATAACAGTTTCGTAGCGCGTAACAAACACAACTGTATTTATATAACACAGTTGCCCACAGGCATTATTTTGTACACTCGTAATACAATGAGTAAAAGGATAATGAAAATGTTACTTATAGATACATAATACTAGTACATTAATCGATGAAACAAAATTTGAAATGCACACTATGCATGTCTTTAAAAAATTAATTTGGTATAAACAGGTAATGTGCCGAAGTTGACAGTTTGTTTAACAAGTTCACCTTTTGAGTAAAGAATTAGCGCCCCTCGATGTGGAGCCGAAAAGAGTATTTCAATCGGCATTTTATTAACAACCAGGTGTCAGTTTGACATAGCGTGATATTAAGCATCTATTGTCTCCCCTAAATCTGCGCACCCTGTTTTTCAGAAGTGGACCTATACGATACGATATATTTACGCACTGGACCACTGTTGTCAATTAAGAGCCTAATCCGGTACTAATACACGTGTTTATTGCAACAAACAAGCTGAAGGACCCTTCATTGGGGATCTGCCCGGTTCGTCATTTTACTACATAATTGACACGTATTTGGTGTAAATCCCGATTTTCGATTTTTTTTTTCAAAATCGTACTTTCGCGAATTTAAGACCGCGCGCATATGTCCGCGATCGCAAGTGCGCAAAATTTGTACCCCGCAAATTAAAGCGATTCCACAGTAAATAGACACATACAGGCACTATATTAATTTCAGTTTTTTTAATGATATAATTTTGAATATTCTGAGTCTCCATTTTGAGTCTCCTGGTAAATTCTGAAATGTCAAGCTTTATAATCCATGATAATTTAATGGGTAAATCTTAACGAAAGCAAAATTCAAGACTTTACCAATTTTTCTCCAGGATTTAATGATTGGACTACCGGTAATTAATATACACAAATCTAGTCGAAAGAGAAATACTAGATTAGTTTATAAATACACTCTTAATGTTTTATTTCTATAGCTGTGTACGTGAGAGCGTCTGTTTGTTGTAAAACAAAATATGATTTTACGTTGACGTAAGACATCTATTGAAACAAGCACATAAATAACTAGTTACGTCATCAGTACGTGTGTTAGCCGCTAAGAGCAAGAGTGTCACCATGGCATCGGAAATCGTATCCGGTGGGATGTCACATTCACGTAGTAACAATAGTCTCTGGGTACTGATATTTTGACAGATGGCGATAACATGAATGTCGCTATCTATGCCGTCAAGGCCACAATGTCTGCATGCAAATCCGGATGTGTGTTCGCGTGTGTTCACTAAAATGCGCACAGCTGCCGAGGCTTCCCTGGTTTCACGAGGTGTCCTCGCCGCGGACCAGAGACGAGCTTGCTCGATATGAGGGTGAACAACACTAAACCGCGCAAATTCTGGATTCCCAGTAACACGTAGTCCCAGTGATTGACGTGATACTGACGGACCGCAGTGTTTACGATACGTTTCCACGCCATTTTGGAAGGAATTTGAGCGGCTTCGCAATATGCTATGTAATAGTTAGTAAGATTATAAATTCGGCGCAGCTGTCTATGATCACTTTTGACCTAGATTTGCGATACACTATAGAACTGAAAATAATTATGAACAATTTTACTCATTGTATGTCATGGTCAGAATGTTATATTCATACACATAAAGAAATAGTTATTTTGTTTAGCTTACATAATTGGCTTACATAAATAGCAATTACAATGCTACAATTACAATGCTACAATTCACGGGCACAACAGTCGGTCACAACGTACAATGATGCCTGCTGGGCTTGCGTCACGTCTACTTGTCAATAAGGTTTCTTGCGACAAGCACAAAATATAAAGTGGTAAATTTCTGGTATTTTTCTGATAAATAAGCAAAACTTGATGGAGCTTATATTTCCGATTATTTTATCATTGTGTAAAAATATATTTGTACGTTGTGACCGATTGTCGTGCCCGTGAATTATTAATTCAAGTGAGTACAACACACTCCAGTAGGAGAGTGAATCATTCTGAAAAACAACGCGCGGTAAAGCTGTGTACGCATCAATTAGCGTCCGGAGAATCCTAAACCCGATAATTTCAATAAATGGGGAATTTTTATTTATAAAATTACTGTGCATGATAATTTATATTTGAATTGTGGTTGCGTTTTATTAAGAATTATTTATAATTGCACCTGTCTATCAACTTCTCCAGTAGATGTTATTTAAGTTGTAAACATGTTCAACATCTTTGTATAAGTAGAATGTGGTGAAAGAAGTCTCGTAAATACGTCGAAATTTTACCGTATTCATGTTATTTTAACTTCATGAATACACTATGTGCAATACTAATAATACATATAGTATATTATTTAACATAAATATGTACACTTGTCTGATATATATATATAATAATTTTAATTCATTCCCGCTATTATTTTCTGACAATGTTAATTTGTTAAATTTGCCAGGAAAATTCATGTATCAATGATGAAAACATGGGGTGGTATATGATCCGTTTATTCACGGTACCGATATTTATAATGATTGAGTTTATCTCAAATTAATTTTGGGTCGATACGTTTTCTTATTGTGTCCGAATAACCTAGTGTCCGAGAAGTCTCCTTAGTAGGGACCAAAAAATCTGGGGTCCGAGAGTCTCCGTAGTATGGACCGAAAAATCTGGGGTCCGAGAAGTCTCATAAGTATGGACCGTAAAATCTGGGGTCCGAGAGGTCACGTAACCGATCATCTTGGTCCTCTTGTATTATATTTAGGACACAAAATTACATCTTAATATTAATTTCAACGCCGATGGTCTTTTTTAAAGACATTTCTTGTTCCAGTAATACATAGATATCTGGTATGAAGCCTTTCTGTGAAGATTTACCGCTAATATGAAACAACGATAGTCTGTATTCAAATAGTTGCTTCGTTAGATATTTGTGTTCATACAGCAGAGTTTACGAAAGAACATACCTTCTTCTTGCATCACTTTTTGCGGTGACTATTAATGCAGAGGAGACATTTGAGTTTAAACAAGGCTGTTCAACAATGAGAGTGGGGTTATACCTATGCGTTTCGTACCCTAATTGAAAAAAACCCACAACAATAACCCCAAATTCAAATGTATTTTACTGATAATCTACTAGTGTCCATGTAGCTGAATATCTTAAATAAAAGCTAAGAATTCTTGTTGTTAAGTGTATATTAGAGAAAGCTGATACCAAATTCCTCATAGTAACCTGCCCTGCTGCACTACTATTCTCCTCATCCTTCACACAAATATATAACTCCTTTCGAGCATATTATTAGCTCGTTACTAAGGCTCGCTGAGGGGAAAGTAACCGCTGCGAGATGTATGTATTCTCCTCACAGTGGTGTCCCCTGCATCGCTGCATTATTCTACACTTTAATGCTTCTCTACCTCCGCACAGAGATAAGGCGTAAAAAAAATATGTTTGTTTCAGGTAACATGCCCAAACAAAATAGGGTAGGTAGGTCGGGATTTTTTTTTTTTTTGGTAAATTGTCAACTTGAAGGTTCTAAAACTGAATAAATATTCAAAACTTATCAGTAATATCCTTAAACATTGTTTATGAGTGGATACTATCAAAACAAAACGCTTATTTATAAAAAAACAAACAACATTTAATTAATGAAAAGGTAAAGAAACCATCAATCTGACAAACCCAATAAAATGTTCTAGGGTCGGGGCATTTTTTTAGGGTAGGTCGGGTTACCTGAAACAAACATATTTTTTTTTTACGCCTAAGATTGGTTCCGAGCATAGCTCGCATTAAATCACTGACGGCACGAAATTCTGCATGGCCGTAGTCAAATCACATGGTGTAAATTAAAACGGCGGACAAAAGCAGAAGAAAAAGTTTAGTTATTTTTGTTTTTAATTTTAAACCCTCAATATATATATATTTAGATCAATATGTCTAGAAATATATATATTTCTAGACATATAACGCAATTTGTCAGAAGGAGTTTTAAAAATATTAATACAACTACTGAAACGAAATCTTAAAATAATTCTTTCCAAAGCTGAAAGGATTTCACTCGTGGTCGCAGTGGTTATTGATAACAGCAAAGGGGAAGTAACCGGTGCGAAGACTATGCTGCGTATTCGCAAAGCGAGCAACCTTCCTTTGATTTATTCCGAACGTAGCTCAAATCATATCCCTACCACAAGCAACTGTCATGTGACCATAGTCAGATCACATGGTGTACATTAAAATGGTGGATACACCCGAAGAAGACAAAATGGACACCTTAAAAGCCTTGTTTTATTTCTTTTACTTTTTACATTTCTCTCACATTTTTGAAATTGTTTATCTCTTAGTGTTTTGTATATGAAATTAAGAATCAATTTTGCAGTATTTCTGAGGTAGTTTTAAAAGTAATCATTATTATGTAACAATCAAGAATGATTTGTTGGTTGTGACAGCTACATTCAACGAGAAGTAGTTGCACATATGATAATGGTAGATGTGATGATGATGGTAATAACGACGATGATTATAATGATAAGATTATGTTCATTGTACATTATTTCAGGTCCTTAAAATCATACAGAAAAGGCGTTCTTGTAGTTAGTAATCAACTAGAACATAGGGTTATTTTCATTTTGTGTATGGAGAATCCCAAGAAGGCAATATATTTTCCGACTAGACGATTGCATCCTGCCAAATAATTTCAGTATAACCAGACAACTCTTTTACACCACATGGCAATCTGACGACTGAAGTGCACCATCTTCCTAATGAGTAGCATATTATTTAAATATTGCATTCTTTGAGGGCGATAATGCATTTTGTCAACCCGAGGAAATACTGTTGCCCAAGGCGAAGCCGAGGCAAACTGTATTTTTCGAGGGTTGACAAAAATGCACTATCGCCCTCAAAGAATGCAATATTTATGTCATTATACCGAAACAAAGATTTTGTTGAAGAAATACATTTTAAGTCAAACCATGTTGCCATTTCAAAAGTCAGATGTCGTCTGGATAAACAATGCGATTTTGTTACACGGAACAACTTACTGTTTCATAAGCGCCTAATAACTCCAATCACTCTGTCTATCGCCAGGACGTCATAGCAGGTGATATTGCTATATGATATTTACAATTATTGCCTGTTCCGTTTTAATATGAACGAAGAAGGAAAACAGAAGGGTGAAGCATAATAATTTAGGATAGGATTTTAATCAGATTGTACCACGTGGCAAAAGCTGCAGTCATCCACAGAATCACACACCATTTGAACTCAACGGAGACACTGTCTGTCGTTTGTTGCTGTTTGACAGAAGAATGTTAGGTTGCCATGGTTGACCTTACTGTCGGACACTTACTGAATTACGGATAGATTCATTTGTGATTCATTTGGAGCTTTCACATGAATCAAAGAATGATTATAAATGATCTTCATATATAACGGACATTTTCTACATGCGTAAAGACGTGTTGGAATTGATGTACTGTAACAAAATCATGAATATTCTGCTTTATACATAACGAAATGTTCACATCACACTGCATGTGATTGTCTTTGCCCCAAAGCTTCAAGCCAGTTATATATTCCCACATGTTGTAGCTCTATTTTAAATTCTACACAAGTGTCATATGTAATATATGTATTCTATATAAGATAACGCTTAACTATTGCTTCGGTCTTCGAGTTTGTCAAAATAAGATATATCAAAACTATATCGGTGGACTTTGACCAACGTAAACAAATGAACTCCTTGTGAAATCGGGATTTGAACACTCGTGGACCACTCACGGTTGCCCTGTTATCACCTGCGTCAAGCCAGTACACTAAACCGAATTTTTAAGTAGCCATCTACCTTTTATCTTACTCAAGGACAAGTTGAACAAAACTATGCCAGTTATTTAGTACAAACAAAAGTACATTTAATTCCTTTTATTTCAGTAAAAATTTATGAACTTACCAGTTTCCGATAACCTACAAAAGTTAGGTTTAATGATGTTACTTTCATGACAAAAACAGCAATGTGCAAACACACTGGTCAAAAGTAATATTAATAGCGTGTATCAGTTGCATCAGTTGCGGCACTGCACATCGCCCTCGTGGACAGTATGTATCTGTGAAGATACTGCTGTGGCACGAGACGTGTAAATTCTCTAGGTTAGGGTAATAAGATGTGGTGGCTGGGCTCGAACCTTACGATTCAGCAAATAAAATATTTTAATGTTCTCAATCGGGTTTAAATCAGGACTTTTTGCAGGCCATACAATTGCCCGCACGTTATTACCGCGACAGCGGTTTTTCCGCCTATAGATAACTCGATATTCTTATTATTATGAAGGCGTTGCCACATATCTGTTGGAAACGATAGCACTTATCATTCCGACAGCCTGGTCGCGTTTTTCGATGCTTATTCTGACCATTTCATGTGTTTTTCATACATGTCGATCCACAGGAAGTAACTTATTAATATCAGGTCACACCTAGCATGACTAACTCGAGAACCCCACGCAGAAAACATGAGTGTGCATCTTTTGTTCCGGTTGGACGATTTTATATTAGAATACTTATGTTCTTTACACTAACCTTTTGTTCATTATCTACCACGTGAAATGACAATTTTGGTAATAATTGATAGAATAAAAAGAATGCAAACCTATTTTGAAACGTGGCTACTTAGAAATTTCAAAGTGTATTTATGTGGTTGAAGCAAGATAAGAATATCAAGACTCTAAAAGCCCGTTCTAGGTCGTCAACAGTCTCAGTCGACCGTACAAGATGAACTCGCTCGGACTGCTTGTTCTGCTGCAGGTTTCTGGTACGTAAATGCTCTCAAATAGTGAACGTTTGTCGGAAATTTTGCGTTTTGGAAGTCACAAAATATACTCTAGGTCATATGTATCGAAATTTTGTCATTACGACATATTTTGTGCTAAATAAAATTTTACAAATATACTAAAATTTTATTGCTCGCTGTTTTACAAAAACATGTGCCTGAGCCATGAAAAAATATGTTTTTTTATAACACAAACTTTCGGGCGCTTGATTCCTGATAATTTCTCAAGGCGTATACTACTCGACCCGTCAGTGATAGTGATTAGAAACCGTCTTTGTATCGATAACAGGTAGAACACTTTGATAGTATTGCGTTATTATTTTGTTTTATCCAAACGTATGAAATAATGTCAATTTACGAAGAAGTTAAATTTAAAATTTGATAAATTTCTTATAGTAAAAGAATATACAAGTAAGTGTTAAAGGGACTGAACTCCAGATGGTTCAATCGTAAGAACGAAGTAAAATTGTAAAAAATACATGATTTTCTTACATAATGATTAATCGTATAGAAAACATTAAAAAAAATTAGACACGAATGTTTTTATTTACCTGAAACACGATGATTTTTTATATAGTTTTCGTTCTTTTTATCGTCCTAAATCCGATAGCGTCTGCAGACGCTAAAACCCATCGAATCATTTAAAAATAGCGCCCTTTAAATTTAGGATAACCACGTGACAGTTAAGTTTTGTCGAGTCGCGTTGTGTTTAGGTTACAATATACTAATTCCAATCCTAATGTAATTTAATGTAAAAGCGATAACTTGAACCAAAAGTAAATGCAACATTTTGCACATAGGGACCCTCATAACCATACCTTTTCTTAAGGAGCATTCTAAGCTAAATTGATTTAAGCAATAAAAAGGGTATGTCATGTCTTATGTAAGAAAGAACTCGACACTAAACAAAGATGACTGTTTTATCACCATCGTTTTAGCGGCTATTTTCTAGTTGAATGTAACCCACCTCAGCGCAAGTGTCATACTGTAGTCTCCAATCTTAAAACATATCAGTGATTTATTTGTGCATAGCAATGTTTATCCTACCAACATCTCCAAAAAATAATATGAAAGCAAGTGTCTAAACCTAAAAACATGTCTTCGAGTTAAACCTGTTGATTTATTTAGAGAGTACAGCCCCACATCTCTTAATTATTTAGCGTATTGTGACCTAGAAGTCAACTTAAAGTTTTGATATCGCGAAAAAAAAACAATTCTACATCATTATTAACATATTCCTAATGTGCATGCAAAATTTCAGACCGATCCACAAAGTAGAAATGCTTGATAACGCATTTGAGAATGATGCCTGATAAGCAATCTGGCTTGCGTTTTCAGTGCTTTGATTATATGGGGTGCCTGAGTCAAATTGTGTACTTAATTCATAGAAATCAGTCAAAATACTAGCATTTGTTTACATACTTTAATGCAATAGAGATAATATTGTATAAAACGTGTTCATTTTTGGCTTTAGCATGATTTAGTGTGCTGCAAGATCCACAAGACGGGTGTCCGTACTTTTTTTCTTTTTTTTTTTACTTGAAAAAGCGGTTTTCGATGTAAAAAGCGTAATGCACATTAAAATCATGATATTTATAGCATGTTTTCCATGAAACTTATTACAGCCAATAAAACCACACAGTAACATGGTGATTTTATGTACACATTGCCCCTTTAGTGCCGCTCCCTGTTTTGTGTTTAGGTTACAATATACTAATTCCAATCCTTATGTAATTTAATGTAAAAGCGATAACTTTAACCAAAAATAAATGCAACATTTTGCACATAGGGACCTTCATAATCATACCTTTTCTTAAAGAGCATTCTAAGCTGAATTTATTTAAGCAATAAAAAGGGTAAGTCATGTCTTATGTAAGAAAGAACTCGACACTAAACAAAGTTGACTGTTTTATCACCATCGTTTTAGCGGCTACTTTCTATTTGAATGTTACCCGCCTCAGCGCAAGTGTCATACTGTAGTCCCCAATCTTAAAACATATAAGTGATTTATTTGTGCATACCAATGCTTATCCTACCAACATATCCAAAGAAGAATTTCAAAGCAAGTGTCTAAACCTAAAAACATGTATTCGAGTTAAACTTGTTGATTTATTTAGAGAGTACAGTCCTACATCTCTTATTTATTGAGTGTATTGTGTCCTTTACACCGGTCTGACTTACCTGTGTACTCACGCTCTAAGCATTATGGGTATGCGCTACTTTCCAGCATAGCTCGCAATGGTTGATTTAACATCGCATTGAGTTTAGATACCAGTAAATCAGTGTTTTTTCCTTCGTGGTACATTCGAAAGATTGCCTATTATTAGAGTTTCTTTTTTCTTCTGGTATAAAAAGCATTTAGCAATGTCAGACATGCATTTTGTGGTTATTTCTAATAGTCTATGTGTGTTTGGAACATTTTGTGTGCATTTCTTTGGAAGCTAATTTTAAAAATGAGCTTTTGGGGTGTGTTTACTGTGGGATGGGGCTTTTGTCGAAATATGACTGCCGAAACCACTTTTTCTGCCGGTGTCTGCATTTAGATGAGATTCATTTTCTTAGAAGTAACATGCCATGTCAATTTTTTAAAGAGAAAAGATTCTTCTTTAAACTGATACCAAGCTTGCACAATCTGAAATATTAAGTTCGCCGTTTTATAATGGGACCATATGGGAATAGGATTTACTGGTATCTAACCTTGAATTTTCACTTAAAACAAAAGTGAAAGAAGCTTTTTATAATAAACACTCTATACAGCGTTAAACACTAACTACTGGTATTTTATTTAACATAATTATATTCTACTGTCAGTATTAAGTTCATATTGGACTGATTAATGGCATGAATAAAGTCATTTCTTAAAACAACTTTCATACGCGGAATTTTTCCTGCGTAAACACATTTCGCATCTCCTGGGGAAATAATGCGGTTAAGTACAGAGGTTCGACGAATGACGTCATCCTTTGTGTATAGAATGGTCGATTCGCGTTTGCGAACGCTTGAATCAGGTGCTTGTAATGGGGAAAGCCGCGGTATATTAAAATCGGGAATACCGGGTTCAAAGAAAGTGCGAGCTTATTCAACTTCTTCATCTTATTCAACTTCCAATTTTCAATGAATTATACAGTTTATGACAGTATTTGATCGTGTTCTATACAAATACTGATGGTTTTACGCATGTTATTACCGTTTAGGCGTACCTACAAAATCGCGCATTTCTTATTCCCATCTTGAGTTCAGTATCTTTAAGAACTCAAGCAGAATTTAATCTAGAAGTTTAACAAATCGGATTTTTACGTTGTTATTCCAGTTTTGGTTTTGGGTGCACCCCCTCACCCGACTCATGCTCCACATATTCCTAACCAGGGAGAAGTGGACGCCGCTATAGTGAATATCAACACTCATTACAACGACGACTTGTGTTTCGAACTCCTTTTGGTTGACTGCGCTACCCACGTGACCCAGGGCGATGAGCAAGTGTGTGGCTCCAACGGGGTAACATACGATAAACAGTAGGTATACACCAATAATTCACAAACAAATGTGTCATTAAAAGTCACAATGCAAACATGTTTACCAAACGTTTAGTTAACCTCGCATTTGGTCGTGACATAAGTTTGTCATTCATTAATTACTGCAGTTGTAAACGGATATTATTGGAAACCGTCGTCGTGTTTGCTATTGTCAGTAACGAAACAACATATCATTTTACATTTAAGCATTGACTTTAAAATATTTTGGGATAAATGACTGAAAAATGGGGACTTGTTGAAAGCTGCCATTTCACCCACGCACTGTGCGAGACTCAACATTTCAAAGACCATAAGATAACCTTCCAAAGCCACGGGGCTTGCCCAGTCACTTCGGCCCGGCCGAGCAACGTAGCCACCACTACCTCTGCCGTGACGCACGGTTCGGCGTCCACAGTCGTCAACACCGGTGCCGTGACCACGGCGACTACGGGAGTTTCGGTGAGGACCAGCACGACCACCATGGTACCCACAACATGTGACCCCATTGGCGCCATTGTGCAAAATGTCTTCTGCAACAATCTTGGGTCCGTTTCATGCTCGGGTGGTTTTGGCGTCATATGCGGGTCCAACGGACATTACTATCCAAATCAGTAAGTAATTAAGACAGATTTGCAATACTACTCATATCAGTTATAATTAAATAAGTCCAATTGCAAATATACTTAAAATCAGTAAGTAATAAAGATCAATTGCAGTAATACTTAAATTCGGTAAGTAACAAAGAGAAATTGCAATAGTACTAATAATCGGTATGTAACAAAAACAAATTGAAGTAAAACTGAAAATCGATAAGTAACTATGACAAATTTCAAACATACTTAAAATCGGTAAATAAGGCTAATTTGCATTAATACTTAAAACAGGTAATTAAATAAAGATAATTTGCAATAGTACTTAAAATTGCAACAGTACATCAAACCGGTATGAGGTTAACTAGATAAAACTTAAAATCGGTAAATTACTATATATAACGAAACACAATAAATTTAATCGGTATGTCCAAAGACAACATGCAAAAAAAAACATATAATTCAGTTAGTTCTGATGGCAAAATTGCAGTGGTTTTTACAATCATACCAAACAAGTTCATGAAAATGAAACGTCTTGCGTCTATTTTACTTACAATGTTGCTTTAAACCAATACGTACTTACAGCAAATATAGATTGATGTTTATGAACAGTTTATGAACAATAAGTAATTTTAGCATACATGCAATTATGTTTATAAACGAATACGTTATTACAGCAAACATGATGCTTAAAACCAAGAAGTACCGTAATCACTCTATATGTTGGAACACTCTAAATGTTAGAACACTCTTTAAATCCGATAAGATAAGTATTTTTGTGACTCTTAATTTTTGGACAATTAAAATTTATTTTTTCCTTTTTCTAGATTAAAAGTCGCCATCTAACTGTCATTTACCGGCACCGATAAATTGCATTGTATAATTAGAAAACTGTCAAATTGTGAATGTGCATGTGGATATTCCATATATGAATATCCTCTAGGTACCTGAATTCGCGGAGAACCTCAGATTCGCGGCCATTTTGTTTCATGAATAAACTCGCGAGATTTGCATATGCGCGCGCATCTTCTACGTCACTTTTACTACTATATTTACGTTTGTGTTTGCTGACAAATTGACGAAAATGTGTTTTAAACAGGTAATAAGCACAAAGAAAAAAGAAACCAAGCATTGTTTTGATGTATTTTATTAAGTTATTTTAATATCCACAGTAATCATGACATTTTTAACTTAGTAACTAAGAAATTTCGCATACGAAAATCTGGGCCATATTTGTTTACATCTTATGAATGGAAGTCACGTGCCCATTTTCACTATTTCGCTGAGTAAGGCAAACACTATTCTTATTTTTGTTTAACAGGTCCTTAATGTTTTTCATTTTTTTAGGCCAAACCTCAGCCAATTAGACAAAAGTACAGGCTGTATTCACCCACTGACCCGACAAATGCTTATAAATATCGCAAAGAACATAGTGTCCGTCATGAGAGCAGCAAAATGTTTCATGTGCCATGTGCCAGAAAAAACACTAAGGGACATAATAAAAGGCAAAATAGACCCTGAAAATGTCACTATGGGTTGTGTTCCGCTATTTGATCAGTTACAAAAGGCACAGCTAGTGGAACATTTCAAGAAAATGGCGGGCTATGGCTACGGTTATACCAGACAGGAATGTGTAGACATGTGGGCCTCAGACCTGAAAGCAAACCGTTGTCCATTAAGTGGTTCAAAGGTTTTATAAATAGGTGGCCCGAAATGAAGGTTATTAAATCACGCGCACTTGAACATCTTAGAGGAAAGATGACAAGTGTTGACAATATTGACAATTACTTTGAAAGTTTGAAAAAGTGCAGTGCTGAGCATGGTTTAAATGACAAGCCACATTTAATTTATAACATCGACGAAAAGGGGATTACCATAGACCACAAACTATCATACACCGTTGCAGGCAACTCTGTATTTTCACAGGCTGTAAACCTCTGGCAAAGGACAAACTGTAACAATTATCGGGTCTGGTAGCGCAAGTGGAACATCTGTACCCCCTTTCTTTGCGTTTCCAGGCAAGAGAATAAATTCTGACTTGCTCGAAGGGTCCACACCAGGAACAGATGGAATGGTTTCTGAAACCGGATGGTCAAACTCTGATGACTTTCGAAGATACCTTGAATTTCACTTTTTAAAATATGTTCCAGGCAGAAGCGATGAAAAAATTCTCATCATCATGGATGGCCACAAATCGCACACATCTCTATTTCTATTAGAATGAGCAGCAAAAAACAAGACTGTCCTCTTCATTCTACCAGCACACACCAGCCATATAACAGCCTTTGGATGTTTCATGTTTTGGTCCATTTCAGCGCATGTTCAAATGTCAGTGTCATTCCCTGGTCCAAAACACTTCATCTGCAATAACAAAATACAACCTTTCTGAAATAGCTTGCAAGGTATATAGCCTTTCTCTCACACCAGCCAATCTCAAAGCAGGATTTAGAAAAACTGGAATTTATTCGTTTAATCGAAATGCTATCTCACGTGACTGTCTTAAACCTGCTGAAGAATTTTCCAAGGACAGCACTGATGATCATGATGGTGATGCAATATTTGAAGGGGGCATTGTAATTGGAGAGCAAACAGATGTGGACCTTTTATTAGCAAAAGAACTTAAATTGAAAAAAGCACTGTAACGAAAATGCCACGTAAAACCAAAAGTAAGCTAGTATCTGGTAAAGAATTGACTAGTTTGAGGTGCAGGTAGCATTGAAAAAGCATGACCAACAACAGGGATCAAAAAGAACAGTTATACAACAAAAATCTGAAGATAATCAAAACGAAAAAGCAAAACAACAAAACTCACCAAAACCTGGTCCATCAAATGTAAAATCCAAACTGCCTGTAACATCCACTCTTGTACATGATCAAAATAGCACAAATTATGAGAGCTCGGATGATGACAATGGCTGTGTGTGTGGCCGGTTCAGACCAGAAGCTTTAAGCAACTGTGTGTCAATCACTTTCACTAAATGGGCCAAATATGATGGCAGAAGAAATGGTTTGCCCTGCAACCACTGAACTCATTTGACTCACTGCACTGCTACCAGAGTAGTTCGGAGCGGCGACACATTTTTTGTATCTACACTGTTAATCTGAAGAGTGAAGTTAATTAAAAGCAAAATAGTTATTAAAAGTTCATTGTTTATTGTTTATAAATTAAAGTTCAAGTTATTGTTACAAGAAACAAACAACGAATATTACATTGGCCTTACATTAATTGCTGATGTATGACGTCACAATTCCGCGAATCAGAGGTTCCATGCAAATTCAAGATGGCCGCCATTTGTGACTGTTGTCGAACAAACTTTTAGTATGTGTAAACAAAACATTATTACTTAAGAAATAGGGATTAACATTGACAAAAGGATTTATTTTACATAGGTAAGTTAAAAAATTTCGTAAACTGTTATTTTAGTATTTTTTTTTAGTTTGATTTCTTAAGTCCGCGAATCCAGGTCCCTCGAGGATATCTGTATCTCAAGGCAGCTGACCCCATCAATACGGCCCCTCGTGGACGTGTCATAAATTACTCACCGGGGCAAAGTTATATATTTACTGTGATTTGCTTGTTTTATAGGTATTAGTATACACACCAATTACGTTTTGAACCAAACGAATAATGGGTTTGTATGGTGGCATATTTCTGCCAACCACATATCAACTTAGCTTTGTCGATTTTTTTTCTAATAAAATGTCACATATTAGTTATTATATGGCAAGTGGAAAACTTTCGTGTTATCCACTTAGGTATCTTAACAAAACAAAACTGCCTGTTAGTGAATTTCTTCCTTTTTTTCATTAGGTGCGAACTCTCGAAGGCAATTTGCCGCGACAGCACTCTGATTTCTGACTGACTAAATTTCTGATACGCAGTGTCAAACCAACATCGGAAAGTAGCGTTCTGATTTGTAGAATAAAGTTCGTTGGATGTACGGATCCATTGTTTTGTCTTGTTGTTGATTGCCCCAGCTAACGTAAGAAAGAAAAGTTCTGATGTTTATAATAATGTTCTTGGATGTCATTTTTTGTATGTTGTCTTGCCGTGGTGTTTACTACCTTGTCGTTTCCGTTCATTATTATGAAGAATATAAATGTCATCGGTCACATTTTGTTTCCGACATTTAGTTTTAACAGTTTCTAACAAGCTGCATTATAAAATGTGTAGGTCTTTTGAGAAATTTAACAAAACGTGTAGGTGTTTAGATTTGTCACGAGGAAATGTAACAAAATGCGAAGGTATATATATTGGTCAAGAGAATTTATAACAACATATGATTGTCAATAGATTGTTCAAGAGAAGTTGTAAAACCATATTGGTGGGCATTGACAAACATGAACAAATCTGCTCCTTGTAAAATCGTGATTTCAGAATCCTGAATCCATACAAGAGACTATTAATGCAGAGGTGACTATCAATGCAGAGGTGACTATTAATGCAGAGGATACTATTAATGCAGAGGAGACCATTGAGTTTAAACAAGGTTGTTTAACAAAGAGTTTGGGGTTGCACCTATGCGGCTCGTACATTAATGGAAAAACAATAACCCAAATTCAAATGTATTTATCTGATAATCTACTAGACTTAAGTGTCCATGTAGTTGAAGTTCTTAAATAAAAGGTAAAACATACTTTTGTTAACTATATATTAGAGAAAGCTGATAGCAAACTCCTCAAAAGACCTGCCCTGCTACACTTCCATTTACCTCATCCTTCACACAAAGATACAACTCCTTTTGAGCATAGCTCGTTACTAAGGATCGCTGCGGGGGAAGTACTCGCTGCGAGGAATATGTATTCTCCTCACAGTGGTGTCCCCTGATTCGCTGCATTAAATTTCCAACAAGGGAGATCACTGTGAGGGATGTAGCAGGGTAGACCACTATGTATTCGCAAAGCGAGCAACCTCCGCCGGAGATTTTAAACTCTTAGCTATGTTTGTTGATAAATACCCCTGGCTACTTTGTCGAAAGTAGATTGTAAGTCTCGCCTCCGCAAATCAGTAAACGCCCCATGAAGTTCAGTCTTAGTGAGTATGTATACAAACGTGGTACGTTCGTTCGTCTGTCCAGGTGTCTGTCCGTCACAAAGCTTGTCCGCTCCATACCTTTTAAAAAGGAATTCGATGATATATGACATTAATATTCGATGAATCGATATTATTCACCTGCTTTCTTTATTGTTTCATATTTGTTTTGGAATTTGCAAATAAATAATATTCTTCATTTAATAAACTCCTTAGTAAATACATGTTTTCTGCACGAAATTACTTTCAACAAAACTCGCTTGGACTCCAAAATTGGCATTTCGACAAAAGTAGTCGACAGTTTAATGCTTCCCAACCTCCGCACAGAGATAAGATTGCTTCCAAGCATAGCTCGCATTAAATCCCTGCCGTCACGAAATTTTGCGTGACAATATTCAAATCACACGGTGTAAATTAAAACGGCGGTCAAGCAGAAGGAAAAAAACGTGTTTTAAAATGTTTACTATTTTAGTTATTTTTGTTTTTATTTTTAAACCCTCAATACATATGTATATATATTTCTAAACCAATATTTATAGAATTATATATATATATTTCTGGACCAATAACGCAATATTTAAGAGGGAGTTTAAAATAAAAATAATAAAACTACTGAAAAGAAATCTTAAAATAAATCCTCCCAACGCTGAAAGGATTTCACTCGTTGTCGCAGTGGTTACTAATAACACCAAAGGGGAAGTAACCGGTGCGAGGAGTATATGCTGCGTATTTGCATCTCGAGCAACCTTCCTTTGATTGATTCAGAACATAGCTCAAATCTAATTATAATGGTGATGCGCTCATTGTACATTTTTTATGTTCTTAAAATTACACAGGAAAGGCGTTCTTGTAGTTAGAAAATCGACCAGAACATAGGGTCATTTTCATTGTGTGCATGAAGAATCATAAAAAGGCAAAATATTTTCCAACTAGAATATTGAATCCTGCCAAATAAATTCAGTACAATCAGATAACTCTTTCACATCACATGGCAATGTGACTAAAGTGCACCATCTTCCTAATGAGTAGCATATAATATAGTATATAAATACTGCATTCTTTGAGGGCAATAGTGCATTTTTGTCAACCCGAGAAAATACTGTTGCCCAAGGCGAACCGAGGCTAACAGTATATTTAGAGGGTTGACAAAAATGCACTATCGCCCTCAAAGAATGCAATATTTATTTTATTATACCGAAACAAAGACTTTGTTGAAGAAATACATTTCAAGTCAGACCATGTTGCCATTTCAAAAGTTAGATGTCGTCTGGATAAACAATGCGCTTTTGTAACACGGAGTAACTTACTGACTGTTTAATAAGCGCCTATTAACAGCGATCACTCTGTCTATCTCCATGACGTCATAGCACGTGATACTGCTATACGATATTGTATAAATATCATATGGCAGCATGTGTGACATTGATATTGTCAACGGGAGGGCTGAATGTCACCCGAAGCGAATGCCAAGTGGTGACATTCTGTTTCGAGGGCTGACAATAATTATCAATGTCACACACGCTACCATTTGATATGCATTTTATTATACAGAATAAAATTGAGTAAAAAGAGTTAGACACATGTTTAATTCTGCCCATCAAGATTGAAGAAAACTATAATAACTATTTTGCCCAAATAGTGTAACTTTTCATGAAATTCTTTTTTTTGCGATAACTAACAATATTTTGCGAAAAAAAATATCAGCTTATCTTATGCAGTAGTGGGCACTAATTTGACTTTTGATAACCAGTTAATTGTTTTATGAAAACATCAAAATGTTTCGCGAGAGTTGTTAAAGTTTTCGCAAAAGTTGTTTAAGTTTTCGTTAAAATTTGTTAAACTTACATGAAACTTATCTGATTATCTTATGCAGAAGTGTGCCACCATATATAACATTTCGACATATTCCGAGACTTCTTTCACCACATTTTATTTATAGGAAAATATATAATATCTTTTAATAAATCGAATCAAAACTACTGGAGAAGTTGATAGAAAGGTGCAATTCTAAGTAGGCTTTTATAACACACAACCCCAGTTTAAATTCAAAATAACATGCACAGTCATTTTATAAATATAAACTCCCCATTTATTGAAGGGTTAATGCGTCTCCAGAGACGCTAACTGATGCATGTATATTAACACATACAACATCTGATACCACGCGCGCTATTTTTAGAATTTTTCTGGAGTGTGTTGAACTTACTAACTACTTGGGGTATTGTAAATTTGTTACTTACAGAGCGTGCCGTGCGCTAGGCTCAACAAAATAGTTATTTCGTTCAGTGAATGAATATAACATTTTGAAAATAGCATACAATGAGAAAATATGTTCATAATTACATGTATGCTCAGTTCTAGAGTGTATGTAGTTTTGAACGTTATTTTAACCGGTTATGTAAACAATTCTGTAAATTTTAAACCCAGCAATTATGCAACAATTATTGGTAGACATGAAACCATTGTTGTAAGTTTGCATTCCCTAAAATTCTCCCGCGCAAGAAAAGTTGCCCAATAGAATAATGGAATACAATTTTACCGCTGCATAATTAACTAATTGTGCCAAAGTCTAGGTTTTCATTGGTACAAATTTACAAGAAATCTAGGTCAAAACTGATCTTAGACAGCTACGCCGAACAAAACCGTATCGGTGGACTTTGACCAACGTAAACAAATGAGCTCCTCGTGATTTGAACACTCGTAGACAACACACGGTCACCCCTTATCAACTGCGTCAAGCCAATCGTGATTTAGTTGAAATAAGATACTAATATCAAGACTCTAAAGGCCTGTACTAGGTCGTCAACAGTCTCAGTCGACCGTACAAGATGAATTCGCTCGGACTGCTTGTTCTGCTGCAGATTTCTGGTACGTATACATTGTCAGAGTTTGCCCGCAAGTTTGTATATTACACACTAATCCAAAGTATCCCAATAGCTTACAAACAACAACTATCTGAAATGGAATTCGTAAATTTCAGCAATAACACATTTCTTGAAAAGGTACAAAAAACAAAAACAGTATGTAAATACTTGTATAATTTACAACAAATCTTAAACGAAAATAAAACCAAACAAGAAATGAAATGGGAAAAAATAATGTCCTCCTATGAACATAGTATTGACTGGAAACATGCTTATTTAATACCATTTAAAGCCACTATAGATAATAATTTACGCAATTTTCAGTACAAGATCTTACAGTGCATATTACCCACTAATGCATATTTGTATAAATGTAATTTAACAGCTTCAAGTCTCTGCACATTTTGTGCAAGTTTTAAGGAAACAATTATACATGTTTTATATGGATGTAATTCTGTACAACCCATATGGCGGGAGCTCACATTGTTTTTAAACAGTAAACAAATATATATTGATCTGAATGTAAACGATATTGTATTTGGTACTCAAAAAGGAGGCACTTATAATCAAGTGATAAACTATATCATTATTCTAATGAAGTCTTATATATTTAGCGCCAAATCAAGAGCCGAAGAGCTAAATATCGAGATTTTCAAAAATGCTCTAAGAATGAAAATAACATTAGAAAAGCAAATTGCTTTTGAAAAAGATAAAATTGATAAACATAACAAAAAATGGCACAATTTTGTCTAACTTCTTGATGAATCTTGCCTATATCCTCTTTATCTTATGTTTATTACAAATTCTCTCTCTCCTTTATTATTTAACTTATCATCTCCCCTCTCCTTTTTAATCTTTATAAAATATTATAGCATCGTCTCAAAAATGTATTTTTCTGGGAACTATATTAAACATATACACATGAATATTAAAGCAAATATTATTTTTTATTATATACCTAAAATACTTGTATGCACATAAATAGTTATTATATATGATATTGAAGTATGATATAACTGACTAAATCCATTATGTACCTTTATATATAAAATCATGTTGTAATTGAGATGTATGTTGAAAATGAATAATAAAAAAAAAAAAAAGTTTGTATATTTTAAAGCATACTATTATGTCCACATCTATGAACCTAAGTTAAACCATGGCGTTACTTATAAGCTTCTGCTTACCACAATATAAGTAGCATATGTTTACGAATATTACAATTGTATGGTGGCATATTTCTACCATGCATTTTGCCACTTATTTATCTTGAAATGTTTCTGAAAAGATGTTACATAACCAAGTATTATCTGGTAAGTGGAAAACTTGTATGTTATCCAGATAATTATTTTAACTGGACAAACCTGCTTCTTAGTGCCCACTGCTGCCACCACACGTTCACTTAAATACGTGGATATTGCGAACGTTTTCCTGATATCCGTTAGCTTACCTGCAATAGAGGAGTCAAATATTTATTGTTAAGGTATGCGTTAACTAGGAAAGTATCGTGTTATCTACATATTATAATTGATTAGCTGAAAAAAGCAACAGTTATCCAGTTAACATAAGTGAATAACGTCATGGCAGTAGTGGGCACTAACAAGCAGTTTTATCCTGTTAAGATAATTATCTGGATAACACGACACTTTTCAACTTGCCTATTAGTAACTAGTTATGTAACATTTTCGCAAATGTTTTCTAGATAAATAAGTGGATATGTGGTTGGCAGAAATATGCCACTATACGATTGGATTCAAACACATGCACGGAAATAAAATGACATCATAAATCAATCAGGGAATACGGTTGTGTCAGCAGCCGCACATCTCCTCATAACTCGAGTCAATTACGTTACAGTGTCAGTACTTCAGCAATGTTGAATAGTGGTATTTTAAGGTCATTTATGTAATATAGAAATCTTGCCTGTGGTTTAAAAAAAAACGTAAATTCATTGTATTTACATCTTTATACGAGAACAACTTGCTTGTTTAAAAAAAAATCCGAAATTGACATCTTTACCTGATTTAATATGATTGTTTTTATCATGTATCTACCAAAGACAGCAAGACATCACAACATCTATGCGGACGTTTTACATTTAAACACACACTATATTTAGTATAACGTTTTTCATCTGTTTTAGACGATCAACGTTCGTTTCCTAATTACGTACATGTATATCAATTCAAAATCATAATCGGAAAATCTGGTAGTTTAGGACAATTTATATTCTTTAAAATATTTTCTTTACAGTTAGCATGCATATTTATAAATATATGTTGTATTGCAGTTGTGGTTTTTGGAGTAAACACTCGCCAGGGGCAGGGCGGAAACAATCACATTACTAGCCAGGGAGAAGTGGACGCCGCTATAGTAAATATCAATCAACATTACAGTGACGCCTTGTGTCTCGAACTCCTATTGGTTGACTGCGCTACCCACGTGACCAAGGGCGATGAGAACGTGTGTGGCTCCAATGGGGTAACCTACGACAACCAGTAGGTAGATAATTGAAAACACATGCGTTATTAGAAGTCCCAATGTAAACCTGTATACCAAAAGTTTAGTTTACCCAACATTTGGTTACGACATTAGGTTTGTCAAGCATTAATTGCTGCATAATTAAACGGATACCGTTGGAAACCATCGGTGAGTTTTTGTTATTGTCATTAACGAAACAACCTATCATATTAATATATTTGCCATAAATGAAGTAGTGAAAAGGATAATGTGTACATTTGACATTTAAGCAATACCTTTAAAACAAGTTGCGCTAAAAGACTTAATCAGAGGATTTGTTGACAGCTGCCATTTCACACACGCACTGTGCGAGACTCTACATTTCAAGGGCCATGAGATAACGTTCCAAAGCCACGGGGTCTGCCAAGGCACTACGACTCCCCAAACCGCCTCATCAACCACTACTTCAGGTTCCGCTGCCTTGACGCAAGGCCCGGCGATGGCATCTTTGAGCACGGCTACTACGGGAGTTCCGGCGACGACAGCCACGATCACCATGGCACCCACCACCCCTGACCCCATAGGCGCCATTGTGCAAAATGTCTTCTGCAACAATCTCGGGTCCATTTCATGCTCGGGTGGTTTTGACGTCATATGCGGCTCCGACGGACAATTCTATCCAAATCAGTAAGTATAACTTAGATATAATGTAATAGCATCTTTAATCAGTCAGTAACTGGATACATATGTCCGTATTGCAAATGGCCGGTAAGTTCTGAATAAAAAAAAATGCAGTTATTCGTTTAATCATGAGTAAGTAATTGATTCTTATAATTAGCAACTGAAGAAAAGTTGCAAATACGTGTATATACGTAAGTAAGTTATTAATTTTTTTTTAAATAATGCTTAAAACCAACACGCTATTGCAGAAAACGTACAATCATACTTAAAACCAATACGTAATTGCAAAACACGTGCAGCGATGAATTAGGCCAATAAGTAACTGCAGCAGACATGCAGTGATGCTTAAAATCAATAAGTTACTGCAGCGAGCATAGAGTGGTTCTTAACACCAAGAAGTTGCTCGTATTGTAGCAGACACACAATGATGATTTAAAAACCAACAAGTAATTGCAGCAAATATGGAATGGTGCTTAAACCCAATACGTAATTGCAGACATCATGCAATTATGCCTATATATCATGATGTATATTGTCAATACACATGCATATTATAAGCTTGCATATCAATAAAACATACCAACGGTACGCGTACAAAAGATTTAAAGCAAGACTATCGGTAGAACCGATGGATGCTGACCTATTCCACTTTGACCTCTAAATGTGGCTTTTGACCTTAAACATAAGGACCTGATGCATACAGAGGCAAATATGTTGAGGCAAAAATTGTTTAAAGTTGATCAAAATCAATTCATTAAGTTATAAGTCCAGACAAGCAAAAAGCCCATTTTAATTTATCTATTATGACCTTGAACTACAGTTCTGGTTCATGTGCGTGACATGCCGTCTCATTTAGCCAAACTTGTGTACCAAGTAATTTGAAAATCTGTCCATGCAAGTACAAGACATTGTCCGAACAAGCACAAGAGCTGTCAGAGGACAGCGCGCTCGACAATTCGCAGTATTTGGTACATTCTTTGGAAAGTGGAAGCGGGATACATTTGTTGAAATACAAAGCTGAGTTATGTCAATTATTTCATCAAACTATTCCAAGCATCAAGTAAAAATCGTATGTAGTTCATTGGGGATTGATGAGCATATGAAGTTTGGAAGTTACAAGACAGATAAATAAAAAAATTTAACTTGAAAATATATGTAAAAAAGTGCATAGCTCTTTCAAAATACAAAACTGAGTTATGGGGAATGTCGCATTTGATGTTGAAGTCGATGACAAAGGTTCATCCCAAGTTTCAAGTGAACAACTTATGTAGTTTTCAAGTAATAATACTTCTGAATATAAACTTGAACCATTCTATATATGCAAAAAAGGGAATAACTATGTCAAAATACAAAACAGGTTATAAGGAATGTTGCACATAACACTGGAGTTGATGACAACTGTATATTCCAAGTTTCAAGTGAATAACACACTTTTGAATATAAACTATAACCAGAAAATCTATGTGAAAAGAGGCATAGCTCTGTCAGAATTCAAAACAGAGTTATGGGGAAAGTTGCCCCTGATATGGAGTTAGTACAAAGATATATTCCAAGTTTCAATTTTGAATGACTTATGTAGTTTTGAAGTTAAAAACCTTTTGAATTTGAATATAAACTTCATCCAGAAAATCTATGTAAACAAGGGGAATAACTCGATCAAAATACAAAACAGGGTTATTGGGAATGTTGTCCCTGATACTGGAGTTGATGACAAAGGTATATTCCAAGTTTCAAGTGAATAATTTATGTAGTTTTGAATATAAACTTTAACCTGAAAATGTATATGAAGAAGGGGCATAATGCTGTCAAAATACAAAGCAGAGTTATAGGAAATGTTGCCCCTGACACTGAAGTTGACGACAAAGGTATATTTCAAGTTTCATGTGAATAACTTATGTAGTCTGCACGTTTTAATATAAACTTTAACCAAATTCAGACGCGGACGCCGACGCCGGGGTGAGTAGGGAAGCTCACCTTTTCTTCGATTTGTCGAGCTAAAAAAGGCTGATGTTGACCTTTGAGCCCGCTAAGTACGATCTTGACCTTTGACCTATGGACCTGGTTCATGTGCACTTCATGCTGTCTCATTAAGGTTAACATTTGTTCCAGGTAGTTTAACCAGAGAACCACCTACGGGTGCTGAACGCTCGACTTTCTGGCATTTCGGACAGTAGTCTGGCATTTGTTAATGGAATGTGTTCATCACTGTGATGACGTGTCTTAAATTTTTAAGATATAACCTCTCACAGATATTGAGAAATTTGATCTAAAGCTAAAATGTAAGTTAAAAGGGGGACAATTACTCCACCAAAATCCTTGATATTGTTACCTCATCTTGTCTACAGAATGAGTTCATAACTGTGATAAAGTATTGTGAGTTTCAAGCCAATACCTTTCATAGTTATTGTGAAATTTGCGAAATTTCTAATTTCAAAAAAGGGCAATTACGCAAACAAAATCCTTGATAGAGTTACCTCCTCTTGTCAACAGAATAAATTTATCACTGCGATCAATTACTTTTAGTTTTAAGTCAATGCCTCATACAGGTATTGAGAAATTTGACCTAAAGCGAAAATTGTGTTGAAAAAAGGGGTAATAACTCAAACAAAATCATTGAAAGAGTGACCTCCTTCTGTCTGCAGAATGCGGACAGCACCATAAAAAAGTATCTTGAGTTTCATTTTAATGTATTTGATAGTTATTTAGAAATGTTGTATTTAACAAAAAAAAAGGTTAAAATATGTAAGTCCAAACAAGGGCAGATAACTCTGGAAATACAAATCACAGGGTAACATGCCTTGTTGTAATGTACCCTTTTGATAGTGAACAGGTTTTGAAAGTTTCTAATGGATACCTTTGATAGTTTTTGAGAAATGGACTCTGGCAAAACATTTAACCAAAAAACTAAACCAAAAATCTTAACGAGACGCTGACGCTGACAAAGACGCAGACGACAGAGCGACGACAATAACTCGACATTCTTATTCCAAAAGTCGAGCTAAAATCAATAGAAAGTTAAAGCACAAACAAGCAAAGTGCCAATTTTGACATTTGACCTCTAGGTGTGACCTTGACCATTAACATAAGGGCCTGATTGAGTGGGATACACACCCACAAGCTCATGACAGCAAATATTTGCGCACAGTAATTTTAAAATCCCTCCATCCATGGCATATTTATATATTAACTTGGGGACAAGTAAATCAGCCAGTTTATAATCAAAGGATAATTACTTCCTGAAAAATCATCAGACTGGAACGACCTGACAATATATGTGCTTTAAATAGAGATGCTGCATATAAGTTTCATTAAATCTGAGCTATTAGTTCCTGAGATATCGCGCGGAAACTAAAAACAATCATATTGAAGTTTATACTAAAAAGGGCAAAATCTCCTCGCACCAGAATGACCTGACAATATGCGCATTTGCTCTTGGTAGGAATACCCCATATAAAGTTTCATTGAATTCAAGTTGTTAGTTTCAAAGGAAAAACATATTCTATTAAAATGTAATATTATTTATATATAAAGGGCAATTACTCCATAAAAAGTCATCAGACCGGAACGACCTGACAATATATGCATGTCTTCTTGGTAAGGATGCTGCATTTAAATTGTATTGGTATTCGGGTTATTAGTTCCTGTGATCTCCGCGGAAACGAAAATTTCCTATTAAAATGTCCTATTTAAAATCAAAGGGCTATATTTTCCTGAAAAATCAGCGGACCGAAACGACCTGACAATATGCGTATGTCCCCTTGGTAAAGAAGCTGCAAATAAAGTTTCATTGTTTTCGGGTTATTAGTTCCGGAGAAATCGCGCGGAAATGAACATTTTATATGAAAAGTTCATATTTATAATCAAAGGGCAATAACTCCCTGAAAAATTATCAGACCGGAATGATCTGACAAAAAGCGCATGTCCGCTCTATAGGGATGATGCATATAAAGTTTTATTGAATTCCAATAATAAGTTCCTGAGATTACGCGCGGAAAAGAAGTGGCGGACGGACGGAAGGAGAGATGGACGGATGGACGAACGAAGGGACATGGAGTATGTTGGGTAAAATTGTCGGGGAACTTCGTTTCACACGCAGGCAAAGTGAATGGCGGTTGAATTAGAATTCGGACGGACGGAGAAAGCGGCGACTATATGCGCCCTCCTTCCGGGAGCATATTTATATCATCCGCTAAAACTATAAATGCGTATACGCGTGATGTCAAAATACAATTGTTCATAACAAAGCGTGGTGAGTAACGCATTGTCTACTGTAATACAATTTTAACTGAGTACGTCGAAACAACAAAAATATACACAAATGAATTTGTACAAATAAGCATTTCAATGCAACAGTAGGCGACAAAAATATATATGCGTGTATTTACAAATGTGTGTGCATAGTATATGAGTTTTGTTTTGATTTTTCAATTTGTCCCAGGTGCGAAAGTCAAAGTGCCGCGACAGTACTCTGACGATTAGTACCGACATGTCCAAGTGTCAAGCCAATGTGGGCGGAAAGTAACAGTTATGATTTGTAGAATAAAGTTTGTTAGATGTACGGATTCGTTTTCCTTGTTGATTGCCCAAGCTAACGATATAAAGTAAAGTTCTGATTTGCAGAATGCAGTTCATTGGATGTAAGGATTAGTGTTTGTGGTCGTATTATTAATTGCCCAAGCTATTATAAGAAAGTAAAATTCGGAATTGTAGAAAGGCGTTCTTGGATGTACATTGTCGATTTGTTGCCTTGACCTTGTGTTGACTGTCTTATCATCTTAGTTAAAAAATATGACGAATATATATGTCATTGGTTCCATTTTTTTTCCGTCATTTTATTACGACAGTTTCTAACAAGCTGCATTATAAAATGTGTCAGTCTACAGATTTGTCAAGAGAAGTTGTAACAAAATGTGTTGGTCTATAGATTTGCCAAGAGGAGTTGAAACAAAATGTGTCGGTCTATAGATTTGTCAAGAGAAGTTAAACAAAATGTGTAGGTCTATAGATTTGTCAAAAGAAGTTAAACAAAATGTGTAGGTCTATAGATTTGTCAACGGAAGTTGCAGAACAATGTGTCGGTCTATAGATTTGTCAAGAGAAGTTAAACAAAATGTGTAGGTCTATAGATTTGTCAAGAGAAGTTGTAACAAAATGTGTAGGTCTATAGATTTGTCAACGGAAGTTGCAGAACAATGTGTCGGTCAATGGATTTGTCAAGAGAAGTTAAACAAAATCTGCAGGTCTATAGAGTGCCAAGAGGAGTTGTAACAAAATGTGTAGGTCTATAGATTTGTCAACGGAAGTTGCAGCACAATGTGTCGGTCAATGGATTTTTCAAGAGAAGTTAAACAAAATCTGCAGGTCTATAGATTTGCCAAGAGGAGTTGCAACAAAAGGTGTAGGTCTATAGATTTGTCAATGGAAGTTGCAGCACAATGTGTCGGTCAATGGATTTGCCAAGAGGAGTTGTAACAAAATGTGTACGTCTATAGATTTGCCAAGAGGAGTTGTAACAAAATGTGTACGTCAATAGATTTGCCAAGAGGAGTTGCAACAAAATGTGTAGGTCTATATATTTGCCAAGAGGAGTTGTAACAAAATGTGTAGGTTTATAGATTTGCCAAGAGGAGTTGTAACAAAATGTGTAGGTCTATATATTTGCCAAGAGGAGTTGTAACAGAATGTGTAGGTCTATACATTTGCCAAGAGGAGTTGTAACAAAATGTGTAGGTCTACAGATTTGCCAAGAGGAGTTGTAACGAAATGTGTTGGTCTACAGATTTGTCAAGAGAAGTTAAAAAAAATATATAGGTCTTTTGATTTGTCAAAAATCATTGTAACAAAATGTGTGAGTCTACAGATTTGTCAAGTAGCAAAATGTGTCTGTCTATAGATTATTTACGAGAAGTTTGTTCAACAGACGATATTATAAAACCATATAGGTGGACTCTGAGAAACATGAATTCTGAATGTGCTCCTTGTACAATAGCCTCCTAAACATCACACGTTTGCCCCCTTATGAACCACTTCAAGCCAATCGTGAGTTTGTTGAATCAAGATAAGAGTATCATGACCGCTAAGCCTGTTCTATTTCTACAAAAAGCTCAGTCGACCGTACAAAAAGAATTCGCTCTGACTGCTGGTTCTGCTGCAGATTTCTGGTACGTATACATTTTCAGATTGTGCCTTTCTTGTCTATTTTGCAAGACACAATATGTATCCCGTATCAAATTTGTCGAGGTTTTGTCATTACGACTCGTTTTTCTTTTTAAAATAACAACTGTATAATTTTACGTATACGCGAGTAGCAGTGTTGTAAAAGACGTGGTGTCAGCCTTGAGATCAGGGGATCGTTTGATTGTCCAAAATGAGTGCGCGTTTGCGTGATAAATCTCAATGAAATTAGAGTGTTTATAATATCAATTATTTCTTGCTGGGGACCTGGAAATTAATTGAGAAGCTTAACTGAGAACACCATGCTCCAGTACACAAATTGCACCATGAGTTAACTAAACATACCCCATCACGGTGTATATTTGTCGTGTAAAGATAAGCATGCGCAATATACAGTGTCACAAGTCGCTATGCAACCAGCGTAGTGGCAGGGTATGGAATGTTTATACAGTAACAACCTAAGGTATTATTTTGGTGTCTCAATATTTAGGGACACAAAATAATTCAACGTTTAAAAGTGTCCCTGTATTAAGGGACACAACACATATTTAGGGTGTCCCAATACTTACGGTGATTACGGTAAACGAGCAAAAGTAATAGAATTAAAATCATTAAACTAAGTATATAAATATGCTATAATTCAAAATCATGTTTCGATAAGTTAACAGACGTTGAAAAGAAATTAAAACAAAAAACTGCGGGAGTTGTTTTCGAATAGGTGAAAAAGATCGCATTTTGTGTTATCAACTGACATTCATCGTCAACAATACCCGAGCAACTAACGTTAATTGTCAATTCAAAAAAGGTTTTCATTTAATATTTTAAACCAATAAATGTATATGTTCAATGTGTAAGTTCGAATTGTAAAGTAATTTAAAACATCAAGTTAATGACAGCAATTGTTGGTTATTTAGTAAAGAATTGTGTTCAATGCCGTAGTACTTAACCATTCAAAGTTTGAAACTGATCGGATTATTATGCTATGCTTTCAGCCGTGGTTGCAAAATCCCCTGGGCCACACCCAGAACACCCTCCTAGCCCAGGCGAAGTGGACGCCGCCATCGTGAATATCAACGCCCATTACAATGACGAACTGTGTCTCGAACTCCTGTTGGTTGACTGCGCTACCCACGTGACCAAGGGCGATGAGCAAGTGTGTGGCTCCAACGGGGTTACATACGATAACCAGTAAGTATATTACGATAATTAAAAACAAGTACGTTATTAAAAATACCAATGCTCACATGTTTACCATAATTTCAGTTACAACACATTTGGCCGTGACATTACGTTTGTCAACATTTATCAATGACTGCAAAAGTAAACACATACCATTGTATTTTGATCTGTGAAGAAACAACATGAAATATCCATATAATTTTAAATGTTTTAGTGAATAAGTTGATATGTACATTTTACATTTAACCATTCAATAAAACTGAAAACTGGTTGACAGCTGCCATTTCACCCACGCAGTGTGCGAGACTCTACATTTCAATGGCCATAAGATAACTCTGCAAAGCCACGGCGCCTGTCCAGGCACACTGACCCCTCAGATGACCACAGCCGCGACTACTTCTGGTTCCGGTGCCGTAACACAAGTTCCAGCGGCGACATCCGGCCACACCAGTGCCGTGATCATGACGACTACGGGAGTTCTGGTGACGACCACCACGACCACCATGGCACCCACAACCTCTGACCCCACGGGCGCCATTGTGCAAAATGTTTATTGCAGCAACCTTGCGTCCATTTCTTGCTCGGGTGCTTTTAACGTCATCTGCGGGTCCGACGGACCATACTATTCAAATCAGTAAATATAACTAAGACAGACTGCAATAAACCTATAATCAGTCAGTAACTGTAAACATATTTCAGTTATGCAAACGACCGGTAAGTTCTGAATAAACAGAGGACAGCGCGCTCGACTATTCGAAGTGTTTCAGTTGGTACATACTTTGGAAAGTGGAAGGGGCATAAATTTGTTGAAATACAAAGCTGAGTTATGGCAATTATTTCATCAATTTATTCCAAATTGCAAGTTAATATCGATTGTATTTTAGAAATTATAAGATTTTGGAACAGAACTTTAACCCTAAAATCTATGTAAAAAGTGGGCATACCTCCGTAAAATACAACACAGATTTATAGGCATGGATGCACCTGATGCTGAAGTTGAATACAAAGATGTATTCCAAGTTTCAAGTGAATACCTTATGTAGTTTAGAAATTATAAGACTTTTGACAAAAAAACTTTACTCTCAAAATCAATATAAAAATGGGGATAACTCTGTCAAAATACAATACAGGGTTATGTGGATTGTGGCACCTGATGATGTAAGTGATGACAAAGGTATTTTAAAAGTTTCATTGAATAACCTATTCTATGAAAATCTAGTTTTAAAGTTATAATACTTTTGAATAAAAACTTAAATCTAAAAATCTATGTGGAAAAGGAATATGACCATGCCGAAGTACAAAACAGAGTTATGGGGAATACTGCACCTTATGCTGGAGTTGATGGCAAAGGTATTCTCCAAGTTTAAAGTCAATTACCAATGAAGTTTTGAATTTTAAGACATTTGAATAAAAACTAACCCGAAAATATATGTGAAAAAGAAGCATAACTCTGTTAAAATACAAAACTGTGTGTATAAACAAATCAATATATCTGAAATTACCATACACACATTTTTGTGTAATAACATAACATTATGTATCAGTTCCAGTGCACACTTGATGTTTAAGTTGATGACAAAGGTATATTCCAAGTTTTAAGTGAATAGTTTGTAAGTTATAAGACTTTAATATCCATGTAAACTTTAACCAGAAAATCTATGTAAAAATGGGGCATAACTCTGTCACAAGACAAAAAGAGCTATGGGGAATGTTGCACCTGATGCTGGAGTTGATGACTGATGACAAAGGTATAATCCAAGTGAATAACTTTGATTTTTGATTTACAAGACTTTTGAATATAAACTGTAACCAATATCGGACGCGAAATCCGACGCCGACGCCGGGGGGTAGTAGGAAAGCTCATATATTCTTCGAATAGTCGAGCTAAAAATTGTAGTGATTTTGCTTAATCATGAATAAGTATTTAAATAAAACGATTCTTATTAAGAGCAACTGAAGAAATCATCCAAATACTTGTATATACTTTTAAGTAAAAAGTAGGGATGGCAACGAAAACAAAAACGCTATTCGAAAGTTTTTGAATATTAGTCGAATATTCGGTCATTTTAAGAATGAGTTATAAGCGGTTTGTTAACGGCCTTTATCATCATAATCATCGTCAGCAGCAGCAACATCAGCAACAGCATCTTCATCGTTTTCATTTTTTCCTTCTTTGTCGGTGTCGTCTTCGTTGTCATTATCATCACCATGACCATCACTATCATCATCACCATCATCATTAGCAGCAACAGCAGCATTACCAACACCGCCACCATCTTCATCACCAACACCACTACCATCATCACAATCATTATCATCATCATCATCATCGTCGTCGTCGTCATTGTTAACATCATCATACTCTAAAGTTATTTAAGATGTTTTAATGATGCCTAAAACCAACATGTAACTGCAGCAAGCATGCAGTGGTGCTTAAAACTATAATTTAACTGCATAAAGCATGCACTAATAATTGAAACAACATGATACGTAATTGCAGCAAACATGGAGTGATGACAAAGACCAAAACGTAGTTGCAGCAAGCATGCAAGTATGCCTATGGTCAGGACATGTGCATAATAGACGCGGACTTATCAATAAATCATTCATACAGTACGCATGCAACATATTGAAAATAACATAATAAGCTAAAACTATAAATGCGGAAACATGTAATGTCAAATAAAATATTGTCGATAACAAAGCCTGGTAGTAATCCATTGCTTACCTTCGGAAAATATACTTTATGACATTTTTAACTAAATGCATCTAGACAACTACAATATACAAAAGTGAATTTGTATTAAATACGTGTACACATAAGCATGCCAATGAAAATAGGCCACAAAATATATGAATGCTTTTTTCATTCTGTTCTCAAGGTGCGAATTTTCGAAGGCAATGTCCCGCGACAGAACTCTGACGATCAGTACCGACAAGACTAAGTGCTAAGCCAACGTAGGCGGAAAGTAACAGTTCTGATTTGTAGTAAATGTCCGATATGCAGTGTTAAGCCAACATTAGCATTCTGATTTGTAGAAGAAAGTTCGTTGGATGTACGGTTTTGTTTTCGTTGTCGTATTGTTCATTGCCCTCGCTGGTGAGAACTCTCAAAGGCAAAGTGCCCCGACAGCACTCTGACGATCAGTACCGACACGACCAAATGCCAAGCCAACGTGGGCGGAAAGTAACAGTACTGATTGTAGTAAATTTCCGATATGAAGTGTCAAGCCAACATTACCGTTCTGATTTGTAGAATCAAGTTTGTTGGATGTAGGTTTTTGTTTTCGTTGTCGTATTGTTGATTGCCCAAGCTGGTGAGAACTCTCAAAGGCAAAGTGCCCCGACAGCACTCTGACGATCAGTACCGACACGACCAAGTGCCAAGCCAACGTGGGCGGAAAGTAACAGTACTGATTGTAGTAAATTTCCGATATGCAGTGTCAAGCCAACATTAGCGTTCTGATTTGTAGAATAAAGTTCGTTGTATGTAGGTTTTTGTTTTCGTTGTCGTATTGTTGATTGCCCAAGCTGGTGAGAACTCTCAAAGGCAAAGTGCCCCGACAGCACTCTGACGATCAGTACCGACACGACCACGTGCCAAGCCAACGTGGGCGGAAAGTAACAGTACTGATTGTAGTAAATTTCCGATATGCAGTGTCAAGCCAACATTAGCGTTCTGATTTGTAGAATAAAGTTCGTTCGATGTAGGTTTTTGTTTTTGTTGTCGTATTGTTGATTGCCCAAGCTAACGAAAGAAAGAAAAGTTCTGATTGTTTGTTAAATACTGTTCTTGGAAGTACACTGTTTATTCTTTCCTTGCCCTGGTGTTGGCTGCTTTTTCGTTTTCGTCCATCAGGATGAATACTTTGTAGGTCATTGGTTACATTTTCTTTCCGACATTTCATAATAACAGTTTCTAACAAGTTGCATGATAAAATGTGTCAGTCTGCAGATTTGTCAGGAAAAGTTGTAACAAAACGGGTCGGTCCATAGATTTGTCAACGGAAGTTGCAGCACAATGTGTCGGTCAATAGATTAGTCAAGAGAAGTTGCAGCACAATGTGTCGGTCAATAGATTAGTCAAGAGAAGTTACAGCAGAATGTGTCGGTCAATAGATTTGTCAAGAGATGTTGCAACACAATGTGGTCAATATATTTGTCAAGAGAAGTTGTAACAAAATGTGTCGGTCTATAGATTTGTCAAGAGAAGTTGAAACAAAATGTGTCGGTCCATAGATTTTTCAAGAGAATTCGTAACAAAATGTGTCGGTCTATAGATTTGTCAAGAGAGGCTGTAACAAAATGAGTCTGTCCATAGATGTGTCTAGAGAGGTTGTAACAAAATGTGTCGGTCCATAGATTTGTCAAGAGAGGTTGTAACAAAATGTGTCGGTCGATAAATTTGTCAAGAGAGGTTCTAACAAAATGTGTCGGTCGATAGATTTGTCAAAAGAAGTTGTAACAAAATGTGTCGGTCCATAGATTTGTCAAGAGAAGTTCCAACAAAATGTGTCGGTCTATAGATTTGTCAAGAGAAGTTAAACAAAATGTGTCGGTCTATATATTTGTCAACAGAGTATGGAACAAAATGTGTCGGTCTATAGATTTGTCAAGAGAGGTTGTAACAAAATGTGTCGGTCCATAGATTTGTCAAGAGAGGTTGTAACAAAATGTGTCGGTCCATAGATTTGTCAAGAGAGGTTGTAACAAAATGTGTCGGACCATATATTTGTCAAGAGAAAATGTGTCGGTCTATAGATTTGTCAAGAGAGGTTGTAACAACATGGGTTGGTCTTTAGATTTGCCAAGAGAAGTAGTAACAAAATGTGTAAGTCTATACATTTGTAAAGAGGAGTTTTAACAAAATGTGTACGTCTATAGACTTGTCAAGAGAAGTTAAAAAAATATGTTGGTATTTTGATTTTTCAAAACAAATTGTAACAAAATGTGTAAGTCTACAGATTTGTCAAGTAGAAAAATGTGTATGTCTTTAGATTATATAGGTTGGCACAGACAAACATGAACACTGAATGTGCTCCTTGTAAAAGCGTAACTTAAGCGTCCTAAACATCACACTTTTACCCCCTTATGAATCACGTCAAGCCAATCGTGAGTTTGTTGAATCAAGATAAGAGTATCGTGACACTAAGCCTGTTCTAGTTCTACAAAAATCTCAGTCGACCGTACAAGATGAATTCGCTCGGACTGCTTGTTCTGCTGCAGATTTCTGGTACGTATACATTTTCAGATTGTTCCTTTCTTTTGTATTATGCAAGACACAATATGTATCCCGTATCAAATTTGTCATTACGACGCGTTTTTCTGTTTAAAATAACAATTGTATAATCTTACACATATGCGAGTAGACGTGTTGTTAAGTACGTGGTGTCAGCCTTTATATCAGGGAATCGTTTAACTATCCAAAAAAGAGTGCGAGTTTGCGTGATATTTTCCAAAGAAATTATGCACTGGTTCTACCGCTGAAACGGACTCAAGTGCCATAAAAAACCAGTCTGTCGACATACCCTTAGTAATTGGGACACTTAAAAATAAATACGGTAATTTTTTATTGTCCCAATTTTAAAGGACATACAAAATAATTCATGAAATTGTGTCCCAACATGTAGGGCCATATGTGATAAAATCTATTCTGCATATATCTATGTCATGAACCAGTTTATAAATATTATTTCTTTGGGATTACAATATTTGATTATAAATAATTAAAATAATTTTTAGTAGACTGGTGTTCATACGATCAATTATTTCTTGCTGGGGACCTGGAAATTAACTGAGAAGCTTAATTGAGAAGACCGTGCTCCAATACACAGATTGCACCATGCGTTATCTAAACATACCCCATCATGGTGTACATCTTTGGTGTAAAGATAAGCAAGCGCAATATACCAACTTTTAAATGTGTCTCAGTATTTAGGGACACAAACAATATTTTGGGTGTCCCAATACTTAGGGTAATTATGGTAATGGAACAAACGTAATAGGATTAAACTAAGTATATAAATATGCTACAATTCAAAATCATGTTTCGATAAGTTAACAGACGTTGAAAAGAAATTAAAACAAAAAACTGCGAGAGTTGTTTTTAAAGAGATGAAAAAGATCGCATTTTGTGTTATCAACTGACAAATATCGTCAACAATTATCGAGCAACTAACGCTGATTGCCAATTCAAGAAATGGTTTTCATTTAATATTTCAAACCAGTAAATGTATTTGTTCAATGTGTAGGTTCGAATTGCAAAGCGATTTAAAACATCAAGTTAATGACAGCAATTGTTGGTTATTTAGTAAAATAGTTTTTGCAATACCGTAGTACTTAACCATTCAAAGTTTAAAACTGACCGGATTATTATGCTGTGCTTTCAGCCGTGGTTCTGGGAACCGCAAAACCCCCACACCTACACCTAGAACACACTCCTAGCCCAGGCGAAGTGGACGCCGCCATAGTGAATGTCAACGCCCATTACAATGACGCACTGTGTCTCGAACTCCTGATGGTTGACTGCGCTACCCACGTGACCAAGGGCGATGAGCAAGTGTGTGGCTCCAACGGGGTTACATACGATAACCAGTAAGTATATTACGATAATAACAAAAAGAACGTTATTAAAAATACCAATGCTCACGTTTACCAACATTTCAGTTACAACACATTTGGCCGTGACATTACGTTTGTCAACATTTATCAACGACTGCAAGAGTAAACATACCATTGTGTTTTTATCTGTAAAGAAACAACATGTCATATCCATATAATTTTAAATGTTTTAGTGAATAAAGTTGATATGTACATTTTACATTTAACCATTGAATAAGACTGAAAATCGGTTGACAGCTGCCATTTCACCCACGCAGTGTGCGAGACTCTACATTTCAATGGCCATCAGATAACTCTGCAAAGCCACGGCGCCTGTCCAGGCACACTGACCCCTCAGATGACCACAGCCGCGACTACTTCTGGTTCCGGTGCCGTAACACACGTTCCGGCGGCGACATCCGGCCACACCGGTGCCGTGATCATGACGACTACGGGAGTTCTGGTGACGACCACCACGACCACCATGGCACCCACAACCTCTGACCCCATGGGCGCCATTGTGCATAATGTTTTCTGCAGCAACCTTGCGTCTATTTCATGCTCGGGTGGTTTTAACGTCATCTGCGGGTCCGACGGACAATACTATCCAAATCAGTAAGTATAACTAACACAGACTGCAATAAACCTGTAATCAGTCAGTAACTGGACAAATATTTCAGTTATGCAAACGACCGGTAAGTTCTGAATAAACATGTCAGATGACAGTGCGCTCGACTATTCGAAGTATTTCCGTTGGTACATATTTTGGAAAGTGGAAGGGGCATAATTTTGTTGAAATACAAAGCTGAGTTATGGCAATTATTTCATCAATTGATTCCAAATTGCAAGTTAATATCTTATGTAGTTAAGAAATTATAAGACTTTTGAACAGAACTTTAACCCTAAAATCTATGTAAATAGTGGGCATACCTCTGTTAAAATACAACACAGATTTATAGGGATTGTTGCAAATGAAGTTGAATACAACGATGTATTCCAAGTTTCAAGTGAATACTTTATGTAGTTTTGAAATTATAAGACTTTTGAAAAAAAAAATACACTGAAAATCTATATAAAAATGGGGATAACTCTGTCAAAATACAAAACAGGGTTATGTGGATTGTGGCACCTGATGATGTAGATGATGACAAAGGTATATTCTATGTTTCATTGAATAACCTATCAAGTTTTAAAGTTATACTACTTTTGAATAAAAACTTAAATCTAAAAGTCCATTTGGAAAAGGAACATGTCCATGCCAAAGTACAAAACAGAGTTATGGGGAATATTGTACCTTGTGCTGGACTTGATGGCAAAGGTATTCTCCAAGTTTCAAGTCAATTACCGATGCAGTTTTGAATTTAAAGATATTTGAATAAAAGCTAACCCGAAAATATATGTGAAATAAAAGCATAACTATGCTAAAATACAAAACTGTGTTACGGGGATGTTAGAGTTGATGACAAAGGTATATTCCAAGTTTCAAGTAAATAGTTTGTAAGTTATAAGACTTTAATATCCATGTAAACTATAACCAGAAAATCTATGTGAAAAAGGGGCATAACTCTGTCACAATACAACACAGAGCTATTGGGAATGTTGCACCTGATGCTGGAGTTGATGACTGATGAGAAAGGTATAATCCAAGTGAATAACTTTGATATTTGATTTACAAGACTTTTGAATGTAAACTTTAACCAATATCGGACGCGAACGCCGACGCCTACGCCGGGGGGTAGTGGAAAAGCTCACCTATTCTTCGGATAGTCGAGCTAAAAATCGCAGTGATTTTGTTTAATCATGAGTAAGTATTTAAAGAAAACGATTCTTATAAATAGCAACTGAAGAAAACATGCAAATACGTGTATATACTTTTAAGTAAAAAGTAGGGATGGCAACGAAAACAAAAACGCTATTCGAAAGTTTTTGAATATTAGTCGAATATTCGGTCATTTTATGAATGAGTTATAAGCGGTTTGACAACGGCCTTTATCATCATAATAATCATCAGCAGCAGCAGCATCTGCATCAGCATCTTCATCGTTTTCCATTTTTTCTTCTTTGTCGGTGTCGTCGTCGTTGTCATTATCATCACTATTATCATTACCATCATCATTAGCAGCATTACAAACACCACCACCATCTTCATCACCAACACCACTACCATCATCACGATTATCATCATCATCATCGTCGTCGTCGTCGTCGTCGTTGTTAACATCATCATACTAAAAAGTTATTTAAGATTGTTTTAATGATGCTTAAAACCAATACGTAACTGCAGCAAGCATGCAATGGTGCTTAAAACTAGTATGTGACTGCATAAAGCATGCAATAATAATTGAAACAACATGATACGTAATTGCAGCAAACATGGAATGATACTTAAAACCAAAGGAAAGTTGCAGCAATTATGCAATTATGCCTATCGTCAGTACATGTGCATAATAGACGCGGACATATCAATAAATCATACTTACAGTACTCATGCAACATATTGACCATAACAAAATTAGCTAAAACTATAAATGCGGATTGTGTAATGTCAAAATAAAATATTGTTGATAACAAAGCCTGGTGGTAATTCATTGTTTGCCTTCGGAAAATATACTTTTTAAAATTTTTAACCAAATGCATCTAGATAACTAAAATATACAAAAGTGAATTTGTATTAAATACGAGAACACATAAGCACGCCAACGAAAATAGGCAACAAAATATATATGCATGCTTGTTTTTCATTCTTTTCTCCAGGTGCGAACTCTCGAAGGCAATCTGCCGCGACAGCACTCTGACAATCAGTACCGACACGACCAAGTGCCAAGCCAACGTAGGCGGAAAGTAGCAGTGCTGATTTGTAGATTTCCGATATGCAGTGTCAAGCCAACATTAGCGTTCTGATTTGTAGAATAAAGTTCGTTGGATATACGGTTTTGTTTTCGTTTTCGTATCGTTGAGTGCTCAAGCTAACGTAAAAAGGAAAAGTTCTGATATTTTTGTAGAATAATGTTTTTGGACGTACATTTTTTATTCGTTGCATTGCCCTGGTGTTGACTGCCGTTTCGTATCCGTCCATTAATATGAATACTATATAGGTAATTGGGTACATTTTCTGTTTGACATTTTATTATGACAGTTTCTAACAAGCCGCATTATAAAATGTGTCAGTCTTCATATTTGTCAGGAGAATTTGTAACAAAATGTGTTGGTCTATAGATTTGTCAACGGAAGTTGCAGCACAATGTGTCAGTCAATAGATTTTTCAAGAGAAGTTGCAAAAACAATGTGTCTGTCTTTAGATTTGTCAAGAGAAGTTCTAACAAAATGGGAACGTCTATAGATTTGTCAAGAGAAGTTCTAACAAAATGTGTACGTCTATAGATGTGTCAAAAGAAGTTGTCACAAAATGTGTACGTCTATTGATTTGTCAAGAGAAGTTGCAACAAAATGTGTCGGTCAACAGATTTGTCAAGAGAAGTTCAAACAAAATGTTTTCGTCTATTGATTTGTCTACAGAAGTTCTAACAAAATGTGTCGATCAATAGATATGTCAAGAGAAGTTGCAGCACAATGTGTCGGTCTATAGATTTGTCAAGAGAAGTTGCACAAAATGTGTAGGTCTTCAGATTTGTCAAGAGAAGCTTAAGAAAATGTGTCGGACGTTTTAGTTGTCAAAAGAAGTTGTAAAAATGTGGAGCTCTACAGAGTTTTCAATAAAAGTTCCCACATAACGGGTCGGTCTTTTGATTAGTCAGGAAACGTTGCGACAAAAATGTGTAGGTCTATATATTTGTCCAAAGAAGTTGTAACAAGAGCACCGCCTACGGGTGCTGGACGCTCGACTTCCTCGTATTTGACATTATTCTGGCCTTTTGTTAATAGAACGGGTTCATCACTGTGATGAGGGGTATTGAATTTTAAGGCAATACCTCCTATAGATATAGAGAAATTTGACCTAAAGCTTAACTTCTAAGTTAAAAAGGGCAATTACTCCAACAAAATCCTTGATATAGGGTTACCACATCTTGTATACAGAATGGGTTCATGACTGTTATCAATTATTTTGAGTTTCAAGTCAATACCTCCTATTGTAAAATTTGACCTAAAGCAAACATTCTAAGTTGGAAAAAAGGGCAATTACTTCAACGAAATCCTTGATCGAGTTACCTACTCTTTTCTACAGAATAAATTTGTCACTGTGATCAAGTAATTTAAGTTTGAAATTAATACAAGATAAAGGTATTGAGAACTTTGACCTAAAGTAAACATTATAAGTTGAAAAGAAGGGCAATAATTACAACAAAATCCTTGTAAGAGTTATTTCCTCATGTCTGCAGAATAGGGTAAGCAAAATAAATAAGTATTTTGAGTTTCAATTTAATGTCTTTGATAGTTATTGAGAAAATTTATATTTCACAAAAAATGTTAAAATTTTTTATAGTTCAAAGTCCAAAGCCCTTGGGCAGATAACTCTGGAAATACAAATCACAGGGTTACCTGCCTTGTTGTAATGAATTACCCTTTTGATAATGAACAAGTATTGAAAGTTGCAAATGGATACCTTTGATAGTTTCTGAGAAATGGACTCTTAACCAAACAGCTTAACTAACGCAGACGAAACAGCAACGACAATAACTCGACTTTTTTCTTCGAAAAGTTTAGCTAAAAATGTGTAACTCTACAGACCTTTCAAGAGAAGTTGCAAAATATTTAATATTTTGTCGGTCTTTAAAATTGTGAAAAGAAGTTGTAACAAAATGTTTGTGTCTATAGATTTGTCAAAAATGGTTGTGAGACATATGTAAGTCTCTATTTGGGAAGAAAAGTTGTAACAACATGTGTAGGTCTTTAGAATTGTAAAGAGAAGTTGTGAATGTGAATGTCTAGAGATAGTTCGAAATAAGTTGTAAAACCATATCGGTGGGAATTGACAAACATGAACAAATGTGCTTCTAGTAAAATCGTGATTTAAGCATCCCTTACATCACACATTTTGCCCCCTTATCAACCGCGTCAAGCCAATCGTGATTTTGTTGAAGGAAGATAAACATTTAATGACTGTAAAAGTCTGTTCTACATCGTCAACAATCTCAGTCGACCAAACATGATGAATTCGCTCGGACTGCTGGTTCTGCTGCAGGTTTCTGGTAGGTAAATTTTCTCAAACCAACAATTTTTTGTCCGCAATTGTGTGTTTTGGAAGTCACAAAATATATTCTGGGCTGCATGTATTGAAGTTTTGTCATTACGATATGTTTCTGTTTAAAATAAGTTTATTAATATACAAAACTTTTAATTAATTGCTCGTTGTGGACGCACAAAGGGAAGTACAACCGTGATCAACTAAAATGACGTTGGCCAAACCGTCCCCACCCGGCTTACCCAGATTTTGGAAAGTAACTTTCTCCTCCATGGGAAAGTTGCCAGACCTCGTCCGGATTTTAATTCTAGTTTTGGTTACAATGTGAAACCATTAAACATGGATCCAATCTGGCGTTTCAATTGTCAGGAGCATGGCCATCTGGCGTGGCAGGTCTCTGTTAAAGGAAACAATACTGCGCCAGATGTACCAGACACCACTACACCAAGTCTTGCAGAGATACTCCGCAAGTATGTAAACTGAAGCCACCTGCACTCGGCCGCCTTCCAGGGTGCCCAGCATATCATGAGGCCAAACAAATTGCAAAATGTTGCAATAAGTATGGTATCCCCTGGGAGGACATCAACTTTAGGTGTTCGGACTGAGAGAAACCATCATTGGTAACAAAACAAGAAATTTGGTAAAGGGTCACCAAAGGAACATTTGTTTGAAATTATTTTAAAATCCGGTCAGCAGTTTCTGAAAAGAAGATTTTCGAAGTTTTCTATATAGCTATATCGGGAAACCGCCCCACTCCCTGACAGCCATGTTTTTTCAACAAATCAAAATGATTTCAACAACTTTGTTAGAGGGTCACCCAAGGAACATTAATGTGAAATTATTTTGAAATCTGGTCAGCGGTTTTTGACAAGAAGATTTTTAAAGTTTTCTATACAGCTATATAAGGAAAACTGCCCAACCTCCTAGCGGCCATGTTTTTAACGAATCAAATTTATTTGAAGAACTTTGGTAGATTAGAGAAGAAGTTGTCTAAACCAATTGTTGACGACGAACAACGGAACAAAGACGGCAAACGCCGAACAGTGACTGACCACAATATCTCACCCTTGAGCACTTTGTTTATTGACCAGTTGCAAAATCATAGATCGTTCCGCCTTTCTGATTATCTAAGGCTGTCTGTCCAAGGATTTGAAGTAAATTGATTGGATTATGGGCCCAATATAAACACATAATTGGTCAACTCAATCCTCAATTATACCACTGACTGATGGCACACTTAACTCCGCCCACTTTTTGTGACATCTGGTTCCTGACTGATACCACATCCACACGTCCACATTGAAAAGTATCATGCTCCTGTGTCACGTTCAATGATTCTTTAGTCCCGCCTACTCACCTTTCCCTACGCCACATCAGAATCGTCTGATATCACATTGATATCAAACGTCACAACCCATTTATTTTCTATATAATGTGTTTGCTCAATGCGTAGGTTCTTGATGCATTTTCCAGGCATAAAGTTAATGACTACAAAGGTTAGGGAACAAAATAGTGTTTGCGTTAGTATACTTATTATCTAAACGTATGAAAAAACACATATAAAAAGGAGATAAATGCATAATTTTCCTATTATGAGATAATTTACTTGGAAGTTGTACGAATATAAGCAGAATTGACGTCATAAACGATCGGTTTAATTTGTTGCAGTTTCAGTCGTGACGTCTGCCCAAACCCACCCTCATGGTGTTCACACTTCCCATGTGCCCCCTACCCATGAGACCACCACTATTAGCCCGGGTGAAGTGGACGCGGCCATAGTGAATATCAACGCCCATTACAATGACGAACTGTGTCTCGAACTCCTGTTGGTTGACTGCGCTACCCACGTGACCAAGGGCGATGAGCAAGTGTGTGGCTCCAACGGGGTAACATACGACAACCAGTAAGTATATAACAACAATTAAAAAATTAATGCGTTATTAAAAGTCACAATTAAAACATGTTTACCAAAAGTTTAGTTAACCTCACATTTGGTCGTGACATAAGGTTTGTCTGCATGTGTAAGCGGATACTATTGAAAACCGTCGACGAGTTTGCTATTGTCAGTAACGAAACAACATATCGTATCCATAAAATTTTAACGAATTAGTACAGAAGTTCATGAGAAACGTTAACATTTAAGCACTGACTTTAAAATAAGTTCGGCTAAAATACTAAAAAAATGATTTTTTGACAGCTGCCATTTCGCCCACGCAGTGTGCGAGACACTACATTTCGCCGGCCATCAGATAACGTTTCAGAGCCACGGCGCCTGCGCAGTCACTTCGGTCCCTCTGAGCACTGCAGCCACCACTACTTCCGGTTCCGGTGCCGTGACGCACAGTTTGGCGACGACACCCGGTCACACCGATGCCGTGACCACCAAGGCACCCACCACCCCTGACCCCATGGGCGCCATTGTGCAAAATGTCTTCTGCAACAATCTCGGGTCCATTTCATGCTCGGGTAGTTTTGACGTCATTTGCGGGACCGACGGACAATACTATCCAAATCAGTAAGTATAAACTGAGACAGATTGCATTACTATTTATATCAGTTATAATGAACTATGATCGTAAAATCGGTAAGTGACTAAGACAAATTGCAGTAATACTTAAAATCGGTAAGAAACTAGACAAACAGCAGTAGTACTTACAGTCGGTAAATAACTAAGACCAATCGCAGTAATACTTAAAATCGGTAAGTATGGCTGATTTGCAATAATACTTAAAATTGGTAAGTAACTAAAGATAATTTGCAATAGTACTTAAAATCTGTACGTTACGAACGATTATTATAGAACTTAAACCGGTAAGAGATTAACTAAATAAAAATTAAATCGGTAAATTACTATTAGTATTTATAACAAGCATAACAACTCAAATCGGTATGACCAAAGACAATATCCAAGAATACATATAATCAGTAAGTTATGGTTGCAAAATTGCAGTGCTTCTTACAATCGTGCGTACGTAGTTCGGGAAAAAGAAACGAACTGAAAAAAAACGTGTGTCTATATGCTTAAAATGATGCTTAAAACCAAAAAGTAATTGCAGCAAATATGGATTGATGTTTATGAACAATAAGTAATTGTAGCAAACATGCAATTTTGCTTTTAAAACCAATACGTTCTTACACGTAAACAAGAAGCTTAAAAAACCAATTCGTAATTGCACCTAACATGCAGTGATGCTTAAAACTAATAAGTAATTTCAGTAAACATGATTTGATGACTTAAATCAATAGGTAATTGAAGCAAGCATCCAATGGTGCTATATAAATAATCAGTTCACAGGAGCTTGCATATCAGCATAACATGCCTACAATACCCATTCATCCGTTAAAAAAAATACAACAGCATCTGCTAAAACTATAGATGCCCCTAAAATTTAATGTGTATACCTATAGACTCAACAACAAATTGATGATAACAAAATGTTATGGTAGCCTTATATTTACCTTGAAAACAAGTGATGTCACTATCAAGTGACATATGCCCCCGAATGCATTGTCAGTAAGTGCTATCCAAAAATGAATCTTTGTACATAAAAGTGAATGAAATAGCGGATATTTGTTTAATGCAGTGTAAGATCGAATTTTATTTAAGGAGTGGTCATAGAAACAATATTTTCACAAGTGGCACAGCCACGAGTGAAAAATCTAGTTTCTATGACCACGAATGAATAAAATACTATCTTACACTGTATAAAACAAACGTTCTTTTTATATCATGCTTTTGAACGATAAATAAAAAAATGCGCGAGATATGCTGAAGCGTCACAAGTTGTGTGTATTATGACGTCATAAATATGACGTCATTTTGATTCCAAAATTGTCGATCAGTGTTGTGGTGGTAAAATAGCGCCACTCTTAATGCGTAGTTGTTACTTAATTATATTTGTATTTGATTTGTATTATGTGTTTACTGTTGTTTAAAAAAAGGCCGATGTTTACACTGACGATTAGGGTATTCACATACTTTCAAAAAATATACATTAAAACAAAGTTTAAAGAAGTTGCATATAATCAAGAGTGAAATGATCAAACGTTATCATTTCACTCGACCTAGAGTGAAATGATCGGGATATCATTCATTGGTATTCTCCACTCATTCACGGCATAGCATGAAATAGCTTTCCCTGGTGGAGACATTAATAGTTAAGATCGAGTATCTCAAGTTCAAGTAAATACCTATGATAGTATTTGACATGATAAAAAAAACTTTAACCTTGGCCCGACGGACTAACGAACGGACGGACGAACGGATGCACGGACGGACGGACAGTTCGATTTTAATATGCCCTCCTCCGGGAGCATAAAAATGAAGGAAGTTCAGCAACTAGAACTTAAATATATAAAATTGAGTTTTAACTATATAAATAGGCATTGACATTTTAATTATGCAATTAAGAGTAATACATGTAAATGTGTGGATAGTTTATGATTGTGTCCATTATTTTGCCCAGGTGCGAACTCTCGAAGGCAAAGTGCCTCAACAGCGCACTGACGATCAGTTCCGACTCGACCAAGTGCCAAGCCAGCGTCGGAAAGTAAATTCTGGTATGCAGTGTCAAGCCAACATCGGAAAGTAGCGTTCTCACTAAAATAATGTTCGTTGGGTTTACGGATTCGTTTTGGTTGTATTATTGTTAATTGCCCAAGATAAAGTTAGAAAATAACGTGCTTTGATCAGCTTGTTCCAGCTATTGAATATTTCTGCCATCTCTTACTCAAAATAATGTATCCGCGCTTTTAACCGAAATTGTTTTTGTACGGATTTGTTTTCGTTATTTTGTTATTGACTGTCAAAGCTATAACGTCTGAATTTGTATAATAAAGTACACGTGGTTTAGGGATTTGCTGTCGATGTCATATTGTTGACTAGCTAAGTTCTGATTTGTAGAATAAAATTCTTGGACGTACGTTTTTTATTTGTTGCTTTGTCGTGAAATGCACTATTGTTTCTGCCATGAATTGTTACCCTATGTACATAGCAACAAATGAAACAATATTTGAAAGGTTATTATGTTATATTGGTGTATAATTATTTTTCTTTTGTCATTATTTTGGAAAAAAAGCAAGTATGTAGTATATTTTCATTCTAACGGAATTATTTAGTTTTGTATGAAATCCGGTACCAGTCAGTTAAATCTCGCTTTAAACAAGAACGTCATGCCGAACAAGCGACAAAGCCAAATTTATTTCGCATCTTTGCCTTAAGGTATTTCATACAAACACGATTGTTTGACATTTTTTAGATAAAACTCGCATTTACAATTGTTTTTGTTGTTATAAAAAAAAACGGCAATTACAACATTTAGGGAGAAATATCTAATGAAATTAACGAAAATGTTCTATTAAATATACCACAAAGGACGCCCCGTTTAAAGTCTGCAAAATTCAAGCCTATCTTGTGACTATCATTTGTCCTAGTTCTAGATTTGGTTATCATATTGTCTTAGTGGAAGTGCCCTATATCTCTCAATGTGTATGTCTTATCTTTAAAATCACACGCATAACTAAGTTGACCGTTTGCTGTCTGGGACCATATCCTCAAAGCTCCTAAGGAGATTCTGATCTTAAGTCATATTTAAGTGAAAAATTAAACTACAATTTCCTTTGCGGAAACCAATATTTTATGCGTTAACTATGGTTAAGTACGAAGCCCCTGTTGGTTGTTCACCAGATCAAAGCTATTTAAGACAAAATAAACTTCAAATGAACCAGCCACAGACTTAAGAAATTTTATGATTTTAAGCTATTTACTTAAGTTTTCACTAAGGAGCTTTGTGGATATGGGCCCTGGTCAGTGCAGTGTTTGGCACGCACGACTCTCACCTAGGCGACCCGAGCTCAATGCCAGGATTCCTAAAGAAAAATATTATCTTCGATCATAGTTAAGTGCAAATTTCAACTAAAAATGTGATCTTGAAAATCAATAATTTCTCTGTGAGAAATGGTAAAAGAAGAAGCAACTGTTAGTTCTTTATCATATTAAAACCATTTAAGGCAAAATAAACTTTAAATGAACCAACTACAGACAACAACAACCGTAATTCAAGAAATTTACTTAAGCTTTCACATAAAAGCTTTGTGGATTTATGGGCCCTGGTCATGTCCACGTGAGTTTGTGGATTTATGGGCCCTGTCATGTCCACGTGAGTTTGGTAAGTGGCCACCAAACCAGACCAGATACTCAGCTTTGTGGATTTATGGGCCCTGGTCATGTCCACGTGAGTTTGGTAAGTGGCCACCAAACCAGGCCAGATACTCAGCTTTGTGGATTTATGGGCCCTGGTCATGTCCACGTGTGTTAGGTAAGTGGCCACCAAACCAGACCAGATACTCTGGTTGCTTGGCCCCATTGCATAAAACAATATCAAATTTCTAAACTATTTCAGTAAACAATGGATAGCAAACTGCAGCTAAAACTGACAAGAGCAGCCAGAATTATTTCAATTGGTGAATTTGTTTGAATGTGGACAGGAGAAAGAAACCTAGAAAGATAGACTTGTTTATAAATAAAGGAAGAAACATAAAAGATACACCGTAATGGAACCTTTGCAAACATATGTATCAAAAGTATAATAGACAGTCACTTACGTTTTGGTTTGGGTCAAACCATAAATACCGGTAGGCAAAGTTGAGGGGACACTTACCGGGTTCACAGGTTACTAAGCCTCAGGACACCATAAATTACAAAAAAACAACAATTACAACAACTGGTTAATGGTTAACAACATAACATAGTTTCTACCATGTACATAACAAGCGGTGAAAAGCGAACAACCGATTATAACTACTAAAACTACCGGTTACTGGTTAATCGTCAGGATTACGTATATTTGAAAAGGTAAAGAGCGAAGAACCAATTACAGTGTACATGTACGAGGGTTGTCCACAAATAACGTAGATTATGTGTTCAGCATTGTGTTAATTTATCGAATAGCGATAAAAAATATACTACAACAATAAACGATCATTCATTAATAATATTCCCAAATCTCATTCAGTTGTGATTAAGTGTGTAAAAATAATGTTCAATGGTGTACAGTCAGTATCAGCGGCTCGGCGCACGTAGAATGTTGAGCGTCGACGTCGAAGACGTCATGATGTCGGTAGCAGCGTTATTTTTTCTCGAAATGCTCTTCGTTGTGCTGTATACATCGCCGATGACGGTGGATCCACTGGTCAAATACATTTCGGTACCACATCTCATCAAACTGGGATGTTATTCTTGCAGTAGCAGTTTTGAGTTCATGTAAACTTTTAAACTTCTGACCTTTTAGTTGAGACTTGATAGCAGGGAAAAGCCCGAAGTCAAACGCGGCTAAGTCCGGAGGGTATGGGGGTGGGAAAGTCTGTCAAAGCCAATAACACCAATTTCGATTGTTGTTGTTTCTGTCGTGTGCGGGGAAGCGTTGTTCTGATGCAACAGAAACTGTTCAAGTGGCACGTCAGCTCGTTTCTTGCGAAGGGCGTTCAACAAGTCACGGCGCAGGACCTGTTGTAATAAAGTCGAAAGATACGATGTATGATAAGAGAATATGAATAAGATATTTTTATTTAAAGCCATAAAGCTTACCCAAATTACAATTCGACTTCAATTATAAACAATCAAAATCATATACAATGTTAATATGTCTCCTGTAATTAAATCTGATACGTTTTGGTGAAACGCACATTTTTTGCGGTTTTGAGAACTGTTTATATGCTCTAATATTTGGTGGATGAAAAACAATAAACTATTAATTTACCTTTGGATAATATTCTGCATTGATAGTGGTGTTCCTGGGGACTGCGTGCTGCAGAATCATCCCCTTCCTGTCACAGAACATCATGAACATGTGTTTCGCGCCGGACTTGCTAACACGTGCTTTTTCGGGTTGTGGCGAGCCTGGGCGCTTCCACACAGCTGACTGACTCGTCGTCTCAGGGTCGTAAAACCACAACCAGGTCTCGTCTGTTGTAATGATTCTATCTAGGAACGCATCCCCTTCTCTATGGTAGCGTCTGAGGAAAGATCGCGACTTTTCGAAGTTTTCTATATAGCTATATCGGGAAACCGCCCCACTCCCTGACAGCCATGTTTTTTCAACAAATCAAAATGATTTCAACAACTTTGTTAGAGGGTCACCCAAGGAACATTAATGTGAAATTATTTTGAAATCTGGTCAGCGGTTTTTGACAAGAAGTTTTTAAAGTTTTCTATACAGCTATATAAGGAAAACTGCCCAACCTCCTAGCGGCCATGTTTTTAACGAATCAAATTTATTTGAAGAACTTTGGTAGATTAGAGAAGAAGTTGTCTAAAGCAATTGTTGACGACGAACAACGGAACAAAGACGGCAAACGCCGAACAGTGACTGACCACAATATCTCACCCTTGAGCACTTTGTTTATTGACCAGTTGCAAAATCATAGATCGCTCCTTTTCTGATTATCTAAGGCTGTCTGTCCAAGGATTTGAAGTAAATTGATTGGATTAGGGGCCCAATATAAACACATAATTGGTCAACTCAATCCTCAATTATACCACTGACTGATGGCACACTTAACTCCGCCCACTTTTTGTGACATCTGGTTCCTGACTGATACCACATCCACACGCCCACATTGAAAATTATCATGCTCCTGTGTCACGTTCAATGATTCTTTAGTCCCGCCTACTCACCTTTCCCTACGCCACATCAGAATCGTCTGATATCACATTGATATCAAACGTCACAACCCATTTATTTTCTATATAATGTGTTTGCCCAATGCGTAGGTTCTTGATGCATTTTCCAGACATAATGTTAATGACTACAAAGGTTAGGGAACAAAATAGTGTTTGCGTTAGTATACTTATTATCTAAACGTATGAAAAAACACATAAAAGGAGATAAATGCATAATTTTCCTATTATGAGATAATTTACTTGGAAGTTGTACGAATATAAGCAGAATTGACGTCATAAACGATCGGTTTAATTTGTTGCAGTTTCAGTCGTGACGTCTGCCCAAACTCACCCTCATGGTGTTCACACTTCCCATGTGCCCTCTACCCATGAGACCATCACTATTAGCCCGGGTGAAGTGGACGCGGCCATAGTGAATATCAACGCCCATTACAATGACGAACTGTGTCTCGAACTCCTGTTGGTTGACTGCGCTACCCACGTGACCAAGGGCGATGAGCAAGTGTGTGGCTCCAACGGGGTAACATACGACAACCAGTAAGTATATAACAACAATTAAAAAATTAATGCGTTATTAAAAGTCACAATTAAAACATGTTTACCAAAAGTTTAGTTAACCTCACATTTGGTCGTGACATAAGGTTTGTCTGCATGTGTAAGCGGATACTATTGAAAACCGTCGACGAGTTTGCTATTGTCAGAAACGAAACAACATATCGTATCCATAAAATTTTAACGAATTAGTACAGAAGTTCATGAGAAACGTTAACATTTAAGCACTGACTTTAAAATAAGTTCGGCTAAAATACTAAAAAAATGATTTTTTGACAGCTGCCATTTCGCCCACGCAGTGTGCGAGACACTACATTTCGCCGGCCATCAGATAACGTTCCAGAGCCACGGCGCCTGCGCAGTCACTTCGGTCCCTCTGAGCACTGCAGCCACCACTACTTCCGGTTCCGGTGCAGTGACGCACAGTTTGGCGACGACACCCGGTCACACCGATGCCGTGACCACCACGACCACCAAGGCACCCACCACCCCTGACCCCATGGGCGCCATTGTGCAAAATGTCTTCTGCAACAATCTCGGGTCCATTTCTTGCTCGGGTAGTTTTGACGTCATTTGCGGGACCGACGGACAATACTATCCAAATCAGTAAGTATAAACTGAGACAGATTGCATTACTATTTATATCAGTTATAATGAACTATGATCGTAAAATCGGTAAGTGACTAAGACAAATTGCAGTAATACTTAAAATCGGTAAGAAACTAGACAAACAGCAGTAGTACTTACAGTCGGTAAATAACTAAGACCAATCGCAGTAATACTTAAAATCGGTAAGTATGGCTGATTTGCAATAATACTTAAAATTGGTAAGTAACTAAAGATAATTTGCAATAGTACTTAAAATCTGTACGTTACGAACGATTATTATAGAACTTAAAACCAGTAAGAGATTAACTAAATAAAAATTAAATCGGTAAATTACTATTAGTATTTATAACAAGCATAACAACTCAAATCGGTATGACCAAAGACAATATCCAAGAATACATATAATCAGTAAGTTATGGTTGCAAAATTGCAGTGCTTCTTACAATCGTGCGTACGTAGTTCGGGAAAAAGAAACGAACTGAAAAAAAACGTGTGTCTATATGCTTAAAATGATGCTTAAAACCAAAAGGTAATTGCAGCAAATATGGATTGATGTTTATGAACAATAAGTAATTGTAGCAAACATGCAATTTTGCTTTTAAAACCAATACGTTCTTACACGTAAACAAGAAGCTTAAAAAACCGATTCGTAATTGCACCTAACATGCAGTGATGCTTAAAACTAATAAGTAATTTCAGTAAACATGATATGATGACTTAAATCAATAGGTAATTGAAGCAAGCACCCAATGGTGCTATATAAATAATCAGTTCACAGGAGCTTGCGTATCAGCATAACATTCCTACAATACCCATTCATCAGTTAAAAAAAGATACAACAGCATCTGCTAAAACTATAGATGCCCCTAAAATTTAATATGTATACCTCTAGACTCACAACAAATTGATGATAACAAAACGTTATGGTAGCCTTATATTTACCTTGAAAACAAGTGATGTCACTATCAAGTGACATATGACCCCGAATGCATTGTCAGTAAGTGCGATCCAAAAATGAATCTTTGTACATAAAAGTGAATGAAATAGCGGATATTTGTTTAATGCAGTGTAAGATCGAATTTTTTTATTTTATTTAAGGAGTGGTCATAGAAACAATATTTTCACAAGTGGCACAGCCACGAGTGAAAAATCTAGTTTCTATGACCACGAATGAATAAAATACTATCTTACACTGTATAAAACAAACGTTCTTTTTATATCATGCTTTTGAACGATAAATAAAAAAATGCGCGAGATATGCTGAAGCGTCACAAGTTGTGTGTATTATGACGTCATAAATATGACGTCATTATGATTCCAAAATTGTCGATCAGTGTTGTGGTGGTAAAATAGTGCCACTCTTAATGCGTAGTTGTTACTTAATTATATTTGTATTTGATTTGTATTATGTGTTTACTGTTATTTAAAAAAAGGCCGATGTTTACACTGACGATTAGGGTATTCACATACTTTCAAAAAATATACATTAAAACAAAGTTTAAAGAAGTTGCATATAATCAAGAGTGAAATGATCAAACGTTATCATTTCACTCGACCTAGAGTGAAATGATCGGGATATCATTCATTGGTATTCTCCACTCATTCACGGCATAGCATGAAATAGCTTTCCCTGGTGGAGACATTAATAGTTAAGATCGAGTATCTCAAGTTCAACTAAATACCTATGATAGTATTTGACATGATAAAAAACACTTTAACCTTGGCCCGACGGACGTACGAACGGACGGACGAACGGATGCACGGACGGACGGACAGTTCGATTTTAATATGCCCTCCTCCGGGAGCATAAAAATGAAGGAAGTTCAGCAACTAGAACTTAAATATATAAAATTGAGTTTTAATTATATAAATAGGCATTGACATTTTAATTATGCAATTAAGAGTAATACATGTAAATGTGTGGATAGTTTATGATTGTTTCCATTCTTTTGCCCAGGTGCGAACTCTCGAAGGCAAAGTGCCTCAACAGCGCACTGACGATCAGTTCCGACTCGACCAAGTGCCAAGCCAGCGTCGGAAAGTAAATTCTGATATGCAGTGTCAAGCCAACATCGGAAAGTAGCGTTCTCACTAAAATAAAGTTCGTTGGGTTTACGGAATCGTTTTGGTTCTATTATTGTTAATTGCCCAAGATAACGTTAGAAAATAACGTGATTTGATCAGCTTGTTCCAGTTATTGAATTTTTCTGCCATCTCTAACTCAAAATAATGTATCCGCGCTTTTAACCGAAATTGTTTTTGTACGGATTTGTTTTCGTTATTTTGTTATTGACTGTCAAAGCTATAACGTCTGAATTTGTATAATAAAGTACACGTGGTTTACGGATTTGCTGTCGATGTCATATTGTTCACTAGCTAAGTTCTGATTTGTAGAATAAAATTCTTGGACGTACGTTTTTTATTTGTTTGTCGTGAAATGCACTATTGTTTCTGCCATGAATTGATACCCTATGTATGTAGCAACAAATGAAACAATATTTTAAAGGTTATTATGTTATATTGGAGTATAATTATTTTTTCTTCTGTCTTTATTTTGGAAAAAAAGCAAGTATGCAGTATATTTTCATTCTAACGGAATTATTTAGTTTTGTATGAAATGCGGTACCAGTCAGTTAAATCTCGCTTTATACAAGAACGTCATGCCGAACAAGCGACAAAAGCCAAATTTATTTCGCATCTTTGCCTTAAGGTATTTCAAACAAACACGATTGTTTGACATTTTTTTAGATAAAACTCGCATTTACAATTGTTTTTGTTGTGTTATAAAAAAAACGGCAATTACAACATTTAGGGACAAATATCTAATGAAATTAACGAAAATGTTCTATTAAATATACCACAAAGGACGCCCCGTTTAAAGTCTGCAAAATTCAAGCCTATCTTGTGACTATCATTAGTCCTAGTTCTAGATTTGGTTATCATATTGTCTTAGTGGAAGTGCCTTACATCTCTCTATGTGTATGTCTTATCTTTAAAATCACACGCATAACTAAGTTGACCGTTTGCTGTCTGGGACCATATCCTCAAAGCTCCTAAGGAGATTCTGATCTTAAGTCATATTTAAGTGAAAAATTAAAATACAATTTCCTTTGTGGAAATCAATATTGTATGCGTTAAATATGGTTAATTACGAAGCCCCTGTTGGTTGTTCACCAGATGAAAGCTATTTAAGACAAAATAAACTTCAAATGAACCAGCCACAGACTTAAGAAATTTTATGATTTTAAGATATTTACTTAAGTTTTCACTAAGGAGCTTTGTGGATATGGGCCCTGGTCAGTGCAGTGTTTGGCACGCACGACTCTCACCTAGGCGACCCGAGCTCACAGCCAGGATTCCTAAAGAAAAATATTATCTTCGATCCTAGTTAAGTGCAAATTTCAACTAAACATGTGATCTTGAAAAAATCAATAATTTCTCTTTGAGAAATGGTCAAAGAAGAAGCAACTGTTAATTCTTTATCATATTAAAACCATTTAAGGCAAAATAAACTTTAAATGAACCAACTACAGACAACAACTACCGTAATTTTACGATTTCAAGAAATTTACTTAAGCTTTCACATAGAAGCTTTGTGGATTTATGGGCCCCGGTCATGTCCACGTGAGTTTGTGGATTTATGGGCCCTGGTCATGTCCACGTGAGTTTGTGGATTTATGGGCCCCGGTCATGTCCACGTGAGTTTGTGGATTTATGGGCCCTGGTCATGTCCACGTGAGTTTGGTAAGTGGCCACCAAACCAGACCAGATACTCAGCTTTGTGGATTTATGGGCCCTGGTAATGTCCACGTGAGTTTGGTAAGTGGCCACCAAACCAGACCAGATACTCAGCTTTGTGGATTTATGGGCCCTGGTAATGTCCACGTGAGTTTGGTAAGTGGCCACCAAACCAGACCAGATACTCAGCTTTGTGGATTTATGGGCCCTGGTCATGTCCACGTGAGTTTGGTAAGTGGCCACCAAACCAGACCAGATACTCAGCTTTGTGGATTTATGGGCCCTGGTAATGTCCACGTGAGTTTGGTAAGTGGCCACCAAACCAGACCAGATACTCTGGTTGCTTAGCCCCTCTGCATAAAGCAATATCAAATTTCTAAACTATTTCAGTAAACAATGGATAGCAAACTGCAGCTAAAACTGACAAGAACTGCCAGAATTATTTCAATTGGTGAATTTGTTTGAATGTGGACGGGAGAAAGAAACCTAGAAAGGTAGACTTGTTTATAAATAAAGGAAGAAACATAAAAGATTACACCGTAATGGAACCTTTGCAAACATATGTATCAAAAGTATAATAGACAGTCACTTACGTTTTGGTTTGGGTGAAACCATAAATACCGGTAGGCAAAGTTGAGGGGACACTCACCGGGTTCACAGGTTGCTAAGCCTCAGGACACCATAAATTAAAAAAACAAAACAATTACAACAACTGGTTAATGGTTAACAACACAACATAGTTTCTACCATGTACATAACAAGCGGCGAAAAGCGAACAACCGATTATACTAAAACTACCGGTTACTGGTTAATCGTCAAGATTACGTATATTTGAAAAGGTAAAGAGCGAAGAACCAATTAGGGTGTACATGTACGAGGGTTGTTCACAAATAACGTAGATTATGTGTACAGCATTGTGTTAATTTATCGAATAGCGATAAAAAATATACTACAACAATAAACGATCATTCATTAATAATATTCCCAAATCTCATTCAGTTGTGATTAAGTGTGTAAAAATAATGTTCAATGGTGTACAGTCAGTATCAGCGGCCCGGCGCACGTAGAATGTTGAGCGTCGACGTCGAAGACGTCATGATGTCGGTAGCAGCGTTATTTTTTTCTCGAAATACTCTCCGTTGTGCTGTATACATCGCCGATGACGGTGGATCCACTGGTCAAATACATTTCGGTACCACATCTCATCAAACTGGGATGTTATTCTTGCAGTGGCAGTTTTGAGTTCATGTAAACTTTTAAACTTCTGACCTTTTAGTTGAGACTTGATAGCAGGGAAAAGCCCGAAGTCAAACGGAGCTAAGTCCGGAGAGTATGGGGGTGGGAAAGTCTGCCAAAGCCAATAACACCAATTTCGATTGTTGTTGTTTCTGCCGTGTGCGAGGAAGCGTTGTCCTGATGCAACAGAAACTGTTCAAGTGGCACGTCAGCTCGTTTCTTGCGAAGGGCGTTCAACAAGTCACGGCGCAGGACCTGTTATAATAAAATATTGGTCAAAAGATACGATGTATGATAAGAGAATATGAATAAGATATTTTTATTTAAAGCCATAAAGCTTACCCAAATTATAATTCGACTTCAATTATAAACAATCAAAATCATATACAATGTTAATATGTCTCCTGTAATTAAATCTGATACGTTTTGGTGAAACGCACATTTTTTTGCGGTTTTGAGAACTGTTTATATGCTCTAATATTTGGTGGATGAAAAACATTAAACTATTAATTTACCTTTGAATAATATTCTGCATTGATAGTGGTGTTCCTGGGGACTGCGTGCTGCAGAATCATCCCCTTCCTGTCACAGAACATCATGAACATGTGTTTCGCGCCGGACTTGCTAACACGTGCTTTCTCGGGTGGTGGCGAACATGGGCGCTTCCACACAGCTGACTGACTCTTCGTCTCAGGGTCGTAAAACCACAACCAGGTCTCGTCTGTTGTAATGATTCTATCTAGGAACGCATCCCATTCTCTATGGTAGCGTCTGAGGAATGATCGCGACTCTCTCACTCTACGCTCCTTTTCAACATCTTTTAGAAGACGGGGAACCCACCGTGCGTGCACCTAAAACATTTGATAACGTTAACGTTAACGTAAATAATATTAATAATAATAATCGTTATTATCTTTATTTTATTAATTATAAAATTAATAAAAAATAAATAAATGATGCACAGATTTCCCGTTTTGTAAAACCTTAAAGTTTCGTTAGGAATAGTTTTTGTGTCAATAACATATACTCATTATGATTATTTTAGCGTGAAAGGTTGTAAATACACATAAATGATACCTTAGACATCTTCAGCTGAACTGTTAAAACATTGTGTACAGCACCAACGCTGATTCCAAACATCTCTGACAATGTCCGCACTGTAAGGCGCCTGTCTTTATCGAGAGCGACCCGTATTGACGTCACGGTCGAATCCTTGATCGACGTTTTTCTTCCCCGACCTTCATTATCTTTAAGCGAATCCTGACCATCCTCAAGCCGTTTGTACCATTTAAACACTAATGCACGACTCACTGTTGTTTGACGTGGTGTTTTCTTCATTAGTTTCAATGTTTCCGTAGGCGTTTTACCCAGATCATGACAAAATTTAATTACGGCGCGAGTTTCCAAACGCTCCAATAACGACATTTCAGTGATGTCAGCAACGATACCCGCAATGATTAAATGTTGTTTATTCACGATCAGAACGTTCAAATGACGTCAAAATTGCACACCACGCCATCAATACGTAGCGTCATGTTTACGCGGAAAATTACGCCAATCGGTATTATATTAATGGCATTAACCGCAGCTCATGCTTTATAATTAGCGAGTACTTTCGGACTGCGCCGCCTATGCGTAGTCACAGTTACAAAACGGATCTGTAAAGTTTGTATGATGTTGATATATTTATCAAAATATTACGGTTGCTGTCTACTAAAAATGCGAATTGCTCTGATGTATTATACATGTATGTTTGCATAATAATTAAAGTTTTATAGCAACAGTCTACGTTATTTGTGAACAACCCTCGTATAACAGAACTGAAACTTCTGGTTATTAGTGGAATACCGAACGGAGACGCAAGATATTCCTTAAAGGTCTAGTTTAAACATTCTTTATTTGAACCCCCCCCCCCCAAATCTGGGGTATTGTATACCTGTGTATTTGCACCCTGCTGTGGTCCCTGTGGGGCGATCTTTATCAGCTGATATCAATACACTGCTGCAGAGGAAACAGTGCACTAAGCCATTGCTAGGTGTGGTAGCAGGATTTGGAGTAAGAGGGGCCGAAAATATTTAGTACATTCCAACATATACATGCATAAATTATATATTTTGCAAAACAATGATATTGTACGTGCGCCATATCTTAGTTTAGCTTTGTGAAGCGATTCTAGGCATGTACCGCCATATCTTAGTTTAGCTTGTGAAGCGGTTCTAGGCATGTAACAACTCTCTGTGCAACACAACTGGAAACTTGGAAGAGAAAGTATTTCTAGTTAAAAAAATCGATTTTTGACAACTTTACGTGCCTTCCTCGAAATCTGCCCTTAGACACCATGTGGTGAACACATATCATGCTCACAATATATGCATGCCATTAGTCATTGGTCCAGTTTTCTGACCGACATTTTGTTATGACGTCAGACTCTCCAAGCGTTTGTAGTATCTATTAAAGTTTGATTATATGGAACTTCCCTGGCTTGCTTGAACAATTATAGAACCGTCATGAACATGTATACAACTGTACAACTAATTGCGTGTTTTACATAATAATAACGCATACTTGCGGACTGTACTCAGTTGCCTATAGTTTAATCCCCCCCACCCAGAAAAAGACAAGGCTTTGATAATATTGCAAGCAATACAGGAGTCACCTACCGGTGAAAACCCGTACTACATAAACATTGTGCAATACCGTCAAATCGCCCTTTATCTGTAGATGTACACAGTTTCATGTTCAAATCCCATTTGTCACTGCAGTATTAAGTTGTTGTTTTTTCCATTTTAGTAACATTGACCAGAAGTTTATTTCTATTTTTAGTAACAGTCACGTGACCTTTGATCTCTGGCGAAAAATAAAATGGTCGTGCATAATTCTCACATTGCTGTTGCTACGTATACAAAGTTTCATCAAAGCGTCTTCAGTACTTTCCGAGTTATCACAGGATTCAGGTTTTGGGGACGGACTGACAGACAGACATACGGACGAACAGACAGAACGACACACAGACAGATGGCAAACCTATAGTTCAATCTCTGTACCAAGTTGCATGGTCATATCTTATGTCCATTTCGAATTATTACAGTATTTAGTTTATTTGTATTTTAAGTAACAGTCACCTTTGATCTATGGAGAAAAAAAAGGTCGTGCCTAATCCTCACATTGCCACATTCCTGTTTATATGTATACCCAGTTTCATCGAAATAAGTTCAGTACTTTTTGAGTTACGGACGGACAGACAGACGGACGGACAAACATACGGACGAACAGATAGAGAGACACACAGACAGATGGCAAACCTATAGTTCAATCTTTGTACCAAGTTTCATGGTCATATCTTATGTACTTTTCGAATTATAACAGTATTTAATTTATTTCTATTTTTAGTAACAGTCACGTGACCTTTGACATCTGGTGAAAGTAAAAGGTCCTGCATAATCCTCACATTGCCGTTTATGTACACCAAGTTTCATCGAAATATCTCCAGTACTTTTTGAGTTATCGCAGGATCCGGTTTGTTTTAGTTTATTTCTATTTTTAGTAACAGTCACGTGACCAACGACCTCTGGTAAAAAATAAAAGGTCGTGCATAATACTCACATTGCCGTTTATATGTATACCGGTAATTCAGAATGTGTGTATGTGTGTGTATTTCGAAGTTTATGAGGTCTTTCCGCGCCTGAGTCTGTAACTTAAGAAGATGTTTCTGGAATACGGCCCCAGGTACACTAGTTTCACGCTCAACCCTCAATATGGTTATCTCCGTCAAGTAGGTTACGGTATGTTTGTTGGCATTGGTCCGTTTGTTAGCAACTTAACGCAAGGTTGTGATCGTATTTTGACAAATTGTATCATTAATACAGCAAAATGAACTGTAAGATAAGAAACCAACCGAATATATCAATACTGTATTCTAACATGATACTCGCTAATTTTTCTATAGAGAAAGAACAAAATTATCGTTGTTAAACTACCCAATAAACAAGAACTCTTTATCGTTCTGGTGCGTGGCTATTGAGCAACTCGGGCTAACGCCCTCGTGGTTTAATTCCTAGGCATCAGAACTCCAAATTGTTGTTTATTGGCAGATAAACAACGATAAATCGAAAATTATTTCTTCATTATAAACTCGTACGCATGTAATTATGTGTAATCAACTTACATACAATAACAACCATACACCGCACACCAATGTGTAAAATATTTCATTTATTTCCAACAGGTGCGAGCTTTCCAAGGCGAAATGCAAGAACCTGGCTCTCACCATCAATCCAAATCGCAACAACTGCGGAGTACCCGGGGCGAAATAGGACTTCACGCTTCCCTACCCGACTTAATACGACGCACATGCTTAAACATCAGGATAATTAAGTCACATAAAATAGCTACGTGTACAATATGATAAAATAAACCAGGATGTTTTCTTGACATTTTTCGTCATCGTTGTTCAATCAAGAAATAATTTTCGATTTATCGTTGTTTATCGGTCAATCAACAACGATTTGGAGTGTTGATGCGTAGGAATTAAACCACGAAAGCGTTAGCCCGAGTTGTTGAATAACCACGCATCGGAACGACAATGAGTTGTGAGTTGTTTGTTGGCCAATAAACAACAATAATGCAAAACTTATATCCATTCTAACATGATTTGACATATATAATTATACTTTTGCAATTGTAATAGGAACTTCTTTTTACTATGCTCCGCTCATAATCGGGACTTCTTTTCGCGTTGTTTATTGGGTAGTTTAGCGATAATTGTGTTAAATATCTATAGAAAAATTAGCGAGTATCATATTAGAATATATTTATGAATTGCCTAACCCGTTCAAATAATTGCTAGAAATTTGATAACAGAGATATTTTGAACTGAACAGAATCATCACTCTTTTTAAAAACAATTGCTAGTAATTTGATTTACACCGAGATATTTTGAAGTGAACAAAAAATCACCACTCTTGTTAAAACAATTGCTAGTTATTTGATTGATACGGAGATATTTTGAAGTGAACAGAATCACCACTACTGTTAAAACAATTGCTGGTTATTTGATTGATACGGAGATATTTTGAAGTAAACAAAATCACCACTACTGTTAAAACAATTGCTAGTTATTTGATTGATACGGAGATATTTTGAAGTGAACAGAATCACCACTACTGTTAAAACAATTGCTGGTTATTTGATTGATACGGAGATATTTTGAAGTAAACAAAATCACCACTACTGTTAAAACAATTGCTAGTTATTTGATTGATACGGAGATATTTTGAAGTGAACAGAATCACCACTACTGTTAAAACAATTGCTAGTTATTTGATTGATACGGAGATATTTTGAAGTAAACAAAATCACCACTACTGTTAAAACAATTGCTAGTTATTTGATTGATACGGAGATATTTTGAAGTGAACAGAATCACCACTACTGTTAAAATATACAATTTATTACGATTTATTATATGTGTTGATATCGAGGTGACCTATAGGCCCGGTGGGCCGTGTGCAATTATGTGTTGATGTAGATCTACATATGATATTAATGAACACATGGAACTAAAGTAAACAATTTACTTAATTAATTAATTACTTATACATTATTACATATTGATATTACTGTACTGTATATTGTACAAAAAAATCTCTCAATTAATTCTTACATTTTAGTTCGTGTCTAATGGGAACCAGTTAAAACCAACATATTTTTTTCTTTTATTTAATTCCATAACTTTAAAATGTAAAATTGAAATAAATTATAAACAACAACGAAATACAGTAAACACCATATAATACAAGCATTACAACATTTCTCTTATACTTAATTTCCATAACTTTATTAACTACAAACTTCAGTTTATAATATCACTAACAAACGTGCGTGCATTTATAATAATCATTTAATATACTGAGAGATTCTAATAAACTTTACAGATATTAAAAAACATTTTTTTATAAATTTTGTTTCAATATTAGAATTATACCAACACGTTAATTGTGACTGAGAGTAAATTATTTAACATAGAGACATACATTTTCCATGAACTTTGCATTCATGTTTATATGTATTTGAAATTTAATAATTTTGTTTTTATCTACTGACATATTTTTGTTTATTGTTTTATAAACTTACTGTTATTTAAATATTAATAAAACTTTCATCAGAAATCCACATGTACAGTAAAAGAAGTATACAAACAAATGAACATGTGTTTCAAAGATAATAATTGAGTATACTGAAATATTTCAATAAACAGAACAGATATTAATGAAGGACTGTACGATTTTGTATGAAAATTTTAATGTAAAACCATCCATTGATTCTAATGATGTCAGTATAGTTTAATAATAAATGTTGAGAATAACCTATGTTCAGAAACGCATATTAAGAGAGAAATTTAAAACTAAAATAATACTTAGCTGTGTAAACACAGATCGGTTCATGACGCATGTGCAGTCCTTATTTTTCAATCAAAACCAAATGTAGCTGTTGTTGTAGGATAAACTGGTCTATATGGACAGAAAATATATATTTGCATTTTTGGATAAGAGAAATAGAGTTTGCCGATGTTGACATTTATTTATGTTATATAAGAAGGTTTTTTGTTAGTGGGTAACGACAGAGACTTGAAATAAACCTTAAAAAATCAGACAGTCCTTTTTAAAGAACTTTTTATAAGAAATCTAACAACAATATAAGGTCAACTCCATATACCCATAATCCTGAAACAACAGTTGTCCATGCAAATAGTCACTTTTCCAACTCAACAAGCAAGCAGATGAGGGGGAGGGAATGGTGCTATTGCAGAATTAGATTTATCTAATACAGACGGATTGGTTGAGATTCGAACACCGGGTCTTCAGTTGAGAGTGTTCACTATAGCCTTTGTAAAGTCCCCAGTGGTAGCATACCCACCCATGTCTTGAGTTCGAACCTGAAATAAACACAATTACAGTAATATATGGGCTTCATTTTAAAACAAGAGGGCCATGATGACCAAAAGCGCTCACTGAGTGCTGGAAATGACGCAAAAAATATTGCCTTTTTTTAGTCATATGTTGAAATAAACACTTTAAAGAAACAGCCATAACATTTTCAAACCTAAAATTAGCTGACTGAAAATCACTTTAGAAGTATAATTTTGATCTTGTGCAGTACACCTGAAATGTAAAATGTTATCATAACACCAAGTTGTCCATAACTGGGGTGAATATAAGAATATATGAATAAATATTCCTATTCCTTTGACCTACTTGTAAATATTGCAAACATATATTATTGACAATGCACATCACTACAGTTTCAACAAAATATAAGAAATTGTCACTCCTTAAAATAATTGGTGGCATATCCCCCAAGTCTTGAGGTAAACATGTGTCAAATATATAATAAATATATAAATAATAATAAATATAAATAAAATTAAACACTCAACGTGACACACTAGCAGAATCCCCTGATTTAACAGTGGGTTCATTACCCCGTACCTTTCCAGTGCGTACAACTTTGTAGATGGCTTCTTCGATCAGTTTTGCGTGGTAGACGAGGGACAGATGTCTCAGCATGTTGCATCCAGCCAGCAACACGGCTGTGGGGTTGGCAATGTTCTTACCCACAGCCGTAGCAAAGGCGTGTCTAGCACCCTGACAAGGTAAGAAAGAGAATACAACCAAAGTCATCTGTCACATAGTTACATACATGCATGAAGTAATCCGCCACATAGTTGAATAACCGAACTAAGACTAGTATTAAACAAGAGAGCCACAAGGCCCTAGGTGGCTCACCTGAGGGTTTAAGAAACTAAACTGTTCTGAGCAAGTTTCATGAAGATTCGGCTAAAAATATGGCCTCCAGAGTATTCACAAGCTTTTTCCTCAAATTGTTGTGCTCAGGTGAGCTAAAAAGTTCAGAGTCCGATAACTAGAAACTTTTTCCGTAAAATCTTGCCTGAACACGAATGACAAGACAAAATGGCCATTTAGAAAGTCAAGACTACATTGTTTATTAGATATTACATACAAATAAAAGTTTTGGGAATAAATTTTATAGCAGAAAATTAAATATTCTGAATTTTTCTGACCTTTTTGTGAAGAAGTAACTGGTATGAAATTGGGTATTTCCCAACATAAAGTTTGCCAAATTGGGAAAAGAATGTTAAGATATACCTGGTGTTGATAGTATAAACTTTATGTTGATCAGTTAGTAAAATGCTTGAAATAACATATTAAATAATAAGACAAAATGTCATTGTGATGTGTTTTTTATGTGTTTGATCTTCTACGTATTTCTTGAAGCAATAGACCGATCCGGGTTTTGCCGTGAATAGTTTAAACTCCTTCCCAGCTATTGTTAAAGGATTATTTTCATTCATCGAAAATCATAAACAGTACCGCATGCTCATTTGAATATCACAAACATTATGCACATGCTCGTTTGTATGAAATAGTTTAACTGCAAAACATGTGATATCCAAGTGCGATGATTGGTTAATATTGCAGATTAATTTGAATTTGACTGACCATAGTGTAAGCGTCTATTTTCTTCAAAACTGTAATAAATTTTATACCAAATTTAATCATGGCCTGGACTTATATTTTCAAATTGGAAATAAAAACACCAATAATAATGAATAATTTATTTTGCATTGGAAATATGTAAGATAATTCGACCTGTGAGACTTATAGAAACAGACAGCCACATAAAACTTTATAATATTTTATTAGCAAAATACCTCGGAGGTATTGTGAACCAGATATTCACCTGTTCAAAAATGGCCACGTTGTCGCTGTAGCACTCTCCGGGCACCACCCCCGCCCCGCCCACCAGGCCGGCTGCCAGGTTGTCTATGATGTTGCCATAGAGATTAGGCATCACCATGACGTCAAACTGGTGGGGTTTGGACACTAGCTGAGGAATGGAAAAATGTGTAACCTATAAAATTATCAATGTTTTATTGGTTTACAGAACATGCCAATGTATATATAATATATCCGAACTAACACAATACACACTGTATGCTATATATGCCACTGTGCACAGTCTCCGCGAAAGACCGTCGGACCTCGGACATTGCCCATCAAAAACCCTGAGGTCCGGGAAAAACTGTCCGAATACTGGTCCTCGTGTCCGGTGAAAATTTCGGTCAAAAACATTTTACGACATCGATTGCTGCACGTTATGTTTAGAAAAGTACGTCACTCTCGGAATCTCCTTTCGTTTTCGGTTTTAGTTCGACTGGTTCCTTCTTGCGTTTGAATTTAAACATGTTTGTGTTTCAATAAGATGAAGTCACAAGTCTCGCGAGAGAATTGGTTCCCGACTACTTGGTTGACGTGACAGTGTAATGACTGTGTTACATGAAACCTATCAATGTTGTTGTCTTATATTTCCAGTTGAAGTTTAACATCAAGTGTGAAAATTTGTGTGTAAAATATTGTTGAAGACGTTGAAGGGTCTTTGACAAATACAATTGGATTCATATAGATCTTGCAAAATTAACATGCTGATAGTAGTAGCTTTAGTTAATAAAGCACTCTCAAGTGTATATGGTTTTAGTTTTCTTCAAAGATATTGTTCTTGTCATATTTAAAAGTTTCTTGCAAAAATATAAGTGGCCAGTAATAGTTTGTCCGGGCCAGTAATACTTGGGGCATTACCGGTCCTCGTGACCAGTAACAAATTCACGACTTTCGCGGAGACTGTGTGCATGGTCATTGGGCCTAGCGGATGATGGTAAAAGTAAATGAAATATATTCAAGAATATGAATGCATGTGTTGAAAATTTATTCAAATTATAAAAATATTTACTGGAGTAAAGGTTGACATGTTTTCTGAATCTTGAGATTTAGTTTTTTTCCACTTATTTGTATAATGTTCTGTCAAGCAGACATTACTTACTGTATATTATAGCAGTTTGGTCTTCTTATGACAGCATTCATTTCCACAAAAACATATTTACCAAAAGATCATAAATTAAGGGGCTGTGAATTCAGAAAAACTGCAATGAGGACAATCTAACCCCTCGCCCAAAATAACTTGATCGTTTTAATTTTTTGTTTGTTTGGATTTTGTGCTGATTTTAACAGTATTTCAGTCATATCACGGCGGTCAGTTAACCTGCTCACACTTTTCCTGGGCAAGCTTACCCGATCTAAGCGGTTTACCAGTACTAAGTGCAGACACTTTGCCTGTAACCGACAACTGCCAGGAGTAGGGAGAGTAGGTTAACTGACCGCCGTTATACTGTTAAATATGGCTAAACAATCCACATAAACAAACAAACAGTGTACCTGCATACAGCAGTTGTCTACGATCATGTTCTCAAGCTGGATCGATGGGTAATACTTGCCAACTTCCTCGCACGACTTCAAGAACAAACCATCCGCCAATTTCCTGAAAAAAAAAACCACACCATGCATGGATATCACCGAATCTTAAAATCACACTCTTACTGTAACTAAATCTTGGTTAAATTCCGCCACCAAGGTAGCTATATTTCTGCCACCCTTTTGCCAACGGGCCTATCAGCATATGTGCAAAGAAGGCTGATATGCCGTTTTGGCTTTCAATGGACATTGGAAACGGGCCAATTAACAATATTTCTTGTGATCTGCACCACTATCTGCAGGGGTGTGGAAATCCTACGCCCGACTTGTCGGACGCGGGTAATTTTACTGTTGGACAAGTACACTTTTCCTGTCTACTTGTCCGTGGACAACTGCAATTTTAGAGTGTGAAAATGATGTAAGAGTTGGAAGTTAATTATCACATTATTATATTCTTATGCATTTGAATAACAAAAAAATAGTGCTTTATTTATCATTTAATGAAAACATATATCAGGAAGGTCTGGGATAAAAACAATATTTTATTTGGACAAGTGACTGTTGCATGCGGACAAGTAGATTTTTGCAATGAACTGGTCCATGGACAAGTAAACGATGTTGGCATTTCCACATCCCTGATCTGGATCCAGGCTGTGTCTTTTTTTTAATTGATTCCTTGGGAAATCTGGCAATTTGGCTGCCTTGGCGGTGATTTGTGCTCTCGGAATCTTTTCTAGTTCCTTATATTTACCAGTTTCGCATGGAGACATGACAATGTAAGCCCAAAGCATGTACAAAGCCAAATTATCCAAGTTAAGGAAGGAATTTACCGTAATGATTAGGAGTACAATTTAAATAACAGTACTTACTTTTGCGTTCTTTTCCCAGTTAAAAACAAAGACCTTGGGTTTATTCAGTCTGCGTCTTTAAGAAGGGTTATTTTAATGATCGACATATATATATCAAAATCATATATGTGACCACTTTATATAACAATATTTCTTCCTATTTTAATGTGACCCCTTTATAAATCAAGAGCTGTTTCAGGACAGCGCGCTCGACTATTCATACCTCACATAATGACCCTGAACACATGTACGACTTTTCAATTGAATATCTGTAATAGTTACAGAGATATGGACATGTGGCACGCAAACCTTAACCACAGCATTATGTCAACGCCGACGAACGGGTGAGTAGAACAGCTCAGACTATTCGGTGAATAGTTGAGCTAACAATATTTCTTCCTACATGATGTTAGCCTTGTGTACGGCAGTGACCTTCTTCCTCTTGTGTCTGACAGCATAGTCGAATGCAAACTTGGCAATTCTCTTTGACTTGGCTTCTGTGATGATCTTCAGCGACTCAACCACTCCCGGTACACACTGAACAACAACAACAACAGTAAAACAGGTGCAGGCAGTGGTCTGCGAAATAACCCACCTCTGGTAAAGTTTAAACAAGAGCTGTTTGTAAAACAGTTACGCCCCCTCTAGGTTAAAAGCAATCTATAAAATATCAAGTCTGTTGAAGATCGGATGAAAACTGTTGAACATAGGGTGTAAACTGCTAAAAGAAAGCCAATTTTATATAAATCAAGGGTCATAACTCTGCAGGTCCTTTGGTGAGTTGGTTGATCATCAAACTGGGCAAAGATATTAGAAGCTCAAACATTTTCATCAAGTTTGAAAGAAAGAAAGAAAACTCTTGCACTTAGAGAGGAGAAATAGCTAAAAAGGCAAATTTTAGATAATTCAAGGGCCATAACTTCACAGTTCCTAGAGCGATTTGGTTGATTATTAAGCTTGACCGAGATATTATGCCCACAAAGGTGTTCACGAAGTTTGGTTTTGAATCGATAAAAACTGTTGGACTTAAAGAATGAAAATGGCTAAAGAGGCTAATTTTAGATAATTCAAGGGCTATAACTCCACAGTTCCTAGGGTTATTTGGTTGATTATCAAACTTGACCAATGAAGATATTATGCCCACAAAGATATCCACCAAGTTTATTGATGATCGGGTAAAAACTGTTGGACTTAGAGAGCGGAAACGGCTAAAAAGGCAAAGTTTCGATAATTCAAGGGGCATAACTGCACAATTCCTGGGGCAATTTGGCTGATAATTGAACTTGGCCGATATATTATTCCTACACACAATGTTATGAAGTTTGGTGAAGATCGAATGAAAACTGTTGGAAACGAATATGGTTACTGACTGACAGACTGACCAACATTAGCAAACCAATAAAACCGCCATGTTCGATGGAGAGCATAATTATGTCTTCCTAAATGCGCACAAACAAGAATAAATGAAAGTGAAATAAAATAGAACAAAATATTTTAAAATGGCAAGTACTTTCAAATAATGATTGTGAAGACTGACAGATGGCATACATGGACAGAATATATTCAGTGCATGCATCCCAGACAAGGTTTTTTTCTCAGAGGAGAGGATGGCGGTTAACATATTTCTTGAACATTTGTTCTTTATTGCATTACTTTTTTCTAATTTGTATAGATGTATTTCTGCTTTCATTTCATCTATTGAAATTTAAGCAAAAATGTCATCACGTTGTAAAGATTTCAACTTATTGTGTATTTCATTCTTTTACCATAATTAACTTGGGGGAACACTGTGGACAATTGAAGGAAATGCAGCTTCGTTAAATAATTGGAAATAAAACCCAAACAAAAACATCTGACAGCCAAATACAATACCGGTATAAATTTTGAAGGATGAGAATCAAAAGCAATTTCACATCCCATAACACCCACGCCCCTTTTTGGGGCGGTTAAGAAGGTGGTGAGTCCTTTCAAGAGGGGAATTTTTAGGTTAAATTATAATAACATAGGGGAAAGATATGAGGCGCGTCTTAGGAAAACTGGTCTTAATGCATGTGCGTAAAGTGTCGTCCTGGATTAGCCAGTCCGCACAGGCAAATCCAGGATGACACTTTCCGCTTTTATGGTATTTTCAGTTTCAATGAAGTCTCTTCTAAACATAAATCCACTGTAGGCGGAAAGTGCCGTCCTGGATTAGCCTGTGTGGACTGCACAGGCTAATCCGGGACTACACTTTACGCACATGCATTAAGTCCGGTTTTCCCACTACGCGCCTCATATATACTTTTTCATTAGAGGAATGGGGCCAAATTTCAGCCCAAAAATGGCATAAAAAAGGCCTGACCCAATACCTCATGCTCCAGAGCGCTGTATTCGCCCTCTGTCTGCTCTCGGATAATCACAAAGTCAAGGTTATTGTGCCTCGTATGGTAGCCCGGTAGGCTTCGCACCTGAACTACATTGGCATACAGGTCCAGGTCGCGTCTGCAAACAAAAGAAGAGTATAAAGAGGGCTTTTTTCACCTCCTGGGGAAGGGGCCCTTTTCCCTCATTTTGGGGGGAAAATAGCTTTATTTTTTGGCATTTTGGGGAAATAAATTCTTAGCAGGGGAATACAAAATCCTGGGGTTACATTAGTTTTAGGGGAAAAAATTTGAAATTTGAAATTATTTGAAAGAATTATTCTGAGGGGTTGACGCCTTATAACAGCCCCCACTAAAGAAGGGAAAAAAGCCCTGATAAATATCAAATATGCAATACAAACTGTACTATATTAGACACAACAGCATATGCCAATAAACACATCTACTTCTGGACAATGTTACAATGATGGAGACTTGAGCGTCAAAAACAGTAATGTACTAATAACTGCTGTGCTTTTGGTCCGATCTGGTTCATTATCAAACTCTTTCAAGATCTTATGGTCACATGGACCAGTTTGGTCTATTCAGTCTCCGCGAAAGTCGTGAATTTATTACTGGCTACGAGGACCGTTAATGCCCCAAATATTACTGGCCCGGACAAACTACTACTGGCCACTTATTTTTCTGCAAGAAACATTTTAATACAATAAAAACAATATCTTTAAAGAAAACTAAAGCAATATACACTTGAGAGTGCTTTATTAACTAAAGCTACTACTATCAGCATGTTAATTTTGCAAGATATATATGACTTCAATTGTATAAGAAAGTCCCTTTACGGTCTTCAACACAAGTGGTGACCCTCAAGTATGACGTATGACTGTTGTGGAAGCAGGTACAGCAATCTATGTGGTAAAATATTTTTTACCAAAATTTTCACCCGACACGAGGACCAGTATTCAGACAGTTTTTCCCGGACCTCATGGAATTTTATCGGCAATGTCCGAGGTCTGGCGGTCTTTCGCGGAGACTGTCTATATCAGAAAAAACAAGTCTCTATCTTCAATACAGCCGATTTTTGCTTTGCTTTTCAAGAAAATGGAACAATGACTATGATGTTTCTAGTCCCAGGGTCATTACTGATTTCATCAGAGATACAATGGTCAGACACAAACTGTCTTAGTTTGATCAAAATTGAATAAGAAATGAAGTCTCTATCACATGCGACAGCTAACTGTTAACAGCGTAAGGAAAGGCCGAAGTGAGACAGACACCTCATACCAATATCTAACTGAACACTATGTGCTTTGGTTAGCTGAAATGCACAAACTGATATAAAAATATAATTGTAAATGTCTACATCTATTTTGTATTTTATTTTGAGGTGAGCTAAAATACACAAACTGTTATAAAAATATGGTCTTATTTGTATGGGTGGCGAAATCTCATATTGCCTTACATGTTCGTTTTCGACCAATTGATTTCTGTAAGTCAGTACAGTAATTATATAGTAAATCTGGGCAATATATCCAATATATCACTTGTCCATACATTCTCTTGGACACTCGAGGAAATATGAACAGTTGATTTCGCCATCCCTAAACTTTAATATGTCTAAATTTAAGATGGATATTCATTTGCCTGATTTTCATGTTGAGTGTCTGGAGTTCACTGCCCTTGAATGTGTGAGGGGAGGAGATGATGCCCTTAAGTCCCACGCCATTACGCTTGAACGACTCCAGAACGGTCTCATAGTTGGAACTCTTGGATCGATAGACCTCACTGCAATGTCAAATCAAATATAAAATATATAGTTTAGCGAGGAAATCACGTTAACAAACATGAATGAAGATCTTAAGTAGTGATGGGTCAAACAATCTACCACAATGTGTCGTATCATTGGGTTGATGATCATGTTACCATTCATTTTCATATTGTTGAAACTATTCTTTCCAATACTCAAGTAAAAATTGTGGAGTGTCTGTATTCTTCTATGACAGGCAATCCACAAATTACATTTTTGAATTTAATGTTTATTTCTCGCGAAGCAAGATTTCTTACATGAAATTGCATCAAGCACTTAGCCATCAATCATTAATATTTCAAATTATAATCCTCAAGTAAAAACCTCAGAAAAAACTCCTCGAAGTCCACAGGAACCCCGGCTGTCTTAAAGACATCTTGCAGAGAGGCCATCATCTCCGGCCCCACCCCGTCTCCCGGGACCAACGTTACGACATGACGACCAGCAGGCTTGGAGACAGGTTCTGTCACCGCCTGCAGTGATAACAGTCATCACGGGGATGTGGAAATCCTATGCCCGACTTGTCAGACACAGAGTCTAATTTTTTTCAAGTTGTCTGCGGACAAGTACAGTGTAGGTGTGTGAAAATTATGTAAAAGTTACATATAATATTTTTACAACAATATTAAAACATGCTTCTTTATAATTTGGTAAAACATTTTATTAGGAACACCTGGAATATATTTATAAATAGTGGGTTTAAAATAGAATACATTACAAATCTTCTGCATATTGCTTGGTCAATATCACCTAGTTTGACTTGTACAATTATTACTCAATGAAAAATATCTTTTGATTTAGAAAATCAACAAAAAATAATACCTTCAAACAGTTTGTTGAATGAAACTCATTTTTCTGGGCTTGCAAAACCTGCAAAATATAAACAAGCTCTTGCAGTGGATGGCACCTTTATAGATAACTGTGACACCCGCTAGCCTGCATATTGTAAACAGGAAATGATTGGGTATTGTCAACATTCAGTGTGTGTTTTTTAAACCAAGGAACAAGTGACATTCTATCAATTCAAAGTATGAATCTGATTTTATAATTTAAAAGAAATAAGCAAGACTCAGTTAGCCTGGAAGGGAATTGCACCTTTTATTTAATTTCAACAGCTCATACTATATCAATATAAGAATAACTACGACAACCATATAAACATTGAATGACCGTATGGTGCCAACATTCAATTTATTTAAAAAACCAAGCACGAGTTACATTCTATCAATTCAAAACATAAAATAGTGTCATGTAACCTTCAATGTCAAATTTTGTTTTCGATAGACTTTTCGCACATCAAAATATTTGTCATAAGAACAATTTTAGGCATGCACATATAGTGATATACACTAATTCAACTAACTTTTTCTACAACATTTAAATTGTTCTTACCTGGTTAAGAATAATGCGCGTTTGTTGAGGAAAACATTTTCTGACTATGGACGCTGCCATCTTGACTGAGGGACTACTTTTTTCAAGTTAAATGTAACGTCTTCATTGCAAATCGGTAATTCATAGAGATTAAATTACATTTATTATTTACACGAGTGTGAACTATCTTGATGCTTTTGTTTTGTTCTATTTTCTGTTTAAATGGCTACTCCCTTTACATTATGCAAAGTCGAATCGGGCACAAATCAAACGGGTTTTATGGTTATGTTTGGTCTCAGAATGAAATGAACGCGTTCAAAACTAGAACAAACATAATGCTTTTGAAATGTTATATAATATTTTATAATAATTTTTCATACATGCTTGTTTTAAAGCATCTCACAGCACGGTTTCAAGTCAATTCGCTCCAGAAACAATACAGTCACAAGTTGGTCGGCCAAAACAACATGGTCAAGTCATGTAGATCCCCAAACAATACGGTTTTATGTCAAGTCTCGAAACCATATTGTCTCAAGTCGGTCCAGAAATGTTCTGTGCTTGAAATGTCAATACAGTCACAAGCTAGCTGGTCGGCCAAAACAATATGTTCAAGTCATGTAGTTCCCAAAACAATACGGTTTTATGTCAAGTCTCGAAACCATATTGTATCAAGTCCAATCTTATTATTGGCTCCAAAACAATACGGTCTGAAGTTGGTTGAAGACAGTATGGTCACAAGTCAGGCAGGTCCCAAGACAGTATGGTCACAAGTCAGGTAGGTTCCAAGACAGTATGGTCACCAGACATGGTCACATGTCAGGTAGGCTCAAAGACAGTATGGTCACAAGTCAGTTATGTCCCAAGACAGTATGGCCACAAGTCATGTAGGTCCCAAAGACAGTATGGTCACGAGTCAGGTAGGTCCCAAGACAGTATGGGTACAAGGCAGGTAGATCCCAAGACACAACCTCCGCGCAGAGATTTGACTGGTATCGAGCATAGCTCTAATCAAATCCCTGCCGTCATAACAAACCACATGATGATGATCGATTTAAATCTTCAAGATATTATTTATGGTTTTAATTAGTTATTTTCTTTTTCTGTTTTCATTATTGACTGCAAACAATATATAAAAAGTCCAATTATGTAGAAAATTGCACAGAGTTGCATTAAATAAGTAAAAGTTACAAATACGTAATCCTTCCAGATTTGGAAGGATATTACTTGTGGTCTAATTACCCCAAAACGGAAGTCACATCCTTAGGGTTACATCAGTTAGATAATAAGCACATGTGGTTGAGTGCAGGATGCATATAATTTGTAAAATACTGTTTAAATGATATGTTTTGGTATCATTTTAAAGGTAGATATGTAAGCAATAAGAAAAACGGCTGTTTTGTGCACTACTTTTTGTCTAGTAGTTCCCAGCTTCATAACTTTTGGCCCATGTATTCATGCGCAAAATGGCAGCCTCCATGCCCGTCAAAACCGGTGTTTTTTGTAAGGTAAACATTTTGAGTTACAACACATAGAATTTTTTGACATGCTGTTTTTTTTAAAAGGTTATGTACTCATCTTTCCAACAATGTATGGTGATATATTGGAAAGTAGCTTGGTCATGGTGAAAATTGAGATCAAATTTGGAATATTTTATATGTAACAAAGAAGGAATTTATTTGCGCATGCGTAACCTTGTGATTGCAGTGGTTACCGTTAACCAATAGGGAGGTAACCGCTGCGATGAGTTTGCCCAAGACAGTATAGTCACCGATCAGGTAGATCCCAAGACAGTATGGTCACAAGTCAGGTAGGTCCCAAGACAGTATGGTCAGAAATCAGCAATCTCCTAGCAGAGTTGTCGTTGCACTCACCATACACTTCTGCAACAGACTCAATGACAAGAATCTTGTCAAAACAGACACAACTGTATTTAACACACATTTAAGTTGTTTGTTAGGACCACAAGCATGCACATTGAAGAATAAAAATTTATGTTCTTTAACTCATAAAGGGAGTGAAAATAGTTTTGATTCCTATTATAGGAACTCGTTTCATGCCCATTTAGGCATATGCAATCAGTTCACAGATGTAAACAAAACGGACAGGGTTGATTGTGCGTTTGAATGTTATGATAATGTAACCAAGGCCACGTGCATGAGTTGGGACTACTTTCTGAGCAATCTACAGCGGTAAATGGAATGTAGCAGGTGTGCAAGAGATTGATAATCAGGTAGTTCACAAATCAATAAGTCACAAGTCAGGTAGGTCCCAGGACACTATTGTCACAAGTCAGGTTGGTCCTGAGACAATATGGTCACAAGTCAGGTAGGTCTCAAGACAGTATAGTCACATGTCAGGTTGGTCCCAAATTAATGTCACCAGTAAGGTAGTTCCCAAGACAGTATGATCACAAGTCTGGTTGGTCCCAAAACAATATGTCACAAGTAAGCTTGGCCACACACAGTATGGTCACAAGTCAGGTAGGTCCCAAGACACTATGGTCACATGTCAGGTAGGTCACAAGATGGTCACAAGTCAGGTAGGTCCCAAAACAATATGGTCACAAATCAGGTAGGTCCCAAGACAGTATGGGCCCAAGTAAGGTAGGTCCCAAGAAAGCACGGTCACAAGTCAGATAGGTCCCGAGACAGTATGGTCCCAAGTCAGGTAGGTCCCAAAACAATATGGTCATAAGTCAGGGTAGGTCCCGAGAAAGCATGGTCACAAGTCAGATAGGTCCCAAGACAGTAGTGAGGTTGATCCCAAGACTGTATGGTTTAAAGTCAGGTCGGTCCTAAAACAATATGGTCACAAGACAGTATGGTCACAAGTCAGGTAGGTCCTAAAACAATATGGTCACAAGACAGTATGGTCACAAGTCAGGTAGGTCCTAAAACAATATGGTCACAAGTCAGGTAGGTCCTAAAACAATATGGTCACAAGACGATATGGTCACAAGTCAGGTAGGTCCTAAAACAATATGGTCACAAGTCCGGTAGGTCCCAAGAAAGCATGGTCACAGGTCAGATAGGTCCCAAGACAGTATTGTCACAGGTAAACTTGGCGCCAAACAGTATAGTCACAAGTCAGGTTGGTCCCAAAACAATGGCACAAGTCAGGTTGGTTCCAAGACAGTATGATCACAAGTCAGGTTGTTCCAAAAAGAATATGGTCAAGTCAGGTCAGTCAAAGAAGTATAAGTTCAGAAGACACGTCAGTCCAAAATAATATAACCACGATTCAGGAAAGAAAAAAGACAATCAGTTTTAATTCGGGCACATAATCTAATGAAAACAATTTACGCTGTTCCCAAAACAAATTGGTTATTAAGTCAAGTTGCACCAAAAACAAATTGGTTTTTTTGGTCCAATTGGTCCGAAACAGTTTAATCAAGTGTCAGTCACAGACATTTTTTTTGAAGATCAGTCAGTCCCAAAATAATTCTGCTCGCAACATCTTGGAATATTTTCAGTGGATGTGCAGATGAAAGCTGGGACGGACATTCAAAATATACAAATACCATCAGAGTTCTGTCAAACTACATGTGTCACTCTCTTTTAAAGATAATTAAGGCCACTTATATAATAATTTATTTATTAACATCTTGGCAATATTTTAGGTTTACACTTTAACCATCAATGACAGTGATGCTAAATATACACTTTCACTTTTATGAAACATAAAACAACGCAAATTTAATTAAATAATTGTAAATAATACATGTCAATCAGTGAGCTTAAAGAAATAAACACAAATAAATTGTATGTAATAGTCCTCCAAACAACAACAATTTGCCATCAAATAAACATAAATTATTGAACTAAACATAGAAAAAAGTTCACTTAATTAATATACGTCTTGTTTTCCATAGAAACTTTAGTAATTAAGCAGTTTATCGTAGGTCACTTGCCCCAAAGTTATATTAAAATTATATTAAACAAAACATATTCATAAAATTTTTTGAAGAACACAATAAAATATTTCAAACAGTAAAAAAATAAATAACATACATTTATTAGTGTTGAAAACATTTAAATAATGAATATACAAATTTTTGTTAAAATAAATAATGTTTTCTTATTATTAATTAATTACCTATCAAAACATGATTGTGAGTTTTAAACTGATACAGTATTATACCAAATTAGTATAAACATAAGCCTTAAAATATGGCCTTCTTTCAAGGCAGTTGTGTGACACAAAACACAGTGATAGTTACAAATCATATCCTGAGTAATCAAAGGACTACTTGGAATACTATTTGTTTCAAATATGAATATATTTTTTTCTACTAATCTTGACAAAATTATACACACATAGGCAAGTTTTACATCAAAATTGTTTTCAGCATTAAAATAGACAACAGCATACTGCAGTTTATAATTGATCCTCATTTGTTGATTTTTTGAAAGAAAACAACAACAACAAAAACAACGTATTAAATGTTATTACAATGACTACCTTGGGAAAATCCCAGAATTCACTTAATAAAAAATTCACTGCGTAAGTGGATATGTAAAGATAACACTTATCATAAAAAATAATTCATTATATGTTTTTGATCCTCATATATATAATATTATACATATATCACAGCCTATAAAAAGAGTTCACAGAATTATTATCTTTTTTAATATCACAGGCTATATAAAAATCACACAATGCACCTGACATAGAACATTGTAATAAACCACCCTGTTATGTCAATGCACCTTATATTTGTGCTAGACGTTACCGAACCATGGTGGACTGTTTATTAGTAACCCGTGCATGATTCATGAGAAGGTTCGTGTCCCAACGCGGCAAGCCGGGTACAACGTCCGGAGGAGCAGACGATGAAGTGGGAATCGGTGTCATAACCGGTAAAGGGTAAAACATCTGCACCGTGTCACGGCGTGCTTTCTGTTGAGCCACGCGAGTTTTCGCCTCCAACATCCTGTCATTAACCTCTTGCAACATTCGAGTATCGAGTGTCGCACGCGCCATAGCAGACTCCGTTTGTCGCATTAACTGTCGATGCTCCAAGTATTTTTTAACAACTTCTTTCTGTTCTTGTTCTGCTGCACTCATGTTTGCCACAAGGTCAGTTTTGGCAAGGATAGTATCGTCAAACTTCGCCTGACGATCGTGCCTCATTAACGCATTGGAGACCGAAGTATGCTGGTTGCTAAATTCAGTGATAAACGTAAAGTCTTGCCTATAGCTCTTAGTCAAATCAGCCGATTTGTTCTTCAGCTCATGACGTTTATCCAAGTAATTTAATCTCAACATTTCTCGTTTTTCAAGCTGCTCCAAAGTTTTCGCTCTTTCCATGTCTCTCTGTTTTAGTGCATTAGATCTCTTCTCATCGTGATACATCTTAATTCGCTCCTTCGCTCGGTCGCGTTCGTCTCTCATGCTCAGAATATGTTCCATCTTTGAAGCCGTTTTCTCGGCTTTTTCACGGTCCTTGTAAGCCTGATGCACGGCAAATAAACAAGACATTCCCATTGTTCCATGAAGCTTAGAAAATATCCTCTGATCATTGTTTGCGATTTTTTTCGGAAATTTAAGCCTAGGAGACGGTGCCTCTTGCATTCTTCGATGGTGCTCAATTTCAGCGTCCCTTACCAACCTCCCAGCCTCCTGTTTAGAGAGTATCATTTCCGTCACTGGATCAACTAGAATAATATTCGGTTTGTATCCCCGCAAACGATATTCTGTTACCGGCGTTTCATCGTCTTCGTCCGGTCTTTCTTCTGCTTCAGGTGTTGGAGACGAGTCAACGACCGGCCCAAAAAACTGTTTAACGCTTTTAACAACTCTCCTCTGTGGAACCTTTTCCTTTTTCTTCCTCAGTGTCCTTTTCGCTGAAGTTTCTATCTTTTCGAAGGAATCTTGAGGAAGAACGGTCTCAATAGCAATTTGCTCCTCATATAGACTTGAAAACGTACCCGCCTGAAGCTTTGCAAGGTTAATGAGGAGGTTCTTTCGTTTCTTCGGGGACCCATCCCGGGTAAGGACCTCTGAGGGTTCGTAAGCCATGTCCATAGGGGTGGGGAAAGGCTCCTGGTAACCCTGGAAATCAAACACTTGTTAATGTACACTCTACCACTCTACCATATAAACATTCAGAACTCTGAGTATTAAACACCCATTACTCTGAATGAAATCTTCCATGTTAAATGAGATAATATATACATTTTCATCAACTGTGAATTAAAAACATGGACATAATATTTCAAAATAGTTACAATATCACAAATGTTTGAATGTTTGGACATTTCAACTGTTTTAAACTGTTTTACATGTCAAAATAGTTACAATATCACAAAATTTTGAATGTTTAGAATATTTTGGTTGGAAACATGAGTAATTGAATTAAATCTTAGAAGAACAAGTTTTTATCATAATTTGGGGATAGGGACAGGGGGTAGGTAAAGGGAGCTAACCTCCACTTGTTCTCTGGGATGATAAGACGCAGACTCGCTGGGGCCCGCGGACGATCGCCGTACTTCGAACTCCACCGTGCCCACCTCGGACACTGCTGCCTCCTACATAAACAGTTATTGTTTAAATATAGGATATTTGTTGGTTTTAGTAGAACATCGATTTTAATTCACGAGTGAAAATATATTAAATTTATTGCTTTCAATATTGGATATTTGTTGGTTTCGGTAGATTTTAATTCATGAGTGAAAATATACATTTTTTATAATCATGAGTGAAGCAAAAATCGATATATTACCGAAACCAACATACTTTATTGTTATTTTATGCTTCAGAATGTATTATTTTGGCAATTTCCGACATCCTGGTGAAAAATTAGTTCCATTATCAAATTGGAAATTTCCACTGTTTAAAACAGTGAATTATCAATTTTATTTTCACTGTTTTAAAAGTGAATTACTAATTTTATTTCACTGATATTTCCCAATAATCCACGGGAAAGCATAAAATAAATAGTGCTACATTCAATCTAGCATGTGTTAAAGCAGAAAGTTCATGGCTGGTTTAAATGACCTACAATAAAACTTCTTAGTGAGCGTGTTCCGATACTGACATCTGATACTTGAGTTATCGATTATCAAGTTAAAGGTGTTGTTTCATATAGAGAAATAACAACTTGGCTGGGACTAGTTTAGAGTTATCTCCTACATCGACTGCAAATGTTCTGATGATCAAAACTGGAAACTGGACCTTGTACACAGCTCCTCGACTGATACATACCCTTGGAACAATTGACTAGAGAGGCAGACTCTGTTATCACTTGTGATAGAAGCAAAGGAACCATACACAATATTATTATTACACAAAAGTAAATTTAAGAGGTTAATTACACATTACAGACCTGCTGAGCAGCATCCCGCGGTACAGGGCTTGAGCTTGGCGGTGGCGGTACAATGTCAGATGGTACCACAAGTAGACCTGCATCATGCGCCGATGTTACTTTCGGTCTTCGAACAGAACCATACCTAGAAATAACAAATGGTGTTGTAAAACTTTGTAGGGTTTGTTTTTGTTTGTTTATTTGGATTTTTCGCAGTTTTTAACAGTACTTCAGTCATATCACGGCAGTCAGTTAACCTACTCACACTTTTCCTGGGCAAGCTTAGCCGATCTAAGCGGTTTACCAGTACTAAGAGCACAGTAACTGACAACTGCCCTACTTGAATCAGAGGTAAGGAGAAAATGGCCGTAAAAATAATTTCATGACCAATCCCCACACCAGGTATGTGACCGGGCTTGGATTCAAACTCACGATCTCCGGATTGACAGTCCAGCGTTCTACCAACTGAGCTAGCCGGGCCCGGCAAAAAAAAAAATAAAATAAAAAAATGGACATAGTTGTGTGTATGGTAACGCATGCATTCGGTCTTTGAACAGAACAATACCAAGAGATACAGTAATTCAGTTAATATTTTCAGGAATATTTCTACTGCCAATACATGGAACTACACAATTGGGAATTTTCACAGTTAGAAATCTTGCTAATTTGGAAAAAAAATATATGTAATTTATTACTAAATAATATTTTCATTTCGAACTTATTTCTTACTTGAACTAAGTTATGTCATGATTAACAACAAAATATCTATGTACTTGGTATTTTGTCAGTACAGATATAGCAATTTTTCTTTAAAATTGGGACAAATGACAAATACACCGTTTTGGGAATTGGGATAGGGTCCTTTTTTCAAGAACCACTCAATGAAAGGCAATAATTCACAGGTATATGGGCTCTTCTTAACTTCAAAATCAGAATTTAAAAGAGACGACTTTTACTTTTTCCTTGACAGGTATCCCCGTACGAATTTCTGCATGATCAGTACAGGCGAGTGATGGGAGAGGATGGTGTTGATTTTCCTCTCTATCTCCTTAAGCAACTTCAGCTCATCAGCAAATGTATGCTGCTGCAAAAATAGACAAAACACCACAATTTGTGAACAAACAGGTAATAATGGTTCTACATTACATTGCCGTCAACAATGAAAGAGGATTTGTACAGTTTTCAATTTTTTTACCTTTATACCTTTAGTGATTTCAGGTAAACAGATCAGCAAAGTGTTAACAGATGGGCAATGTGATGATCAGCAATTCAAGCACTGAACTTTCTTGTCTTTTTTGTTCTTATGTTTTCGTTGTGTTTTTTGTTGTTGGTTTGTTGTTGTTGTTGTTGTTTTTTGGAGGGGCAGGGTGAAGTGGGGGCTAGGGAGTTTGGTTGGTGGTTGGTGTATCGGCGGGCATTTATATGGATTTTTGTTAGTTACTTTAAATTCCTAACGTAAAAGAGAGTTTAAGTACTAACATAAAAGAGAGTTAAGTACTAACGTAAAAGAGAGGTTAAGTGCTAACGTAAAAGAGAGTTTAAGTACTAACGTAAAAGAGAGTTTAAGTACTAACGTAAAAGAGAGTTTAAGTACTAACGTAAAAGAGAGTTTAAGTACTAACATAAAAGAGAGTTTAAGTACTAACATAAAAGAGAGTTTAAGTAGAAAGAGAATCACAGTCTAACTACAAATATCCAGTACCTCTCCTGTATAGTAAAAAAGATGAATCCTGAAGTTTGAATGTCGCGCCACAAATCCCCCTCCAAATGCTGCATCTTCTATAATCTCTTCGTCCGATATAACATAGTTATCTAGAGCCTGAAAAAAGATATATGCACACATAGTATCATTTCATTCAGCTGAATTTTACATAAGCCCACAAACTAATAGACATTTCCACTAGCCACTAAATGGTGAAAATCCTCCTCAGTTATTGTTAAAGAGTGTATATACGATCTTACAACAGACATAGTGACAAAAATTTAAACAACCCGATAAAGTTAATAACAATAAACTTTGATTTAAAATGGAAGAAAAGTTCATAAGAACCATTGTTGTAAAACACGTAAATGGCTACTTTTTAATCACAAACTAGTTTTCGGCTGTACAGCAGAAACTCCAATACATGTACATATAAAAAAATTACTTGATACTTGTTTGAGGTTATGCACCACTAATAAACGATGCAAACGTCGACACTCATACTTCTTGATAAAATTTGATAAATTTTAGTGTTTCCTTCGAAATGTTCATGTTTATCTGTCTGCTTTCAAGCTATATTTTTTTCATCTGCTTATTTAGAAAAAAAATTAATATGAAATATCGTACATACATACTTTAAAGTATATTTGAGGCGCGTCGTGGGAAAACCGGACTTAATGCATGTGCGTAAAGTGCCGTCCCGGATTAGCCTGTGCAGTCCGCACAGGCTAATTCAGGACGGCACTTTCCACCTACAGTGAATTTATGTTTAGAAGAGACTTCCTTGAAACAGAAAATACCATAAAAGCGGAAAGTGCCATCCCGGATTAGCCTGTGCAGACTGCACAGGCTAATCCGGGATGACACTTTACGCACATGCATTAAGTCCGGTTTTCCAACGATGCGCCACATTTTTCCTGTCAACAAGCTTCCAAAGCACTTTACAACCTTTACCATGTGATCATTTGCATTAACTAGGTTAACATGTTTTACCAGAGTGCAATGATTGGATAAAACAATTAAAGCGGACAGATTAATTTGCATATGGCTGGCATTGTTGCCAGGGGTTTCATTAAGAGTTGGAGTAGAAGGATACTTGTTAAAAGTAGGCCGGGGAGGGGGGGTTGGGGGTCCTCCTTTACATACACACCTCTACGGCAAAAAAAATAGCCAGTTATAAGGTCAAAATAGCCGGGTGATTTACCCGGCTACCCGGTCTTAATGAAACCCCTACTGTGGGAATGATGAAATTTTTGGAAACAATTATTACCCTGTTTAAAAACATAAACTAGCAAAAACACTCTACAGTAATATACGGCTGTTGTCATCAGTCATGTGTTTGGTTTATTTGTACATTTTGTCTATTTCCCTAAAAATACAACTAACAAAGTCATGTTAAATACATATTTCATGTTTGTTAAAACGTTATAATGCAGGAAGATGAAGAATTCTGCTACATGGGTGTTTCAGAGATTCAGGTAAGATAATGTATTCATACTGTTGAGTCATTTTACTTCGCGGTGTCTAATTTTTGCGCGTTCTTGAAAAACGGCTAATTCGAGCGGTCATTTGTTTTTCTCTATCAATATGAAAAAAAAATATGCAAAAAGAACTTTTACGCGGGGTTTTTACATTGGGCTATGTTCGCACAGCGAAATACACCAATAATTAGACCACCCGCAAAATTAAAGGATTTTACATGAGTAAATTATTATAGTTTGAAGATACCAGAAAAAGTACTGATTTCGATTAAAGAAGCAAAAAGAGGATGTGAATGTATCTTTTACATTCTTTGTTTGTTAGATCATTACAATCAAAATATTTTCCCAGTTTCTTTATCCACTTTTTGTCGCTTTGGTACGCAGCTATTAAAAACAGTATTACTTAATGGGAGTATTATTAAAATGTCATATATACTTAGCCCCTGATATTTACCTTAAGTGACCAGATACTGTTTACGACATGGTGGCGATAATTTCTCTTCAAACTCAATGGGGTGTCATTCATGGTCAGAGCCACAAGGTGCGGGCAAGTTGCCAGGTTTTGTAGATTCTCGTATTTACCCAAAGGGTTGTCATGGAGGTGTAGAAACCGCAGATACCGCATCCCGGACCAGAAAGCAATTCCTGGTAGCGACGACAACTGCAAACAACAACAACAAACATTAGTGATGTTCCAGATAAAAATTCATTCATCAAGCATGATCAAGCCATAAATACTGGTATGAGAAGCTGTTAATAGACTGAGGCACTTAAATGAAGGAACCTTTAAATGCTTTAAAATGATTCAATATTTGCCATACATGCCATAATGAGTAATGATTGTCCGGTTTGGTCCGGATTTTCGCGCCTACAATGCTTGTCATTGACACCTGTATTTTGCGAAAAACAATCACCCAACCCGCTCAACATCGAGTGTAACAGTTTGACGTCATCAGCTAATATCGCGCATGCCATCCATGGCAACGTCTTTTCTCGGCTGTCGCTCTGATTAGCAGCCGAATAACAGCTATTGGTCGTGAAAAACGTGCTACACGTGGAGGGGGTTTACAGTAACTGTATGTCATGAATCAATACTAACCTATCTGAACGACAATAAAATTGTCGATACGGCGTAACTGCTTGTCATTGTAAAGGAAATTTTTATAGTGATAAAAGACCAAGTAACAATATGTACTGCCCATCATTCGAGATACCAATACCCAATTTTGTTGTTTTGCGATAAGAAAGTTTTATACAAAAGTAAAGATTTCACAGTTCTTTGTGCTACAAAGTTTTTATATCGCGGTCAATACAGCCACGCTTTCCATGTGGATGACGTGACGTTGTACATATTGGCATAATTTTCCCGTGCTTTTCTAGCAGAACACAAAGTTTACATAAAATGCATGTGCATCTTAAAGACGTTCGCAACAATTTCCTTCATTTTCTTTCGACAGATTTTCTTCAAAATTGGCACAAACATGCATCAATGTATCCTAAACCAAAACAGTCTTAAAAAATAGGGGTCACCGGCCTTTTTCCGGAAATATTGGATTTTGAATACAGTACCTGTCGTAGACCATTTTTTAGTGTGTGTTACTTAGAATGTTGAGTAATATAAAGCGTTCATATTCAAAAAAGGATTGAGATTTTTAAATGGATCTTTTTTTTAAATGTTTCGTTTGGTAATATACAAGTGCAGTTTAATGATAAAACGTGCTTTATCTACAGTTATCATTTAATAAATTACTTTTAATGGACGCTTAACGAGGTTAATTATGCATTAAATATGCCTGTAAAAACATCAATTATTTATCAAATATGCGAATATCTTTGGTTCCAAACGACAGATTTTGTTGAAACTTCCCCTACACACGCATCATTGTATACTGAAACTAAAACAGTCTTAAAAAATAGGGGTCACCGGCCCTGTTCCAGAAATTTTGAGATTTGAATACGTTACCTGTCGAAGCCCCTTTTTTCAGTTTGGATTTTTTATCAATGTTTAAAGTATATAGGAGAGCTTTTTTTCAAACAAGGTTATGTTTCTTTCAACTGATGTTTTACATGTCTTGTTTGGCAATACATAAGTGTATTTTGGTAATAAAAAAAATGCATTACCTACAATTACTGTTAAAATAATGAATTTGACTGGACATAGAAGTCGGTCAAATGGGTACTAATAATACCTTCTGAAACGTCCTTTATTATGCATCAATATATTTTGTTCCTAACGACAGATTTTCTTACATTTTCGCACATACATGCACCAATGTATACTTGCACCAAAACATTAATAAAAAGAATGGGTCACCTATATTGTTCGGGAAATATTGGACTTTAAATAGCGTACCTGTGTAGCCTTTTTCATGTTTCGTGTTTACGTAAACAACGTATCAATTGCCAAAATATAATATATATATTTTTATGATCTTTTTTTAACTAATTTGTTTGGCAATACATTGTATACGTGTGTTTTTGATTATTTTAATGCTTTGTTAACTTTTAACCATTGACTGGAACTTAATGATTTACACAGATTTATATTTATTGATTGAAATTAGTATATTGTAACCTATATACAGCAAATAAATAATGAAGCAAAAGGAGAAATTAACCCAATTATTTTCTTTCTGTTGCGAACGTCCTTAACTGTAAACAGAACTTACATTTACGTCGCGTGAACAGTAAAATTAGGATAGGCGTTTCGGATTTCGATTGTATAAGCATTTTCATACGTGGTGTTATAATTACTATATAATTGAAAATATTTTATGTTACACATTACGGACAACAATAAAAACCGTCGTTAAGAGTAAATTTCGTTAACTTTTTTATGACGTGAAAATACTGTAGGCTAGTGTATACATAGGTGTCCCGCTCAAATGTCAAATGTCCTGGCGATTTTTTGTCAATGTTCCGTTTTGGCCTGAAAAAATTATGTATGATATGACATAGAATTTTGATCTCGGTCAATGGTTTATACCCGTACTGTAACTGAGGACAAAAAAGCTGATTATCGTAGTAGTACATGTATATAAAGTAAATCATGTTTACTAAGGTAAGATTATGTGCTTTAAAATGCTTCAGTACTTGACATAATATAAAATTTAAACACAGATTTTATCAGGGTTTTTTTTTTAAGACAACTGCTTTTCTTTTGGCAATTAAATATAACAATATTACTGGGGTATTTGTGAATACTTCTAACGTTGTTTATTAAAAGTGAGTGAAGTAAAGGAGACTCATAAGTAACGTTCTATAATAATTTGTTAGACATACTGGGCAAATTCTGAGCTTATTTGTATAACTGAATTGACAGCGAATTTAGCCCGTATAAAAAGTAACACTACCGTTAAATTCATTTCACGGCTTATTAATAAAACTAGGTAATGCTAAAAGGTACCTGATTGCTGTGTAAATCTAGTTTAATAAGATGCCTGCATCCAGCCAGGGCGTCGATCTTTGTCAGGAAGTTGTTGTTAAGGATGCATATTCGCAGATTGACGCAGAACGTCAGGTCCCCGACTTTACGCAGATGCATTCTGTCCAGACGAACGAACAAGAGCTGAGCAACATCTGTGTGAAAAACTAAAACTTAAGTGGAAAGAATCATTATACAGGTCGGACGGACGGACTGTTAGATTTCAATATGCCCTCCTTTGGGGGCATAAAAATACAATTTGCTAAATAGAAATATTTTTAAAATAGCTAAAGGAGAATGGCAAGGTAACAACTGGTAATATGAGGGGAAAATGAAACTCATTTGAATTTTATGAAATATCAGAGTCTCACACTTCCCAAATTTCAAAAATTCATTCAGGGCAGTGTCCGACAAATTTTTTAGTTTGCAGGTAGCTTGGTGTGCTACCGGAAATTTTATTGGTAGCCCAAATACTTAATTGCTACATGAATTGCAATGTAAACAGGAAGACAAGCACAATATAGTGATCAAATTATGCACCTATCAATGTTTTCCCCCAGAGGGGGAGTGGCGGGCTGACCCAGGGGAATTTACAAATTTTATTTTTTGGGGTCTAATTCCCACCCTAGAGTAAAGTATATTTGTCTAAATCCCCTCAACGAGAGGTGCTATATGTGTAAGAAATGGCCCGGGGGCTCATATTACCGGGATCTAAAATCCGGGACCCGGAATCATTGGGAATGTCAAATTTCCGCCTGTCGAGAATCACGTCCCATATTATGCCCACCACTCCCCCCCCCCGGGGCAAAACATTGATAGGTGCATTATTTCAGCAATATGAATAATCTTAAAAGTTTTATGGATGATAAGAATAATCATTTCCCGTAGTAATTAATTAAAACATTATACTTTATAATATATATATAATGCTTAAGTACAGATAAAACAATAATTAATACAGATAACTGAAACAGCCTTGGTAGCCCAGTGAGCTTGTTATTTGACATTGTAGTAGCCCAAGGGCAATTTTTGGTAGCCCCTGGGGCAATGGATTTGTCGGACACTGTTCAAGGATCTCTAAAAGCTGCATGCTCAGTGACTGGGAAAGGATTTTTCCATATGAGATAAATTCGCATCTTTCACAAAAATCTATGGGATTATCTCAGATTTTTATGGGATTTACAGCAATAAAATTGCGTGAACTGTTTTAAACGAGAAAATACACCACGCAGACACTTGAGCTTCACAGTCAAGGTGTTATGAGCGTCTGAACATTGATATTCGGACTGCCAAATTAATTTTATGGATAAAATGTCACAACATATTGACAAAACTGCAAACCAGACCGAGCATTGTGTATTGTACGGCTGCATTTTTTTATTCGTACTCAAACATGTCGGTGCAACGTAAAATCGCATCCGTGAACATTTATATGCGATTTTTCTCAATTTTATGCGCAAATATCGCATTTCGAATGGGTTTCCCAGTCACTGCATGTTACTGACCTTTTATGTATTTTCCATTGTACAGTTTTCCGCAGGTTCTAATCAGGTAGTCCTGGCTGGGAACTTTCAGCAAGCCCTAGAAATACATTGTATTCTGAATTAATTTGTAAATTGCACAGATACTTGTATGAGCTGTTCAAATTGTAACGTTTGAATACGATGATACACCATCTAATGATTTTTTCCTTTATAATATTCTGTAATTATGTAGTATGTAATGTATACATCGTTAAAGTTTAAACCTTTACAGCTGACTAAATTATGTTAGTTTTGCATTCAAACTGGTAATTTGGTAAATATCCTTTAAACTTAAATTTAGGGAGTACGAGTTTAGCTATAACATTCTGTTCGGGGCCCATATTCACAAAGCTCCTTAGGCAATTAAGGATTTTTTTTAATTTATAAAATTTGTAAAGTCTCATGTATACCGCTAGGTCTTTTTACATTAAAATGTTTTAAACTATAGGTAATATTGGTTAAATGTTCAGCTTTTCATCTTTTTGCAAGCATAAATTATTGGATTTCGAAGTAAATTTGAAAATTTGATATGACATTTTCACTTAAGTACAACTTAAAATTTGATCTGACATTTTCACACAAGTACAGATTAAAATTTGATCTGACATTTTCACTTCAGTAGCTTAAAAACTTAAAATTTGATCTGACATTTTCATTTAAGTAAAATTTAAGTTAAAATTTCCCTAATGAGCTTTAAAAATAAAGGAAATTAAGTTTCAAACCAACCTGATTTTCAGCTTGCCGTATGGTCTCCTCCTCACGCTGTCTGTAATACTTGTCCAGACTTGCGAGGTTGGAGCCCTCGCGATGCGTGTCATGCAGTCGCTGAAACTTCGTCCAGTCAGGTATGCTCACCATGGTGACTGGTTTACAGTTGTGGCTGTCAGCTCATCTACCTTAGGCTGCTAGAAACCAGTGAAATGGATACGAGTGTTTTCTGAAATAGTCAAAATATTTTCTTGTTATTGTTGTCAGCTACTTTAAGTTTCTAAAACCAGTCAAATGGATACACTAGGTCCTGTTTTCTGATTTTTATATATATATTTTATTGAACCCAAATAACCTTAACCCTAATATTGCTATCAGCTCATGTACATGCACTTCAGCTTTCTAAAACCAGTCAAAAAACTCCCAATGGGTTCTGGTGTTTACATTCTGAAATATAAATATTGTCAAGCAAACGAGATCAAAATGAAAAAAAAAAAAAAAAATCAATTTTCTTATTTTTTCTTCTTATCAAAAATATGTTTTTTTTAAATCCAAATTTTAGATATTATTAAGTTTACCAGAAATTGTTAGTTACAGAAACATTATAAAAAATATGTTTCACAAACAAAATGTTAATTAATTTATAATCTAATAATATTATATCGGATATATTTTTCATAGAACAAAATTAAACAGTACCAATATAACTTTAAATTAAACAGTACCAATATAACTTTAAATTAAACAGTACCAATATTACTTTAAATTAAACAGTACCAATATTACTTTAAATTAAACAGTACCAATATTACTTTAAATTAAACAGCACCAATATTACTTTAAATTAAACAGTACCAATATTACTTTAAATTAAACACTAACAATATTACTTTAAATTAAACACTACCAATATTACTTTAAATTAAACAATACCAATATTACTTTAAATTAAACAATACCAATATTACTTTAAATTAAACAATACCAATATTACTTTAAATTAAACACTACCAATATTACTTTAAATTAAATGCTACCAATATTACTTTAAATTAAACACTACCAATATTACTTTAAAGATTATTATTATATAATATAATGTGTTACAGTCATAATTTTCCGGCGCATGCACTATTTATTTTCTAAAACATAATTATAATACTCCTGAAATTTCTTAACACTCATTGATTATCGACCATTAATTTCTTAACAAATTCTCCATTAGTAGCTTTTAAGCTGTCTAATCAATGTTATTTCTTAACAAAATGTTATGACCATTGATTTCTCAACAAATTCTCCAGTTTAGGTTCTAAGCTGACTGATCAATGATTGCTACCAAGGAAGTCCTGACATTAAATGAACTTCAAACGTTTCGATAATGGGCCTTCGAACAAAAAACCTATTGAAAAACACTTTATTAAAGCCCCAGGAACACATACATTGTTAAGATCAAAGACTGTCTGGGATAAGAAATACTTCAGCACATGAAACTAATGAGATTTTAGAAATAGCTAAAAATCAATATGCATTAAAGAATAAAACAGGCAAGGTAGTAATTGTCTTTTTAAAGTGATATTATCGAAGTCTTAAATAAAAACAGGTTCCCCGTAACATGACATAATAATGGCATGTTATCAGAGAAGTTTGCCTACAATTTGAGGATTTTCTTATCATAAGGAAAATGCTTTTTTATTGATGTGTAAATTATTGATCAGATAATACTAAACCTAGGCCTGAATTAAAGCACACATGGGGTTAGAAAGATATCTGTAATCTCCAATAACCTCTTAGCTAGATTGTCCCTTAAAATATACGCTCAACAAAAGTTATGCACCAAATGGAAATAAATGGAAATTGTTGTATTTTCTTTATTTATAAGAATTTCAGCTTGAAATGTAAGCTATGATTATTTGAGTTATATGTGTTCATACCAAAATATTGGAAAAAATACAAAAGAATTTAGTGTTTTTGCCGCTGAAATTTTTTTAAATAAAGAAAATACCAGTACAACAATTTCTATTTGGTGCGTTGTAACTTTTTTTGAGTGCATGTGAATAAACAAAAATCATGATCAATGTTGATCAAAGTGACTTAATCACAGATTTTCGCATTTTTTGAAATGTATTATTAAATGTCTTAATTTGACAGATTTAAGCATCGGAACTAAAAACTCGAGTATAATAACTAGAAAAATATTTAGAAAAAAAAAATAAAAAATTGGTCCCACCTGGGTTTGAACCCGAGTCCTCCTCATTAAAAGGCTATTGCCTTAATCACTTGCCATTCCGACTTCTACATGTCATGTTGCATTATTTACTTAATGTAAATGTTCCACGTGTTGTCAAATATTTCAACAAAAACAACAGAAACACTCCAAATTATTCCATCGTTCAGTGTTACAAACGCTTTATAATTTAATCAATTTCAACTGATGATTACTCATACACGAAACGTTTTTTACGGTATATTTCTAGGTCCGTAGTGATATTTTGCTTCCTTGTATTCACTGTTCTTTTATTTTTGGAATGGGTGACAAAAAGTTGAAAAATTGTCAACTTGTCAATCTGTGAACAGGTCCCTTTAAGAAGTCTTCGAAATAACCCACTTGCTCGACGCCCAAGACAAGTAAAACCCTAATCGGGCAAGTTAAAATGTTGACCTGTGTGCTTGAAAGGGCAAGTATAAGAAGGACGCAAAATTATTAAATTAAAGGATACATTTACCAGAAAAAATACAACAACGTCCATATATTTTTCTCTCAATTATATCATGATCACAAATATGACTCTCTTTCCATATGACTACATAAACATCATCACTATTTAAAATTATTTGGTAATATCTAGATTCTATTTTCACATTTCGGACAAGTTCACAATTCGGGCAAGTTGAAACTGTATGGCCTTTGCCTAAATGGGCAAGTCCTTCTAAAAATGAAAGTAGTGTGAAGACTGAAAACACCATAGATTTTTTAAGTTAGCAAGTCCACTAAAAATGATAAATCTAATTGCAAAATTTTTGTAAATAATTACAGTGTTATTATTATTTCGCGGACGCAAACAAATAGCATAAGTAATTCAGGGTTGTCATTTTTAAATGAAACAAGCAATTTTATCTAAATCTTAACGATTTAGCGAAGGGTCTTGGGGCACCCCTTGTGATATTAACTATTGCAATTTTTAAGTTACTGAAAAAACAACCGATTTTCTCATGATTTTAAACAATGAATTTGATCGGCAATCGGTTAATAATCACAACCCTGGTAATTAAATCAATATGAATGAAATGTACATGAAGTACTGTACGCACAATGTGCAACATTGATACACGCTGCATAGTGTAGGATAGTTTTCATTAAAGTGTACAGGAGCCACATTCCAGAACTGTCTTAAAGGCCTAGTTTAATCCTTCTTTATTTGACCCCGCCCCCCCCCCCCAAACCTGGGGTATTGTACTCCTGTTTACTGGCTCCAAGCTGTGGTCACTGTGTGGACGTACTTTGGACGCACTAATCAGCAGAGATGAATACACTGCTGCAGAGGTAGAGGTCAATTCAAACAGTGCACTCTGCCATTGCTCAGTCAGCTGAGAGAAATGATTGCAGATAATGATGAGAGAGTTCATGGTGGACCAATACACAGAGCGGAATACCCCATGGAGGGACCAGACATTCCTTAGGCCTTTAAGTAACATCTTATCCTTAACCTTAAAACGATAATGTTTCATAAACAGTTTATTTCAAATTTAAACGACATTGTGCTAAGCGTGTACTTATTATAAACCTTTCATTGGCTTTTGTTCACATAAACCTTTCATTGGCTTTTGTTCACATAAACCTTTCATTGGCTTTTGTTCACATAAACCTTTCATTGGCTTTTGTTCACATAAACCTTTCATTGGCTATTGTTCACATAAACCTTTCATTGGCTATTGACACATAAACCTTTCATTGGCTATTGTTCACATAAACCTTTCATTGGCTATTGTTCACATAACTGTAAATGGATTCACAAATTTATATATAGTTTTAAAAATATGACATTTACAAAATTGGAACTTAGGTGAATATATTTTAAGGTAAAGATTTTCTGGAATATGGCCCCTGTTTTGTAGGCATTAGTTTAAATCCTGCTAGAGCAATTTTGTGTCTTTGAATAATCTTTAAGGATTCCATCAATGTATTGTTGCTAGTCGAGAAATATTAAATTATCTTGTTCTATTATATAAGTCTTTTTTTTAGGCAGAATACCGTCGATATGCACCTTTAAGTCGAAAAGAAATTATTTGAAAAATAGTAATCAAACATTTAACCAAAGTATTACATAAAGGACATTGGTTATATGTTCTTGTATATATACACTACATATATTTTTTAAAATGTAATGAAGAAATTCAAATGATAAACAAAACAAACACCTCAATAAATTTAAATACATTTTTACACCAGACTTACCCTTACATCCAGCAAATGCTGTTAAATTTAACCAAAGAAATAAAAGTTTGTCAACTATTAGAATCCACCAATGCTTGTGCAAATATTTGTAATCCTCATAACATACACTTTTAATGCTTTGCAAGTCAAATGCTTTGTAGATATCAATATCACCTAGTCGGCCCAATTTTCCGCTCAACGCTAAATGGACCAATTTCTTTCGAACCTCATCTAGAATCATAGGTTACTGATACCGTCTTCGTTTAAATATTAGCCAAACTAATAATATTGACAAACCCTGCCATCAATATCGTGAATAACGTTTGATTTTCCATTTAACGACGCAGCGACATATCTTTATATTTCACGAGATCTCAGTTTGAATTTAATACCGCTATTTAAAATTCTAAACTAAGAAGCCAATATTGTTATTGTATAATTTCAACATGGTAAACATAATCCCCACAGTGTTGACAGGTTTTCTTAATTGGCTAAATGTCAAATATTTAAACGGATGGCAATAAGTATAATGTTACATGATAGAGACCTCAAATGCTGTTAAAGGCCAACTTGAAGTAGCAGTTTAATAAAAGAGAACAATACCTGGTACTTTATCGAAAAGGCCATTGTTACAGCCAATAAATAGGTTTTGCAACAATGATGTAATATTGTTTTATTTTTATTGACTGAAATATATCAATCACAGTGACATTGTAAATAAGATAATGCATCATTGGCCATTATCTCAAAATGCAGTTTTTTAACACAGTGTTTCAAATGATGAAAAGATTTTTATAGTGGTATTACCTCCGCTAATGCCATAATTTTTTTAGTTTCTCCAACAATTTTGGAAAAACTGTCCAGTATTTTTTATTTTTTTTTATTTTTACCCGGTACTATAATTTTTATTATTATATACCTATTTATATCCTCCAATCAGCTGTCGTCATTCGTGCCACGTGACCGTCCCATATTTTACTGTATTTGACGCGCGTGCGTACAATATATTTCATATTGGACGGTCCGAAAATAAACATACGATAATGTCCTAGCACTTCGAAAGTGATCGAATATGCTACTTTTAGTTTTACCTCTATCAATGCTGATACCGATCCACTGCTTTGAAAACGTCTGTTAAATTTCAGCAACAATCACTTCATTTTCAATTCCTTTTCATATCAAATAAGGCCTGCACCATGACAAACAACAATTCTGGAGTCCAGTGAAAACTGTTTTCCGTCGTCACTACAGTATCCATTTTGTTTACAGATTATATCATTTTTCTAGTTCTGAATATAAATGAAACATTTTCAATCAACTGTATAATATTCCATTCGACAACTTGCATCAGTTGTGTTATATTGATTTAACAAACGCGCTGCAGACACTTGCTATTGATCATGCCACCTTTTAAACATGACACGTTTAAATACAGTATCTACACACTCAATGTTTACAATTGGTACACGGTCAACATCGCTTTCTGCAAAATATATTCTAAAGTAAGGAAGGCTGTTTAAGAAGTTAAAATTAAATAATAAATTAGATGTTAGTGCAGGTTACAGAAAAATAAAAGACAAACATGTAAGTGTTCACATTATTTTTCACGAAGAACGGCGTCATATATTAATATTGTGAGCGCGTGCACTGCTCTACGGACTGTGTGTTTTACTGTAAATATTATGCAAATAGTACAAAAATATATATATATATATAATAAAAAGATTATTTAACAGCATTCTGTACAATACCGTGATATATTTGAACTTGTACACAGCTGACATACTCTTCCAATATGGTATGACAGCTGTGTACTCGTCCAAATATATCACCGTATTGTACAGAACACTGCTGTGTACTCGTCCAAATATATCACCGTATTGTACAGAACACAGCTGTGTACTCGTCCAAATATATCACCGTATTGTACAGAACACAGCTGTGTACTCATCCAAATATATCACCATATTGTACAGAACACAGCTGTGTACTCGTCCAAATATATCACCGTATTGTACAGAACACTGTTAAATAACCTAATAGTATTGGTTGCGTTCCTATTTGTCTTTTTTTGTATGTTAAAAAAAAATCAGGTCAGTGGTACCAAGAAACTAACAAGAGCTGTCAGAGATACTGCACGCTTGACCATTCAAAGTATTTCAGTTGAGCCCCCCACCCCCCAAAATTGTGTTTCAGGCAATGGCCTCAAAAAGTTAGGTAGGGTCGGGATTGACATTTCGGTCAAAAAACATTGAAAATTATCTGAAATCTGATTAATACGGATTTCACAGAAAATAATCGTTGCTAAAAACTTTAGGGTCGGGAGGTTTTCGCTAGGTAGGGTCGGCTTGCTCGAAACACAGAAATTATTTTGTTTGACCTTGGTACATATTTTGGACAGTGGAAGGGGCACAAATTTGTTGAAATACAAAGCTGAGTTATGGCAATTATTTCATCAATTTATTCAAAGTTTCAAGTAAATACCTGATTTAGTTTAGAAATTATAAGAACAAAAACTTTAGCCCCAAAATCTACGTGAAAACTCTGTCAAAATACAAAACAGCATTATGTGGATTGTGGCACCAGATGCTGTAGTTGATGAAAAAGGTATATTCCAAGTTTCAAATCAATAACCTATCAAGTTTTGAACTTAAACAAGATTGTGTGTTTGATAAACACACATGCCCCCGGTTGGTGCTGGATAGCCCATTTCTTAGTCCAAATTAGGTCAAGGTCAAACTGAGGTTGGGTGATATGGGTGGATATGGAATGGTCATAAGCAACAACTGTGTAAGTATTCAAGTGTTGTTGTAAGCCGTGTTGGTGCTAGACGAACTGGTTAAATCTACTTTGAACCTTGTCACGGATGGACAGATGGACGGACGGAAGGACAGACATTACAATCACTCCATGGTATATGCCTCCCGCGTCAAGATGCTGGTGGCATATAAAAACTTTTGAATAAAAACTTAAATCTGAAAATCTATGTGAAAAGGGACATAACTTTGGTAGAATACAAAACAGAGTTATGGGGATTGTTGCACCTGATGCTGGAGTTGATGGCAAAGATATATTCCAAGTTTCAAGTGAGTATCTTGTGTAGTTTTGAAGTTATAAGACTTTTGAATATAAAATTTAACCTGAAAATCTATGTCAAAAAGGGGCATAACTCTGTCAAAATACAAAACAGTTATGGGGAATATTGTACTTGATGTTGGAGTTTGTGACAAAGGTACATTCCAAGTTTCAAGTGAATAACTAGTTTTGAAGTTATAAGACTTTTGAATATAAATTTAACCAGAAAATCTATGTGAAAAAGGGGTATAACTCTGTCCAAATATAAAACTGAGTTATGGGGAATGTTGCACCTGATGCTGGAGTTGATGACAAAGATATATTCCAAGTTTCAAGTGAATAACTTATGTAGCTTTTAGTTACACGACTTTTGAATATAAACTTTAACCAAGATTAGACGCGGACGCCGACCCGGACACAAGTAGGAAAGCACACCTATTTTTCTAATAGTGAAGCTAATAACAAAATTTCATTTATTTTAATTTAGAATAACAGTTTTTATATAGATACGCAAACGGTATCCTATTGCAACCCAACGGCGTACCCTAAAATCAACATTTTTTTTAATTGTAACATGTGAAAAAAGTCAAGAAAACCTTAAAATGTTCAATGTTAAAATAATTATTAAAATTAAACATCATGGAATTGAAGTGGATTTGAATGAATCTGGGACGTTTCACCCTGGGATGTTTCACCTGGGGACATGTCACACTGCTATTATGTTGGTCAAACTTGAGCATGTGTGATATGCAAAAATACTAACCATAGAATATGTTATTCAAAATAAAATATTGTGTAATGTGTTTTCATAGGCAAATAATTGCAAACCTATGAATATAATATTGTTTAAAATTATTTCAGATGTTCTAAAAATACAAAGTGTGTAATAAATTCATACCGGGAAATTGTTTTCATAGTTTAGTAAGTGACACACAATTATGTTAATTTCGATATTAATAGGGGATTTAGTGTTGTGAAAATTCATTAAAACGTCTCAAAATGGCCTGAACATGTATTAATAATTATATGCCTTTAAAAAATATATTTCCAACCAAAAACACTAAACAAATCTTAAATTATCCAGCTGTAATATAAATGACATTATTTAATAGATAATCTGGGCAAAATGTCCCAGGTTGTAATTTTTTAGGGGCGAAATGTCCCAGGGTGAAACATCCACCAAAAGAATTTTGATTAGTTCAATCACCAGTAGCAGAGTTGCCGTTTGTTGCTCTCACCATACACCTCTGCAATGGGCTCAATGACAAGAATCTTGTAAAAACAGAACAAAAATTTGTATATACCGGTAATGCACATTTAAGTTGATTGTTAGCATAGAAAAGAAGAATTATTGGTTTTAAATTATCTTAAATTGGGCCAAAATTAATAATTATGATTTATATTATTGGAACTGTTTTATTGCCCTTTACACAGATGGAATCTGTTCACATAATTTATGTTAACACAGTGGTAATTTGCACAAGTTTCATGCTTTTCATGAATAACTGTACTTCTAACACTAATATCAACTGTCAAAAACTGGACAAGTTATTTAGAGGGCCGTCCATGAAGTAGGTAGCAGAGTATTTGAAGTCTGAAAAATATCCCTTGTACTCGCCGTTCTGGACATTCTTGTCGGTCCGGGACTCTGTATAAGTCATATTAAATAAACCAATATAAATGCTTAAAAGTTTAAGTTATTAAAATGAAATGTGTTCCAATATGTTTGTCTGTTTATTTACGATTACATTTTAACTAGATATTTCACATATTAACTGTTCATAATGCACCTATCCATGTTTTCCCCCAGGGGGGAGCGGCGGGCATACACAGGACTTTAAACTGAAAGCAATTCCAGACAGACGGGAATTTGACATTCTGAATGATTCCGGGCCCCGGGCTAATATACTTTGGTTGGATTTTAGATCCCGATAATACAGGCCCCCGGGCCATTTGATAGACATTATAGCATCTCCCACTGAGGGGATTTAGACAAATATGCTTAACTCCAGGGTGGGGAATTAGACCCCCCCCAAAAAAAATAATTGTCAAACTCCCCTGAGTCAGCCCCCCGCTCCCCCCCTGGGGCAAAATTTGAAAGTAGGTCAGGTTTATATGAGACCAGTGTAGCGATTTATTTGAACAGAAACGCATAATAACATAATTCTTATGAAATAAATTAGTAGGTGTGAAAAATTTGTTCAAAGTATCTTATGTCTGAATGTTTATTCAAAATCATTAGATTACTACATTCAGGAAATTTTAATTTGACAAACTAATCATAGCAATGATGCGCACCTGCACATAGCAATCAACCTTGACAACCAATCAGAAGGGCCAGACCGATGGGTCACACTGCACATGAAAAATGTGATTAGAGGGAGCTAAATCTAGGTTGTATTTGGCAAAATGTTGCCGAATTTCGAACTGTTTTTTGTTTTTAAATATGAAAAATTACAAATTAAACTACATATTCAATGGCCAAACATATATTTGATAACGTTTAAAGCAGCAGTCCATAAATATGTAATAAAAATAAAACTTGCAGAAATCGTTTCTAATGGACATCTTACCTCTCAAAATACAAAAAATTGCATTGAAATCGGTAAAATAATAACGTTTCCGTAACTTTGTATCATATTGTTACTGTATGCGATAGCTGGTAATGCCTCTGGAGTAAATCAGCGTGTACATTAGTGTGTATTCCATTCGTACAGAGTTTTCGAACATATACATTACAAATTGCCATTTGTGAATAAGAAACAGTTTCCAGTTGAATAAATGGCATTTACGTTCATTAGAACTAATGCCCACTTAAGATGTATTGAATTATATTCTATGGACTGCGGCTTTAAACAATGCATTGATCAATTTATGCATTAAGGGGGCCAGAATGACAGACCAACATGCTACAAAACATTCAATAATTTACAACACACAAAATCACTTGGTTAGTTTCTGAAAACTAATAACTACATTTGCACAGTAAAACCATGTTGCAGATTTATTAGACGACCCTCGGAATTGAAATACTTCACTGACCACAATGACAGAATTTCTCCATGCAAAAATCATGCATTCCTTTTATGGGAAACTAGGAAACTAAATGTCTTGAAATGTTATGATTATGTAACTAAAACCATATTAATGGCATGGGACTACTTTCTGAGCCCACTACAGAGGTGAATGGAATTTAGTCTGTGTGCAAGAGATTAGTTGTGTCATGACAAAACATTGTCATACAGCTAATTTAGACTGGATTCAAACTTCCTGAAAACTGTTGGTCCGATGGACATGACAGGCAAATATTGCGTGGGTGCGACATTTATTTCCAAAAAATCGGTCTGACCGCCTGACAGCTTTTTAAAGACTTATCCTTATATATTTCTGGATAAAAATACCAAATATTGGAGCAACTGAACACAGCTTTGCTATATCGCGATCCTCATATTGCGATTTCCAATACATCGCGAATCGACCGTGGATAACTTTTTTTTCATGTTTTTCTTATTACCCAACTGCCGTTAATAAATCCTGTTTGGTCCGGATTTTCGCACCTTCATCAACTTTTTCAGCTGGACTTAGAAAAACAATAACCCGACATGCGCAACATCAAAGTGTAACGATTGGATATCACCAGCTTACATTGTGCCCATGACAACGTCCTTTCACTGCAGTCGCTTAAATTTTAGCATCCCAATTATAAATATGGATACTAATCAGTAATTTGTTTTGGCTATATTTACTGCCGAATAAAGGCAGTTTCCCCTTTGCAATAAACTTCCATTTTTCCCCTAAAATGACCAGTTTTTTTCCCACAAAATAAGAAAAAATTGTCCTATCAAGCAGGGTTGGTATTTCAATAAGAAATTGATGACTTGTATTGCTTTTTTACACACAATATCAGGTTGCAACCAAAAATCAGTGTTCGAGACATCGATATACAAAAAAACTTTTACTATTTTCCCCATTTTGAGGTTTGTCACGCTAAAATTTCCCTAGTTCAAAGGCACAGGTAGTTGTAAAAATTGCAAAAAAATCACTGCTAATATGGGTCGTGAAAAACCCACCGTCCAAGTGGTGGGTGTTTACACTAACTGTAAGTCATAGACCTATATGACAACAATGTTCTCGATACTGTCTAACTGCTTTCGCGTTTTCAGGTACATGAAATATAAAAGGTGTCAACAAAAGAATGAGTAAAAATATGCGGCATAAAATTTGCATATCCTTCACGATTATACAGACACCAAATTGTGATGTTTTGCGCTACAAACTTTTTATACAAAAGTAATGATTTCACAATTCTTTGCGCTACAAACTTTTTATATCACGGTCAATACGCCCACGCTTTCCTTGCAGATGACGTGAGGTTGTGATTGTCAGCATAATTTTCGCGTTTTTTTTGTCAATCCACGGGTTTTACATGAAAAATATGCGCTCACTAAAAAGAGAATACGGTATTTAGATTTCGTTTTTATTATGCGCTTTGTCACATAGTAGTTTGATATTAATTAAATAAAACAACACTGATAACGATGGGTAAATTATGTTTGCATTTTTAGATTGCGAAAATACGCGAGTGTATATGGGTATACTGGTGCAGTGCCTAAATCCGCCACTTTTGGGGGGTATTTTTACGATATTTGCAATAGTTGTTTACCAATTTACATAACATTTCACATAAATCAAGTAAGGTTTAATGTGCATTTACTGGCGTGTTCTGGTTACATTTCAAATACTTGGCAAAGGAAAAATATTTATTGCAATTGAAGTCCTAAACTGTGTAAAAAAATGAGCGTCGGAGTGCCTAAATCCGCCACCCCTCTTTAAAATTTTCAAATTGCTCGAAAATATTATTTGTGAATTCTGTTTTCAAAGCAACTTCTATTGACTTCTATTGACAAAACTCTCAAAAAAGTTGCTTGGTGAAAATTGTATATCAGGAACCGTTTAACTATTGTTCTTATTTAATTTTCTATACTACGCAGCTTGCTATCTGTTGTTATTACCGTGTTTTAATTTCTTCCCAATACTCATTTGTTTTGTTTTTATAAAAATAGCTCTGAAACTGAGGTCCTGCATGCATGTGGGACAAATAATGAGGGTTTTGAGTAGCGAGACATTTGCGCTCTTAATATGCAATTTTTTCCCACATTTTATTGTATGTAATGCCAATGAATAATGGTTATTTTTTTTTGCTGCACATGGACATAATATTAAAACACGATAATTTAAATTTATCATGGACACAACGCGGGGCCTCAAAACTGCATGCGCAGTATGAAATAGATTCCTCGCATGCAGTTTGTTTGCATTTAGGTGTTATGACTTATGTACACAATAATTTGATTAAATATTTATTTGTGCACAAATCAAGATAAAAACTTGTCCGCATTGTTAAGGGAAAGTATCTGATTGAATGAGATCAACAAAATAGAAATCGCCGGTAAAAAAACGCTTATTTGGATGGGGTGGCAGATTTAGGCAAGTGGCGGGTTTAGGCATTGCGCCAGTACTTAAATGAATGTTTCGGTCCGACAAATTTTATTTCGGTCCGGCAACTTCTGGCCGTTTGTCAGACCGAATGTCTGACACTTTTTTTGAAGTCTAGTTTGAACTATTCTTCAAAGCTTATATTATAATTTAAAACAGTTTAATACAATTCAGAAAGTATAGTTACACAAACACAGGTACTTTCATGTTGTTTTTGGTTATTGAAATATTTATTTTGTATTCAACATTTAATTAAACGTTCACGTGTGCATCTTACTTAAGATTAAACTGTGCTGTTTTTATGATACAACTGAAATTAATTAACTTTAAAATCAACAAACAAACATTTACTCACGTTGGAATGTTTAACAAAGTTTCATTATTTTTTGTGAAGTTTATGGACGTCGCCATTAATAAACGTTCCCAGGCAACTTAATCGCAAACCAGTCAGGTTTGTCATAAATCCCGTACCTCTGTGAGGCTACACTCCACATTTACTCGCATAATCACTCTGATCACATATCGGCCCAAACTCTTCGAGTGGTTACCTCCAGTAGGCTTCTCAGTTACCACTGCCACCACGAGTTAAAAACTTACAGATTCGGAAGTTTTCAGTTGAGACGATTATGAGGAGATTGAAGATTTAATTTTTATAAAATTTTAATTCTATCATTATTATTTTATAACAATGCCACATACATTATTGATCCAGGTATATATATTACGAGTTAAAATGAAAAACAAAAAATCAATAAATAAAAAAGTAAACATAACAACGCAGGGATTTTACGTTGTCCACGTTTTATCATGTGCTTGTCCACGATTTTATTTAGGGCCAAGTGTTTGCCTATGGTCACGTGGAACATCATGCCGGCAGGGATTGAAAATTGAGTTATGCTCAGACACAGTTAAATCTCTGCGCGGAGGTTGATATCGGCCACTTCTGGCAAGCAGAAAGCCTAAGCGGGACATGCAGAATGGTTACGGTTACTCGTCTGATGTGTGAGTTCGATATTGTTCTTTTTAAAACAATGCTTTCCTTACATTCTCACGGTATAAAATCGTAAATTGAAGACAAAAATGTATGAAATGTCAGAGATATGGCCATGAAATCAAAACAAATTTAATGTATATTTAAAAAGTAACTCATTTTAAGAGGATATCGGTAGTTTTTCTGCCCAAAACTTTGCGCATCAACGGAGGTGATTTAACTCTTCAAAAAGTACTAAATAATGAACTATATTAATTATGTTTTGTTTTAATAAAAGTATTGTGTCTTGCGGCTCATTGTTTGTTAACAAACTGAAAACAACAGGATGGAAACCGTGTTTGAATACTGAAATCGCATAACTATGTGCCAGGGATTGCATTAAGGGAATTATTTACTTCCATTTTTTTGCCACAGGACTAGCAAAATTGTACCGATGGTACTTCCTATAAGGATGAAGAAATCAGAAAAAAGTACATGTTTTATCTAAAAGTATACCTCTTTCAATGATCGAATTAATTAGCATATATTCACTAAATGAAAAATAAATGACCCTAGACAAAGCTTGACTTGTATACTTAATTTAATGTTTGAAATGTTAAAGACTTGGACCGATATCCAACACATGGAAGTCAGGACTTTCAAAATTTTCACCATAGTGCAAGCCCTGCTAGCTACAGGAATGCTCTACACAGTAATTATCATTTGCTGTTACTAATATAATTTAATACATTTTTCACTTTTGTTGCATTATTGTATTGTAATATATTTTGATTAGTTGTCATTTTACATTAAATTTACAGAAAAGAAATCTGTATCGACTATCTACGTTTTCTCTAAAGATGCATGATATGGCCCCATGTTTTATTTTTCCTAGGGTATTAATCAAATGCATTAAATATTGAAAACGTAGTATTTTGGGGGAAACATCTTTTCTATACTAAAATAGTGGTTTATAAAAGTTTAAAAAAGTAGCTTTTCCGCAAAACACTAAATGACAAGCAATTTTGGCAAATGATATATTACCCCGGTGGTTTGTTCACAATGATAAGTATTGTATTCTTACAAAAAGCCATTACAACCAAGGAAATGAAGTATTTTTCGCGCCAGTCGTGCTTGCATAATGAGCAATACTACTTGTTTCGCTGAAATACGAACACCAAAATATTTAAGAAAAAAATGCATTAACGGGTATAGGTCATTTTCATGCATTTTTCACAAAATCTAGTTCGGCCCCCACCCCTATCGCTTTATTATTTTAGGCATTAAAAAATCTGCAAAATACGTGAATATAAGAAAATGGATGGAAAAAAACGTTTTGAAATTGTCTTAAAAACATGTGAATACATTTTAGAAATTCTTTCACTCTAGTTGATTGCACGGATGTCTTCCTTTCGTTTTTAGATTGGTTTGGATTACTGTTACTGAATAATAAAGTAAAGTTTATATAAAATTCTCAAAAGAAAAGACCAGTCCAGTGTTAATAAACAATTCTAACATGATTTTTATACTGGCTAATTTTTCTATGGAAAAGAACAAAATTATCGCCGCTAAACTATCCAATAAACAACGCAAAACGAAGTCCCAATTCTGAGCGGAGTAAAAAATAGTTCCGATTACAATTGCAAACATTTATGTCGAATCATGTTAGGATCGAAATAATGTTCGCATTATCGTTGTTGATCGACCGATAAACAACTCTTTGTCTTTCTGATGCGTGGCTATTAAACAACTCGGGCAAACGCCCTCGTGGTTTAATTCCTATGCATCAGAACTCCAAATCGTTGTTTATTGGGCGATAAACAACAATAAATCGAAAATTATTTCTTAACTATTAAATACCTAGCTTATATAGTTAATTCAACAACACCACGCTGGGTAGGAAAAACGGCCGACCTCCAGTTTAACGAAAGAGTTCTCGCTGCTGACTGGCCGCAGCTTATTCAGAATGGTACGGATAGGACGGGGCGTAGAAAAAAAATCGAAACAGCAAAGTCGTGCAATGTCGATCGAAACCAGGAATTTCCCCTGTAAAATTAGTGAAATCAGATTCGCTAAAACCCTTGCATGTGGCCAGTCGTTTCGGTAAACAAAAGTTTCCTTTAGTTGCAATACATATCTCGTTTTTGTTCGATATTTGTGCCCAATCCACAAAAGTTACCTCCCTTGTTACATGTGGAAGGCTACGTACGACTAATTAATTTTGTGACATAAAATATTGTTGGATACATATATACTTGTGTAGTTGTGTCATATTAACTGATATATGTATTTTACCCTTAGTAATGAATAATAAAAACATCCATCATCAGCTTACTGTTGAACCTAACTTAATATAATGTTTCTTTATAGATTGTGTATTTATTTACAGTGCCAGGCATGTGGAATTGTGGTGTAGCGTTATATCAAAGTCAGAGTAGGCCGATTTTCTGCGAAAAATATCACCACAAAATTTCATGGTCTCAATTGGCATTAAGCATTTGGAGTTATGCCGCACGGTTTCATGGCAGGCTTCAGTTGCCACAACGATAGTCAGGCCTTGTTTTCATAGGTTGTGGGTGGGGTCACCGTCAAAGCCCAATGTTTTGGGGAAAATTACCACATAACCATAAAGGGGAACATATCATCCTGGTGTTAAGAGTAAAGTCAGATTTTTGGGCAAAGTGCATGCTTTTAAAGAAAATTTTTTTTGGGGATGTCACCTATATTCAACCCATGCTATATAATATAAGGTAAAAAATCCCTGACTGTACTAATACAAATCGAAATTCTGACTATGCAATGGCAAGTAAAATATTTGTTTAACTTGAGCTGTGGCGGCAGTGCTCTATGTACAGCAGTTTGTAATTCTGTTTCTTTAGTGTATCAATGCAGTGTTTTTTTAGGGCTAATTTGAGGCCCCTGCTTAAAAAGTATATATTTTTCTCCTATATTTGCCTTAAAATTTCCCTCAGAATGTAAGCTTTATTTAGAAAAAAAAAATCAGAAAAAACTTGGCTAAGAAAGAGGAGTTTTCGTAAACAATCCCAGCAATTGTTCATCAAAGCAAGTTTATCTAGGTTATCATTTGTAGCAAAACAATTCCCCTTTTTGCCGTCAAATTCCCCATCTGAAGGGCCCCGCCACCTGTCCCCCAAGGGTGAAAAAAAACACTGCAATGTACCGTGATCAGTTAGTATTATTGCTTTGCAGGTGGCATGAAGATGAGCAAGGACACTGGGTGGGAGTGATTGGAAATGCAGTCTGGAAGCTATGGCAAACCAATACACACATTTATTACCAGACTTTTAGAGGTAACATTCCAGAGTAAAAGTTGTTTGTTGCAATGGTGTAATGTCTCACTCACCTGTCCTGTAAATATTCATAAGGTTCGGCCTGTCAGGCCAATTTTACAGGACCGATTGTCCGGTAATATAAAAAACTGTCAGTTTGTCTTGGTTTGATTACGCCACTAATGTTTTTATACATTGTAAATGGGTTGCAAATTAGAAAATCAGTCCTAAAATATGTGCTTGATCGTACCTTCGCCCACCTCCTACTGATGGAATTTTACAGTTGATTTATGCATGTATTCGATCCTGTAAAAAAAGGAGGTTCTGTATTAAATTTGTCCATTTTACAGGACCTACTGTCCTGTAAAAAGTTACCAGATTTGACTGTGTAATGGATATGGTGTTTACTTTGCAACTCGGACATCGATCCCTGCTAGGGGACTGTTCTAACTATCTTTCTCAAAAGACACCAAGTACTGGTTTTTGCCTAGTAAACAGACTCTTTGTCATTCTGATGTGTGGCTAATGCCCTCATGGTTTAATTCCTACGCATCAGAACTCCAAATTGTTGTTTATTGGCCGATAAACAATGATAAATCGAAAATTATTTAATAATTTTATTGTCATATTTTTTCAGCAAATAAAGCAATGACAGTTGGAGAGCCTATAATTGCAGAACCATGCTCAGAAACCAGCATCCATTCGTCGTGCAGTCACCAAACAAATGACAACACTGGCATCTGCTCCTGCCCAGACAGAGATGAAACAATCCTTAGAAACTATCTTAACCTTCATATCAACTTGGAACATCTTTATAATTCTTGGTCAGAAGCTGATGAACATTTTAAAGACATTTCTAAAAAGTTTACTGGTATCCACATGCTAAGACAGGATCCCGTTGAATGTTTGTTTTCTTTTATTTGCTCATCGAACAACCATATTTCTAGAATTGGTTCCATGGTTGAAAAGTTGACCATACACTTCGGTGAAAAGATCGCTAAAGTAGATGGCGTGGATTATTACCAGTTTCCGAAAGTGTCGCGACTCGCTGCTGTAGGTGTAGAAGAACTGCTGAGGATACTCGGGTTTGGTTACCGGGCTAAGTACATACAGGTAAAGACCCATTTTCGCCTACCTATTCTTAAACTTAATCCATAAGAACAAAATTTGAATCATACATAGAATTCACCAACTCATAGCATTATCATTTAGAACAAAATGTTTGTTTTGTTGGGGTTTTTCGTCTTTTTTTTAACAGTATTTCAGTCATATCACGGCGGTCAGTTAACCTACTCACACTTTTCCTGGGCAAGCTCAGCCGATCTAAGCGGTTTACCAGTACTAAGTGCACATACCTATGCCAGTAACTGACAACTGCCCAACTTGAATCAGAGGTAGGGAAGAAAATGGCCATAGAAATAATTTCATGACCAATCCCCACACTAGGTATGTGGCCTGACTGGGGTTGGAACTCACGATCCCCAGATTTACAGTCTAGCGCTCTACCAACTTAGCTAGCCGGACTAAGTTGTTAATGACATAAACAACATTGCTACCCAGCATATTTGTGAACGCACATGATTTTTTAAAATCTAAGTCTATTCTTTAATCTTTAGTCTAAGATTTGTTCGGTGAATATGGGCCATTGTTTCAATAAATGAATTATAAGATCTGTTTGTCAAGCAATGTATGTTCATCAGATTTTTCGAAGAGTTAAGAACACTCCTTTTCTTGTGGTGCTGGTGTAATGGCTGTGGTGTATGCCTTGCCATCGAGAGATCATGTGTTTTTTATTCCTGGACAGAGTGTTTTAGTGACCTTCTTGATCTTCTACGACACCAAGTACTTGAAAAAGCCTCTGGCTTTCAACGCAATCAAGCTAAAAGAAAAACGTGCAAAAGAAACTAAACTAAACAGTAAAAATCTCAAAAATCCATGTTCATTGTTAGACATCAAGGAGTTTTATTCAATACTTTGTTAATGCAATATTTACTGGTAGCCATGCAAACATTGAGATTTGGAACACTGCTAAGAACACTCAAATGTGCTTTAACATGCCACAAGTACTGTGTACCAAAAGAGGTCAGATTGTATGATTCTGGAAGAAGGCCTTGTTATTTTGCTTTATAATCAACCTGATCTGATGTTTTAATAACCCTAAAGCATAATTTTTCAGAAATCTGCAGAGTTCATAATGAGCACAGGCGGGGAGGAGTGGCTGTATTCGCTACGTGACCTGCCGTACCGGGAAGCTAAAACTAGCCTCGTGAAGCTGTGTGGAGTTGGCGCAAAGGTAATTACTGGTAATAGTTACAAAATAAAACTTATAAAAATAAATTGTACATAATATGTAAAAATTGTATTTCAATGTTTAAGCAAAACAATCTTGATAATCATTAGAAATATTTCTATTTTGGACATAGAGCTCAGTACTCAGGCTTGTATTCTAGATAGTGGACTGCATAGCTCTGATATTTCTTTAACAACAAAACAATACAATCTTGGTAATCATTAGGAAGGCTTGAACGTTACATAGGACTGTAACACTGGGGTGGCCAAATTTTATATTGCATTTACTTGTCTATTTTCAAGAAAGCTACGGTTGAGTGTGAAACTGTTGTACCTGGGCCCATATCCACAAAGCTCCTAAGGAAAATCTTAACTTAAGTTATACTTAAGTCAAAATTTCAAATACCATTTTCTATGTGAAATTCTGTATTTTCTTATTTACATATGGTACCATTAGAAGCATCTGTTGATTCTTTACCAGAATTAAACAATTTAACAAAAAATCAACTTTAAATGAAACAGCCAGAGACTTAAGGAATTTTATAATTTTAAGAAATTTACTTAAAATTTCCCTAAGGAGCTTTGTGGATATGGGCCCTGAGATGTAGAAATGTAGGGAAAGATCTAGGATAAAAAAAGGTACAGGGTGCTTCTCAAAAGGAGCACAGTGGGAAGTCTGACCAGTTCTTCTGCATTTGCTAATAGATTGGTTATTCCATGGTATTTATCAGATAATTGCTTCTAATTCAGGTTTTTTAACATATTATATTCATTTGGAACTAAATATGGGCAATAATTGATTAAAATTAAAAAGATATTCAACATTTCTATGTTGACCAGCCCAGAGGGGCAGCAGGGGGGAACCAAAAAGGTGCAGGGTGCAGCACCATGCTTTTTTGCTCTGGATCTTTCCCTAGAAATGTAAGGCAGATACAAAATTCTCACACTCAAACATCAACATGCCATTTGCCACTTGTCTGTAAATTAATTATATAGGAAATTCTGGTAAAATTTCACTTGTCTGTACATGATCTGGAACAAGCTTGGCAATAAGGACAAATGATTTTGTCACCCCTAGTTAAACATGATCTACACTGTTTCCTAGGTAGCGGATTGCGTAGCGTTGATGTGCCTGGACAAACCTGGGGCAATACCAGTGGACACCCATGTCTGGCAGATAGCAGCCCGAGACTACATGCCTAAACTGGCACAGGCAAAATCTCTGACCGAGAAACTGTATGATGAAATAGGTAGTCTATATAGCACCCTTGAATGTTTTATCAGTTTATAATGTTAATATATATTATATTATATATTATAATATACCGGTAGTATTAATATAAGTTCATATATTCTAAATTTTAACAGTTTATCACACACCCTCCAACCTAGTTTTAAGCATGTGTTAAATTAAGGATATTTTTCTGAAACAGCAAACTTTGATTGAATTTGTATAAATTGTTCAAATCTGATTAAATACACAATGAAATATTGTCGCCGTGGCGTAGTGGATATGGTGTCCGCCTAGCGATCGGGAGGTCCTGGGTTCGATCTCCAATCTGGGAGCGTTCTTAAGATCTGCCCCAAAGGCACCAAGTACTGGTTCTACCCAGGAAAGGGACACGAGATTGTCTCTATAAGCCTAAGGCTTTCGATGCAATTGAGCTAAAATAAATAGGTTTAAACTAAATATTATAAAAGTTTGCATCAAGCTCAACATGACATAGAACCATCATTTGTCATTCAACCTAAGCATAATGAAAAAAAATCAGATATGTTGTGATTTTTGTTTCAAAAATATTTGTAACAAAATGAAAAGGCCAGCTGCTTTGTGTTAAGAAATTGTTCATGAAATGGTACAAAAACTTTTCTTATTGAACTTGTAATTAAAAATTATAAATAATTCTTATTTTGAAAATATAGTTTGTGTTGCCTGAAAAGGCGACATATAGGGGTTACTTTTGGTGGCAGTGGCTACGGTGGCGTCACATCAAGTTTTCGCAGACTATAACTTGAGAAGTTTTTGTGCTATTATTATGTAACTATTGAAGTGATAGTAGGCATAAAAAGAAGGTTAAGTTCGATTTTCAGCATAATTGCTCTTATCGTACTGGAGTTATGCTCCTTTAAAAAAAATTGTTCAAATAAGGCTTGTGCAGACAATAACTTAAACAGTTTTTGTTCAATTTTTATGAAATTGTATGGAAGTGTAAGTAGGCTTCAAAGGAAGGTCATGTTTTGTTTTTGGCATCATATCGTACTTGAGTTATGCCCCGTCAGGCAACACATCCGATTCGCGGAGTTCTAATTTTGGCAACCCCTCACATTGTACATGCATGTTTTCTTTAGCCGGGCCGGCTAGCTCAGTTGGTAGAGCGCTGGACTGCAAATCCGAGGATTGCGAGTTCGATTCCCAGCCCTGCCACATAACTTGTGTGGGGATTGGTCATGAAATTATTTCTACGGCCTTTCTCCTCTTACCTCTTATTCAAGTAGGGCAGTTGTCAGTTTCTGGCATAAGTATGTGCACTCAGTACTGGTAAACCAGCTTATCCAGGAAAAGTGTGAGTAGGTTAACTGACTGCCGTTATATGACTGAAATACTGTTGAATTCGGTAAAAAAAAGACCAAACAAACAAACAAACAGTATGTTTTGTTTATCAGGAGAGCATTTCCGTGAGCTCTGGGGTCCGTATGCTGGATGGGCCCATAGTGTATGTATACTCAAAGATTCTTAGGGTGGCACTACCATTAGCTAAAATAGCCAATGGCTACTAAAATTTCTGAAATTACTACCTTTAGTATCAAAAATTAGGCACTTTTTCACATTGTTTGGAAAAATATATTAAAGCAGCAGTCCAGAAATATGTTAGTAACATGAAACTTTGCAGAAATCGTTTCTAATGGACCTCTTACCGATCAAAATACAAAACCGCATTGAAATCAGTAAAATAATGACGTTTTGGTAACTTTTATCATATAGTTGTCTGTATGCGATAGCTGGTGATGCCTCTGGAGTAAATCAGCATGTATATTAGTGTGTATTCCTTTCGTACCAAGCGTTTTCGAACATAGACATTATAAAATGTCTTTTGTAAATAAGAAACAGTTTTCAGTCGAATAAACGTCATTAACGATCATTAGAACTAATGCCAATTTAAGATGTATTGAATTATTTTCTGTGGACTGCAGCTTTAAACAAGTATTTTATTTTTTTAAATTTGCACATTCTGGCTATTAACTTTTATTTCTTAGCCTCAACCTATATTGTTTATACTTGTGTAATCAGATTTACTATAGTTAACGTCTTCTGTTTGTGAAATGTACCTTGAGTTGAAAAAAAAAAAAAACCTTACAGCCAATCAACTTGTGTCTACGTTATTTTCTTTCAGGTTTTATTTGCAGCTGATCTGCGCAAGTTTAAAGATAGTAATACACCTAAGGTAAGTAAAAAAATGACATCTTGAAGTTGCTACCTTGCGAGGAGCTTGTCTTAACAGTCCAAATAAAAAGCCATATAACTTGTGTACCCATGTTCACCAACTCATACTATTGACTAAAGAATAAAGAATTGACGCCGGGTCCGGCTAGCTCAGTTGGTAGAGCGCATTACTGTCAATCCGGGGATCGTGAGTTTGAACCCCAGCCCAGCCACATAACTTGTGTGGGGATTGGTCATGAAATTATTTCTATGGCCATTCTCCCCCTACCTCTGATTCAAGTAGAGCAGTTGTCACTGGTATGTGCACTAAGTACTGGTAAACTGCTTAGATTGGCTAAGCTTGCCTAGGAAAAGTGTGACTAGGTTAACTGACTGCCGTGATATGACTGAAATACTGTTAAAAACGGCAAAAAAAAATAACAAAAACAAACGAAACAAATTTGACTAAACAATAAAGAATTGACTTTGACCCAGGCAGAAATAGGTGTGCTTCGCACATAGGCCAAGTATCTATGTTGCTTGTGTCAATTTATATAGCATTCTAAATAAAGAGTGCTAAAATTTGCGTTGGTTGATAATCAAGTTAGTTTCAAATTAGCAGCGTTTATAGAAAAGAACATTTTTTGCAGTATTATTTATTCTAGCGTCTTAAGTACGGGTTGGTGAATCAGGGGCCTGGGGCCATATCCACAAAGTTTTCCTTGCAAAATTCAGTATTCATATTTGAAATATTTTTGAATTAGAAACATCTTTTGCTTCTTTGTTAGATTAAAACCAATTAAAACAAAATAAACTTAAAATGAAACAGCAACAGACTTAAGGAATTTTACGAGTTAAAGAAATTTACATAAGTTTTCCCTAAGGAGCTTTGTGTAGATGGGCCCAGGGCCCATGTCCACAAAGCTCCTTAGTGAAAACGTACTTTATTTTCTTTAAATCATAAAATTCCTTAAGTCTCTGGCTGTTTCGGGTATGGGTCTTTCTTTGAAAAAATGTTTTAACTAGAAAATATTGCTTAAATGTTTTATATTTTACCCCTTTTGAAAAAACAAAAAAAAATTGATTTCACATAGAAAAGTTGATTAGAAAATTTCCCTTAAGTGCAATTTAAGTAAAGATTTCCCTTAGGAGCTTTGTGAATACTGGCCCAGGACTGCAATATTTTGAGCGGGGATCTTATTATTCCTTCTTTCACCTGCTAACTTTCCTTGAATGGCATATTCATTTCAAGATCCCATGCTCCTTTTGTACCTTGTGTTATATGCATTATAATCGTATTAATATGTGAAAATACAAAAAAAAAATTGCAGTTAGCCAACTGGGCACATTTGTTGTGGACCCAGTCGACCAGCTGCAAAACAACTCACCAATGGGACTGGGAGGGTGTAATCAACATCCCAGGTACCTGTTTAGTTCCTTCTTATTTCAGAATAAATGTAAGACCATGAAGAGGAAACAAACAGTTTGTGATTCCCAGGAGAAAGAAACCAAGACCAAAAAGAAATCGAAAAACATTGAGTACTGGAAATCACCCCTCCAAACAAACTAAGTTAGTGAGTCAAACTGAAAGAAATCCCTCAAACAGACAAAAGAGGGCGAAAAGATGAACCAGTGTTCAAGCAATTATGAACCAAATCACAAGCAATTTTGTTTCCAGTGGTCGCAGAGGTGTGATGGATATTGTTTCGCCTCACGGTCGGGAGATTGTGAGTTCGATGTGTACTCACTGGCGTTCAAAATGATCTTTCCTAAAGACACCAAGTACTGGTTCTACCCATGAAACGGACTCGAAAATGTCTCAATAAGCCATTTGCAACAATGAACCAATTAGCAAGCGCTGATGAACCAATATACAAGCAATGATGAGCCAATGTACACACAGTTGCGTATCTACAAGTAGTAATGCAGGCTGTCAACTGATTCCATATATTCCTTTTGGAAAAAATCCTATATTTTGAAAAACCTATATTTTTTTGTATTTAAAATTTTTTCCCTATATTTTTGTGAAATTCGGTCATTCACGGGTCTGAAATAGGTCCGTGATCAGTATATCATAAACCTTTATGCTGATTTTTTTTCTTGCTCGCTTCGCTCGCATCATACTTAAATATTCGGATTATTGTTAGGTCATAGCATGCATATCTGAGTTGCCAATTGATTAGCATGAACATGTCTAGCGATTGTTGTGTTCATTAAAACACAAGCTGTATGACTTATCAGGCTAGAATATGATCCCATATTTTCCTTATCATTTTTTATATAATATATATTTTTACCATAAAATTCCTATATTTTATCGAAAAAAATCGGCAAAGTCCTATATTTTCAGTGAAAATATTCCTATATTGATCCTGTGTTTTCTACGGAACTTGGTTGACAGCCTTAGTAATGTACCACAAGGGTTGAGCGTGAAACTATTGTATCTGATATAGAAATGTAAAGCAGATACAACAGTTTCACACTCAACCCTCGATTTACTGTCCAACGTACAAGCACTGATGAACTAATGTCCAAGCACTGATGAACTAATGTCCAAGCACTGATGAACTAATGTACAACCACTGATGAACTAATGTACAACCACTGATGAACTAATGTACAACCACAGATGAACTGATGTACAAGCACTGAAGAACTAATGTACAACCACTGATGAACTAATGTACAAGCACTGATGAACTAATGTACAACCACTGATGAACTAATGTACAAGCACTGATGAACTGATGTACAACCACTGATGAACTAATGTACAAGCACTGATGAACTAATGTACAACCACAGATGAACTGATGTACAAGCACTGAAGAACTAATGTACAAGCACTGATGAACTAATGTACAACCACTGATGAACTAATGTACAAGCACTGATGAACTAATGTACAAGCACTGAAGAACTAATGTACAACCACTGATGAACTAATGTACAACCACTGATGAACTAATGTACAACCACTGATGAACTAATGTACAAGCACTGATGAACTAATGTACAACCACTGATGAACTAATGTACAAGCACTGAAGAACTAATGTACAACCACTGATGAACTAATGTACAAGCACTGATGAACTAATGTACAAGCACTGATGAACTAATGTACAACCACTGATGAACTAATGTACAAGCGCTCATGAACTAATGTACAAGCACTGATGAACTAATGTACAACCACTGATGAACTAATGTACAAGCGCTCATGAACTAATGTACAACCACTGATGAACTAATGTACAACCACTGATGAACTAATGTACAACCACTGATGAACTAATGTACAACCACTGATGAACTAATGTACAAGCACTGATGAACTAATGTACAACCACTGATGAACTAATGTACAACCACTGAAGAACTAATGTACAACCACTGATGAACTAATGTACAAGCACTGAAGAACTAATGTACAAGCACTGATGAACTAATGTACAACCACTGATGAACTAATGTACAAGCGCTCATGAACTAATGTACAACCACTGATGAACTAATGTACAAGCGCTCATGAACTAATGTACAAGCAATGATGACCAACTACTAAACTAGAAGCGACTACTGACCTACAAGCAGTAATATACCAATGTACCAGCACTGATGTACCAATCTACAAGCAATAATAAAATAATCTACGAGCATTATTGTACCAATGTACAACTAGTAATGAACAAATGTACAAGCAGTGAAGGACAAATGTGCAAGCTATGAAGAACATATGTACAACCCCCAATTTACCGATGTATATGCAGTAATGTGCCAATTTACGAGCAATGATGAACAAAATGATATTAATTGGGAAATGGTGCTGTGTACGTGAAATAATAAAACATACATGCATGGATTGTATTTATTAAAAACTTAAATTTCTATATCAATGGGAACAGCAAAATAAAATCAACAAAAATTAAAGTAAATACATACAATGAAAACATAAACATGCACTGGTACAGAGAGCACATAGGATGTTTGTGCAAATACTCTAAACTAACGAGAAAGACATTGAGTAAAACATTTCAGAACCCATGGGTTCGAAATGTAACAAACATTAGAGATACATACATGTATAATGTTAAAGCAGAATTCCAATATAAATCTACCGGTACATGCAGATGTGCTTGTCTTATATAATTTTTGACGTTTTAGGGTTATTCATTTATCTAACAACATGTTTATCTTTACAACATAATTGTGTTCGCTAGCTGGTTTACATTGATACGAAAACTTACCACAACTGGTGTTCTCTTATACGAGCATGGAATAACGTTGTGAAACAACGCAATTGTATAGATTGTGCGAATAAATTGAAGTCGAACCTATCTATGAGGCGTGTCGTGGGAAACCCAGGCTTAATGCATGTGCTTAATTTGTCGTCCCCAATTAGCCTGTGCAATCCGCACAGGCTAATCTGGGACAACCTTTCCACTTTTTAGCTCACCTGAGCTATTGGTATAGGGGACCTCTCCTACGTCGTCCGTGTGTGTGTAACAATTTGTTTCGTTCTCACGCTGGAGACTTCACTTTTTATCCAATATTAACCAAACTTTGCACAGTTTGTGTATGACCATAAATCCACTAGGCGGGAAGTGCCATCCTGTAATAGCATGTGCGGACTGCACAGGCTGATCTGGGAAGACACTTTCCGCACTTGCATTAAGCCCGGTTTTCCCACGACACGCCTCATGTATATTTCTTTTATACAAAATACCCGGGCGTAGAAAATATGGAGTAACAACGCAGTTGTGTAGTTGTGTGAATTCAAGAGCTGCAACGATTTTTTTTGATGCATCGATAAATCGATTACAAATGAGACGAATCGATTTTCGATACTAAGCCAACACATTTCATTTTGATTTTCTTTCTTACAATTTGATTATTTGTCATAAAATTGTTCATTAAAATTATGGTCTTTGTGTCAACTTATAATGTAAAATTGTAAATCGGTCATTCCATCATGCTTTTCTGTTACACTAATAGAAAAACAGAAACTGGACATGTTTTCATTTAGTATTTTTTACATGTTGTTCGATTTAAGTATGGATGAATTTAGTTTGAATGACACTAGTGTTTTAATGACGGATCAATTATGTGGGCATTACAATTACCTAAATATTGATAACAAATTCATCAATATTTTAATCTAACAACATGTATAAAATACGAAATGAAAACATGTCCACTTTCTTTTTTCTATTAGTATATATGTAATTAGTTGCGAAACATCGTCACAAGTGAATAGTTATTATAATATGTGCATCGCGTTATTTATTTTTGTCTAGAATGTTGTTTTTAACACAATCTACACACTAGTTATCCTGTCGTTCAATATACGCAATATCATGCATGTGAAAAGAAAATATGTATCGAATCAAAATATAGCCGGGCCCGGCTAGCTCAATTGGTAGAGTGCTGGACTGTCAATCCGGGGATCGTCAATTTGAACCCAAGCCCGGCCACATAACTTGTGTGGTGATTTGTCATGAAATTATTTCTACGGCCTTTCCCCTACCTCTGATTCAAGTAGGACAGTTGTCAGTGACTGGCATAAGTATGTGCACTTAGTATTGGTAAACCGCATAGATCGGCTAAGCTTGCCCAGGAAAAGTGTGAGTAGGTTAACTGACCACCGCCGACAGAAATACTGTTAAAAACGGCGAAAAATCCACACACAAAAAGAATCAAAATATTTGACTAAATGATATATTTGAATCGACCTGAGCAATATCGTTGCATCTCTTATCAGTTCGAACCTATGATACATTTGAAATAGATGATTCAGTGTTGTATCAGTAGCCTTTGCGTGTTCTTTTACAAAGAACCTTCCGTGTATTGGTTATACTGGGAGAGTTCAGAAATGCCCCATGAACTATCTACATACATGTATAAAAATTATCCTAACGGAGCTAGGTATTGAAACAAGAGCTGTCGGAGGACAGCGCGCTCGACTTTTCTTGTTCTTGTCAGAGTTACTGGCTTTTTTTTTTTTTTTCTAAAACGAGAAATATGGAAATTCCACAAAAAACTAATGTTTCAAACGAAATGCATTAAAATCAGCACATCAATAAATTTTTTAGTAATGATGACCTTGACCTTGACCCTACCAACCCCATATGCAATCCCAAGCGAGGTCTCAATATAAGGTATCTATTTATTAAGGTTCATTAAAAATCGCAATGTCTTCTCAAGCTATTGAGCGTAAACTGTTTGTCTGTTTTTAGTAACGGTGACCTTGACCCTACTCACCCCATATGCAATCCCAAGCGAGGTCTAGATATAAGATATCTTAGTATGAAGTTTCATTAAAATATCTCAACGTGTTCTCAAGCTATTGAGCGGAAACCATTTTTAATTTTAAGTAACGGTGACCTTGACCCCACCCACCCTATATGCAATCCCAAGCGAGGTCTCGATAAGGTATTAAGTTTCATTAAAATACCTCAATGCATTTTACTATCAAGTTATTGAGAGGAAACCGTTTTTCTATTTTTAGTTACAGTGACCTTGACCCCACCCACCCCATATGCAATCTAAAGCGAGGTCGTGATTTAAGGTATCTATGTTTTAAGTTTCATTAAAATATCTCAATGCGTTATCAAGTTATTGAGCGGAAACCGTTTTTCTATTTAAGTAACAGTGGCCTTGACCATGACCCTTTACGCAATTTCAAGTGAGGTCTCGATATAAGGTATGTATGTATTAAGTTTCATTAAAATAATTCAATGCATTCTCAAGTTATTGAGCGCAAACCGTTTTTCTATTTTTAATAACAGTGACCTTGACCCTACCCACCCCTTATGCAATCCTAAGCGAGGTCTCGATATAAGGTATGTATGTATAAAGTTTCATTGAAATATCTCCATGCGTTCTCAAGTTATTGAGCGGAAACCATTTTTCTATTTTTAGTAACAGTGACCTTGACCCCACCCAACCCATATGCAATCCCAAGTGAAGTCTTCATATAAGATATCTATGTATTAAGTGTTATAAACATATCTCAATACGTTCTCATGTTATTGAGCGGAAACCATTTTTCTATTTTTAGTAACAGTGACCTTAATCCCACCCACCCCATATGCAATCCCAAGCGAGGTTTTGTATAAGGTATCTATGTTTGAAGTTTCATAACAATACCTTAATCTGTTCTCGAGTTAGGGAGCAAAACAAAAAGTAGAGAAATTAGCTTACCGAAAAACTTGAACCTGTCCATATAGCTTATATAAAATTTCTAAGTGTAAAAAGGCCCATAATTTTGACAAATTTCAAACTAGAGTTACCAAACTTGGCCTATAGGTTCATTTCAATGTGGGAAATGAATGTTTTAGGTTTGAATGGAATCCCTCAAGCCATTCCTGAGAAACTAGCTTACCGAAAAACTTGAACCTAGCTCGGAAGCCGACGCCGGGGCGAGTAGAATAGTTTGCCTTTTCTTCGAAAAGTCGAGCTAAAGATCAACAAAATGTTAGACATGTACACGTTATCGTCACAGTAAATTAGTATTTCAAACTATTTACAATAGTAACATCAAATAACATCTTTCAAGCGTATATAACAAATCACGTTTCTGTATTCTCTACGTCTGGCACAAATACCAAACATGATTGGCGTGTTCAAATCTATTAAAATTAACTGATTACGGAAGAAAAAAAATTCCCGGAAAAGCAATATACTGAATTCCAGCTTCAGTACACATAGGCGGTTTTCGAGGGGTGGCATTGTTGTGTGCACCACCCCCGAAATGTTCCTTTTTTGTTTTTTAACAGCACAAAATAACTTGACAATTGCAAGAATCGTTTTTGTTTAACCCCACAATAACTAAACATTTCCTAGAATTGATTTTGTTTAACTTTACAATATCTAAACATTTCTAAGAGTCGACTTTTAAACCTCGCACTATCTCATTATTGGAAAGAATTGATTTTGTCAAACTTCACGATATCTTAAACATGATTTTTCGGTTTCCATTGATTTGTTTCAAGCAGTTAATTATTAGACCTTAAGACATAATTTGACCGTGGTTCTTTTTCCAGTTGTTCACTTGTGGACATTTTTACTTACATATCCGAAATTTACACTTATAGATCTGTCAGAAGTTTAACGTTAATCAGTCAGAAAGTTTCACTTAGATCTGTCAATCATTTTCACTTAGATATGTCAGAGATATTCGCTTAGATCTGTTAGACATTTTAATTGTCTGTCAGACATGTTAACTTAGATATGTCTGACATGTTCACTTAGATATGTCAAATATTTTCACTAAGATCTGTCAGAAGTTTTTCACTTAGCTCTGGCAGACATTTTTCACTTAGATCTGTAAAACTTAATATGTCAGACAGTTTCACTTCGATCTGTCCATCATTTTCACTTAGATATGTCAGACATATACTCTTAGATCTGTTAGACATTTTAATTTAGGTCTGTCAGACATGTTAACTTAGATCGGTCTGATATGTTCACTTAGATCTGTCAAACAGTTTCACTAAGATCTGTCAGAAGTTATTCACTTAGGTCTGTCACACATTTTTCACTAAGATCTGTAAAACATAATCTGTCAGACATTTTCACTTCGGTATGTCGGACATATTTCACTTAGATATGTCAAACATTTTCACTTAGAACTGTCAGACATTTTTCACATGTCAGACATTTTTCACTTAGGTATGTCAGACATTTTTCACTTAGATCTGTCAGACATTTTTCACTTAGGGATGTCAGACATTTTTCACTTACCGGTAGATCTGTCGGACATTTTCACTTACATCTGTTGGGTATTTTCACTAAGATCTCTCAGACATTTTCACTTTGACCTGTCAGAAAAGTTTACTTAGCTCTGTCAGAAATATTACCATAGATGTCAGAAACTCACTAAGATCTGTGAGAAATCTTTTACTTAGATCTGTCAGACATTGTCACTAAAGTAGATCTGTTTGTTATACATTTTTACTTAGGCATGTCAGAAATATTCATTTAGATATGTCAGAAATTTGCACTTGGATCCATGTCACAGTGGCCTTCTGTCCAACGGCAGCGCATGCGCATGTTGAAAGTTTTCGCTAGGCCTCTTTCCAACACCAGCCACTGAACTGTCTCCGAACCAAAATAAAAGTAATTTTCACATTCCTTACATGAATTTATAACTTAGTTCATTTCACCGGGAAGCGTACTGTTGTAATAATCGTCCAGACTCTTCCGCGATCCTTCACTTCGCCTTTGATGTTCATTAGGGTCTACATTTAGCCCATGTTCTTGTATTACTTCGCGTGGTTCCTCGTTGGTAAACTGAAGTTCGTCGTATCGATTTCGATTGTCACTGGGACTGATTGCGACGTAGCCTTCCATCTGACTTTGTCCTATGACGTCATAACTTTCGTTATCGTTGTCAGGAGTAGCGCGCGATTGTTCAATAGAAACCTCGACCTGAGTTCTTGGCTGTTTATAGCGACGCTTCTTCCTGCTTGATATGGAGTCTGCAGAATTATGACGTGACGTCTGCTCACTTTCGATGACGTCATCGTAGTCCGCTGACTCGCCCGCAGGCCAATGTTGCCCTGAAAATGACTCGCGTGAGTTTGATCGAGGCAATGTGGCCTCGTAGTTTGTGGAGTCCTCGAACGCTAGGTTCACCATTTCCATTCCGCTATCCCCCAGTATGTCACATAGACCAGTCAGTTGCAAGTCGTCGCAGCTGAAGATAAAATATCGTTTACGATTTAGGTCTAAAGGGAGTTCTAAGACCTGTTGAAATATAAATGATTTTGAAAAAAAAACTGATCTAGATCTAGATCTGTTTTACAAAAACATCAGGAAACATTTAGGAATTACTGGTAGACGACCAGAAAAGACACGTCCATGCGTAATTTACGGTAAATTTTAGGTACAAATGGAAATAAATGATATCCGACTGTTCAAGACCTGAATATTGCGAAATTTGTTATTAACAACACTCTTAATGATTACCTTCTTGAAACGTCTTCATTATTAAAGTAACTCCTTTGCATTCTTTTGCACCTTTTAGCTAACAAATGAATTTTCCGAGTGAACGTACATGTATCCCCTATACATTTGGGACTGAGTGTACATTTACCCCCTATACATATGGGACTAAATGTACATTTACCCCCATAAATTATGGTTTTTGTGTACATACACCCTCTACACCACTCGGGATTTATTTTATAGATACCACAAGTATCGAGCGTGGCATAGTACAATGTAAATTGATATCGTATTTGCCCACATATCGTCAAGCGCATATGGTGTAGTGGAACAGATGCCGCGCTGGCGATGCGAAGTTTGGAGTTCGAGTCTCAGCGTCGACATTTTTTTTTGCACATTATGTTGCGGAAAAGCACCAACGTTTTTCACGATTTATCCATTGAGTGTGTGATTGTAATTGAAACCTTGGTAAATGTACTATAAAAAATAATTGAACAAATGATAGTAACACAATAAATATTCTACAATTTGATTTAATATCTCAAGATATGCATGTTTAAAGAAAAACATTTTACAAAAGGTCGCTATCAGACGGAATTGAACTCGGTCCGATTGCGTGCGGCGCAAGCACTTATACCACACGACCATTCGATACCACGCCGGCTACCCGTAGTTAAATGTATATCAACATAAAATCCAATAACAGAAACTCGTCTAAAACAACGCAAACAAACGAACACACTTACGGTTTGTCACGAAGATTAATGAGTGTCAGGTTAATAATTAAGCACTATACTACCCAGTGTCGTTGCGATGCGGATTAAATCCGACTATTCACCGTTAACATTCGACGCGCTGCACGCTATTTTATATAAAACACGAGGAACTTCGGCTAGTTTCGTAGTTTTGAAAATGTTAACACCTAATTGATCTTCAAACTGTTCAAATTTCATTATTTAATGAAAATATGTATAAGGTTTTAGCTCATATAATGCATTATTTTATGTTGTGTTTTTTTTTAAATCTCAACATTAAACCGTTAATGTTTAGTTGAACGTGGATCACCTTATTAGTGCATTTAAAATACAAGAATACCTGTTGACCGTCCGAGACTGTTTCTTTTCATCCTTCATTTTACGTAAAACGTACAACTGAAACGAAGAAGTAAAGGTACCAAATATGCATAATCAAATCAATTAAAATGAACTTATTTGAGGTAGAAAACAGCTAACTCGAACAAACTAGAATATCGGTAGAACCGATGGATGCTCTCCGATGCCGTTTTGACCTCTAATTGTGGCCTTTACCTTTAACCTACGGACCTGATTCATACGGAGAGACGTTTTCATGTTGAGGCAAAAATTGTGTTAAGATATGAAAAATCCATTCAACAAGTAAAATAAGTCCGGATAAGCAAAAACCAAGTTCGAATTTTGATTTTTAAGTATGACCTTGACCTTTGACATACAGTTCTGGTTAATGCGCGTACACCATGTAACATGCCGTCTCGTTAACGCAAACATTTGTGCCAAGTAATTGGACAATCCCTCAATCAATTACCAAAGTATAGTCCGGACAAACAAAAAAGCTGAGTTTGACCTTTGACCTCTGTCATCTTGATCTTTGAACTACTGACCCGGTTCATGTGCACTTCATGCCGTCTCATTGAGGTTAACATTTGTGACAGGAAGTTTTAAAATCCATGGCAAGTTAAAGCACGGACATGCAAAATGCAAATTTTTACCTTTGACCTCAAGGTGTGACTTTGACCTAAGAACCTGATTCATAAGCGGTACACACCAGTTCATGGCAGCAAACTTTTGTGCCTAGTTATTTTAAAAGCCCTCCATCCATGGCCAAGTTACTGACTATTGTGTGGACACGCAAAAAATAATTTATAATCAAAGGGCAATAAACTCCCTGAAAAATCATCAGACTGGAATGACCTGTCAATTAACGCAGGTCCTCTAAGTACGAATGCTGCATATAACTTGTAATTTAATTCGAGTCATTAGTTCCTGAGATCTTGCGCGGAAACGAAAATATCTTAGTAAAATGTCATATTTGTAATAAAAAGGGTAACAACTCCATGAAAATTCATCAGACCGGAACGACCCGACAATTTGCGCATGTCCTCTTGGTAGGAATGCTGCATTTACAGTTTCATTGATTTCAGGTTGTGTAACTTAAGAGTTATACAGGACAATGTGGTACTAGTATTTTGCCAATAACAATAAAAAATATTTCAAAAATGTATGGATCCATGCGGCGATCCGGGTCACCACCGAAATCCAATCATTTGGTCATTTTGACCCATTTCAAACATTCCCAGAAGTTTTCATGCAAATACTTTCATGCCATGTTGCATTTTGCAACTTGTAAACCAACTAACTGACAGACAAACGAACGCTTGCGAAAAACATAACATCATTGGCAGAGGTAGGCCCTAATGATAGCCTATTTGTTCTTTAATTACTTTACATGTGTTCATTGGCCTATTGCCAACCTTCCCGTAAATTTTCATGTAAATCCGTGCATACCCTTTTGCGTAAAGTTGCGAACTAACAAACAGACAAACGAACGCTGGCGAAAAACATAACCTTCTTGGCAGAGGTAATTATAGCCTTATTGGCAGAGGTAATTATAGCCTTCTTGGGGTAATTATAGCCTTCTTGGCTGAGGTAATTATAGCCTTCTTGGGGTAATTATAGCCTTCTTGGCTGAGGTAATTATAGCCTTCTTGGCAGAGGTAATTATAGCCTTCTTGGGGTAATTATAGCCTTCTTGGCTGAGGTAATTATAGCCTTCTTGGGGTAATTATAGCCTTCTTGGCTGAGGTAATTATAGCCTTCTTGGCAGAGGTAATTATATCCTTCGTGGCAGAGGTAATTATAGCCTTCTTGGCTGAGGTAATTATAGCCTTCTTGGCTGAGGTAATTATAGCCTACCAGTCCGAATCCCCCTGCTATGAACAGCATGATGATGAACACCGTCATCATCGCGATGATACCGCCGCTCAGCTTCTTGCCTTCCTCGGCTGTATTCCCTGTGGACAGAAACATGACGTCAGTGAAAACATCATGATGAACACCGTCAGCACCGCGATGATGCCGCCGCTTAGCTTCTTGCCTTTCTCCGCTGTATTTCTTGCGGAAAGAAACATGACGTCAGTGAAAACATGATTTAAAACCGCTCAGCTTTTTGCTTTCCTCCGCGATATTCCCTGGGGACAGAAACATAACGCCAATGAAAACAAAATGATGAACACTGCCAGCATCCCGATTATGCCGCCGCTCAGCTTCTTGCCTTCCTCCGAGGTATTCCCTGTGGTCAGACACATGACGTCAGTGAAAACCATATGATGAACGCTGCCAGCACCGCGATGATGCCGCCGCTCAGCTTCTTTCTTTCCTCGGCTGTATTCTCTGTGGTCGAAACATAACGTCAGTGAAAACATGATGATAAACACCGTCAGCACCGCGATGATGCCGCCGCTCAGCCTCATGCCTTCCTCTGCGGTATTCCCTGGAGAAAGAAACATGACGTCAGTGAAAACATGATGATGAAAACTACCAGCACCGCGATGATGCCGCCGCTCAGCTGCTTGCTTTTCTGCGCTGTTTTCCCTGTGGACAGAAACATGAGGTCAGTGAAAACATGATTTGAAAACTATCAGCACCGCGATGATGCCGCCGCTCAGCTTCTTGCCTTCCTTGGCTTTACTCCCTGCGGTCAGAAACATGACTTCAGTGAAAACATAACGTCATAAAAACCCTACCAGGCGCGTGCCTGAGAATGAATCTGAGATACGCACTGATGTTTATAGTTGCAGTGTGTATGGTATCTATGCATAAAACATACTTCATTTCATAAGAAAATAGGATGAAAACTAATACTCTTTTAAAGATCTTCAACCAGGCTTCAATTTACAGTCGTTATTTGCCAATTTTGAATTTTTGATTCCCCCCCCCCCCAGTTTTCAGCCGTATTCCTAGATACGCCCGAGTCTACGATGGTGCAGTGATTACAACGTCAACGTGTTTCTTAAATTATAACGTGCTATATCTGGCAGAGAAAATAAGAGACGATGGCTGTCAAAATAGATGACTTAGACGGAGAAGGTTACGATTAAATAACTGACGTTCTAAATAACGTGCGCACATAATAGATAGAAAATGCTGACAATATCAACGCTGTTCTATCATAGTTCGATTGGGGATAATGTGAATAGAGTTAACGAGAAAATATCGGCAAACATGTATTTTACCCGTGCTTTTAATGTTTTCGCGATCTTTGCAGCAGGTGGGGAGTATGTCATGAGTTCTCTGAATACAACTCCCATCACAGTGTGCCTCACAGTTGGTCAGCTTTTCTGTAGATTTAAACATTTCTGCAGTCTGGCCGCTAAAACAGGCGTCCTCTGAAAAACGGAAGCAGTCCATATTAGGCTAAGTTACAAGATTCGAATATCTGCTTCAAACATTAGATTATAATTATCAACTGCTCTAAATTTAAATTACTGGAATTTCCAGAAGGGCATATTTGCAGATTTCTTAGTCTGTATTTAGTTCGGTTATTTTAGCTAATGACGTTAATGGAACATGTTCCTTTCTCAGGCTTCCGAAGAAATTTAAATCCATTTGTATCTTTGGACAAAGACATAATGAAATGCTTAAAACATCATTCATTTTTTTAAAATTAATATTAGTACATAAATGAAATTGTTTGATACGATTTACGTTTTATACCATTATACCAATCAGTTTGCCATCAGTTCTCCAAGTTGTATACGTTTCTATCCATCGCAATTATTTATGTTACGCCTTCTTTCGTGAACAGTATAGCGTATGTTAACCAATACAATGACCGAATTTATCCGTTCAGAGCTTGCGGCTTAGTTTTTTTTCCAAAATTGATTGGATTATTAAGTAGGTCAAATGTCGTTATTAACGTGATTTTAAACAAAATGCATAAATCATTAATCTGATTTTAGTCACTATTTACGGTAAATTATGTATTGACTAATAAACTTCAAAACGTTATTCGGCGTTGGTGAACAGTTTCTGCAACATTATTTAACAGATGTTTGCAACTTCGAAGTACCATTTTTTCAACATTACTTAAAATATTCACTTGTAAGGAAATAAAAGACACCGTGTGTTAATATGCTTCTATTCGATCGATGTTATGTTGTGGTGCGTTCTTTTATGAACTGTATAGCTATTTTAACCAAGAAATTATTGTATTTATTCATTATGACTACATTGAGTCTGAGTTGTATTTATTCACTATGACTTTATTGAGCCTTAGTTAGTAGGTGAAACGTTTTAAGGCTTAAACAGCTACGTCGGAAAACTTGGAATAAACACACGTTAAAGATATTTATAATGCTCATCTCACGTTTTGGGGTGATGCTGTCGCTGACGCAACACACAATTTTGCCGAGCCTGTAGTCGTCTGCTAGTTGCAAACAAGCGGATGTGACGTTACACTGTGACATCGTGCATTGACCGTCTGTGTTTTCATAACCGCTCTCGCACGGACCTTAGAGAAAATTAAGGTAAAGTTAATGCAAACAATAACTTATAAAGAACATTAATATTATTGCAATTTTAGAGTGTTAAACTGAATATTAAATATATTACTTATGACACCCCTTCTTTCGCTATTTACTTATATGTAAGCAAAATATTCTCCTGAGTGTCCTGGAATAAGACCACTAAATTTTAATGCTCTACATCGGTTATTTTTGACTCGTTGAGAAAGTGTGATTTCTTGTTACCGATTCTTATTCTTAATATTTTGACAACAAATTACTGCAATCTATTAATTTTAAACTGCAAAATGGAAAATTGAGTGCACGCATTGTATGACCTTCTTTTGACTCAGTAGGCTGCGAAGCACTAACAATCGATGCTCCTAACTACTACGCTTCATTGGTTATTTTGCATGGCTCGTTGCCGATTGATTTGTTAATTGGCAATTATATACATTTTTGAACTCCGTAAAATTTGCACTAGATAATTACCTTGATAAATATTTGTTCGTTACTTACAAATTAAGTTTTATTATGATCTCGAATACTATTGAATAAGAAGCCACATTATCAAGCTTAAAGTAGGGAAATAGAACTTCATTCAAACAAAGTTTCCTTTTAAGCAAATGCACTCATAATTCACATGCTTTTAGTTTTTATTGTTGCCAACAGTCTTTCTAAGCTGTCAGCGTTTTATTTTTTATTCCGCCAGCACACATATAAAACGCCAACTCCTCGCGATAATATCCCATGCTTCGCCGCATGATGCATTGCAGGGGAGATCACTGTGAGGAGGTTGAAATTAAACGATACTACTCGGATCGACAACTCTGTATTGAGACTGGCAAACGAAAATAAAAACACGTACACTCGATAGCGTTTATTTCCAGAATGGTTTTATTCACGGTTAACGCGTTGGCGTAACACAGTTCTCTCGTGGAGTCGTATCGCTCAGCCATCGCATCTAAAGCCTTCTTCAAGTGGCTGTAAAATCGGTCAAGGTCGGTGTAAAACTGAATATAGGTACAACCTAACCGTTTTTTTGAATCATGTTTGAAAGATAGTGGTACTACGAGTATATAGAGACAAGTGAGAAAAATGTGTAAAACCATCAATTTTAAGATTGCTAATTTAATCATCAGCGTATTTAACCATCATCTTCACTGCCATGATCATGATAATCATCATTATCATCATAATGATCATGCTCATCGTCTTCGTCATCGTAGTCATCATCATCATCTCCTTCTTCTTCATTATCATCATTATCACTATCATCAACAACAACAACAACATCAGCAACAACCAAATGTTTTATGTGATGAAATAGAGATTGTGCTTTACCTGCAGGTTTGGATATCGCTAATTGCTTCGTTGATCATTTCTTTTGCAAATTCATTCTCCCACTCAGTGTTAAAAGTTCCACACTCGTCTAAAAAAAATCAACAAAAACAAGAAACATTTGGGGCGTGCCGTTGGAAAATCGGGCTTAATGCATGTGCGTAAAGTGTCGTCCCGGATTAGCCTGTGCAGTCCGTACAGGCTATTCCAGGACGGCACTTTCTGTCCGGTAAAAGCTGAAAGTGCCGTCCTGGATTAGCCTGTGCGGGACGACTCTTTACGCACATGCATTAAGCCCGGTTTTCTCACGACACGCCTCATTTTTTTTTTTTTACGAGTATCATCTATTATCACAGATTGACAAGTGAAAGAAATAGTAATAGTGCACCAAACTTCTGACATTTTTGGTAGCAAATTGTGATGAAAATTAAACACGGTTAGAGAAAGAGAAACAGTCCTCCAACAGCGGTATAAAATGCATGTTTCTTTGACGGGTAGTTTTAAGGCACCTGTTCAGAGATTGTTAAATTGACAGTTAAAAACAATGTCTTAGATTCCATACAAACAAGCGAAATTAACAATCAAGTCGAAGAAATATATTGGAAATATTGTTTCGTTTATGGATAATCATCAATCGAAGTGGATAAAATTATAAAGCGTTTCTGACGCTGTTCATCGGTATTTTGCAGGGGCGTAGCTTCCTTTAGGCACTATAGGCACGTGCCTATCTATTTTTTCCAGAGATAAAAAAGGTAAATATGCCAAAAATGCAATAAAAACAAGAGGGGGGAAGGGGTTGAGGGGATCTTCTTGGCTGTGTTGATACTTCATTGTTTAACGAGTCGATTACGTCAATATGAAATAAATTACGTGAAACACAAGCATATTTTACAATTATTTTGTAGAATCCGGGTTTAGCTGAAGTAAGTTGTATGTAGCCACATACGAGTATAAACACTCCTGGCCCAAATTATCGCTTACAGCGTCATTTTGTAGATTCCGCCTATTGTGCCTATACATTTTTGGAACCCAAGCTACACCCCTGTTTTGGAAAACACGTGCATCGCTTACATAGAGTTAAAAATACACTACCATATGTATTGATGGCCGAGTGGTTAGAGTATGAGATTATTGATCTCAAAGGTCCCGGGTTCGAGTCCCGGCGAAGGCAGTTTTTACATTTTAACTTTTTTTTCTTTCTATAATATTTCTTTTAGATTATTCCAGATCTGTAGTTTTTGCAGTAGAGTGCTTTCTGGTGTTCTTGGACGTCGGGTCTAACTGGCCGCATTTAATACCATCAGTGTATGCACATTTTTCTAAGAATTGATGACGTCACATACAAATATTTGAAGGCGCGAAATTTCGAAAATATTGATTACCCGAAATACTCGCATTTCACATCGTCGATCGCCGCTACAACTTTGTGCATGTAACGAATGATTTTCTCTATAATAGAGGCAAAATATATTAAGCAAACCTCAAGTGTCCGAATATCGTTTTTAAGGTACAGCATCCTTTGACATAATGAAATATGTCCGAACATAGATCTATATAACAAATTTTACTACTATATTAGATTACAAATTTAAACTTTTAAGTTGTCCACCTCGACTGTGAATTATGAAAAGCTTTGAAGCCGCACTATATGTCTTTTGATGATAAAACATAAAGTAAATTTCAAATACCTACACATAATTACCTTATATGTGAAACACATAGATCGAATTTTTGTAAATATTCGTGTTAATATGCAACAATAAGTTTTCCCTTCTGACACAGTTTCCATATTAATTGCGAAACATGTATAATTTCTTACCCTTATTTAAATCTCCAACTTATTCAATGCAACAAAACAAAATTCAGATTTTTGACAACCTTGACATTTGCTCTAGAACGCTAATTCATAAATGCTCTATCAACAGCGCTTGTGCTGTTCAGGTGCAGTAGTGTTGATTGATGCTTTTTGACACCTGACCATGTGCTGAGCGTGTTTCAGAATGCTACAAACTGCTAGATAGTGGCCCCAGCTCGGCAGTCATATCAAAGACCATTGAAGTTAAACCAACAACGTTGCTATCACTGTTGCTAACAGCTGTAAGTTTTGGATGCCCATGCAGTTATTTGATGATGTCAATCTGTAACTCTTAGTAGTTTTAACAGGTGTTATTATTAACGCCTCTTGTTTTAACCGATATTATTGTATGTTCAAATTGGGATTGTTTTTGCAAATTAATTAAAAAACAGTGATACCTTGATAAACATTACATTACGAATTTATTGCAAGCAAAATATTACGATTTTGAACAGAAATTTAAACGAAAAAAAAACATAGCAAAATATTACTAGTACCATGTATTATACGGTCACCAAATTTCATACCCGAATTTTGCGTAAAAAAGTGTGCATTATACACAGTCGTTACATTTGTAGGAAAATGTTAAGTGTTCAAATGATGGATTAATTAGATAATTGGGTAACTTGCGAAATGTAAGACATTTCTTTATTTTTTAAAATAGCTAGGGGCGTTTATTAAGCCGGGGGTGTTAAATACGTAAAATACAATATACAATATAGAAGGACATTAATAATATACATTTCAATATTAATTCACGATATATATCGATTAACAATCATGGCCGGTTTGACCCGACAGTGTGTCCGAAACCACCCGAAATGGCCGACTTAACCCGATTGCATTTTATGCAGAATGCATACTGGATCCCGGTGTACGGTCATATATAGATTATAAGTTGGAGGTGAAAAACGGAAACCACACATTACATGTTTGTTCCGTCTAACCGCGGCCATGGCAAGTGCATAATTATGACCGTTTATGCTAGTGAATCTTAGACGGCCGAAAACACCCAAAAGCACTCTAAAGACATGGAATGACATGTTTCAAAAATACGAACAAATCTGTGAACAAGTCTTTAAAAGCCTTACCTGATTTCGAAGGGAACCAAATTATCAACACCAGCACCAAGAGGACTCTAACGTGACCTGTAGTTTCCATTGTTAGTCTTTTGCGAACTGTTTCCGGTGGTTTATCTTCTATCCACATATAATACGGAATAGTGTATAATCTTTGCCGAGTATTTAATCGGCATTTCCTTATTTTTGTTAATAGTTCATATTTCTGCGTTATTTACGAAATTTTAATATTTGTTTCCATAAATTATTTTGAGTTGGAAATAATGTCGCGCTCGTTATTTCCTGAAATTTCCCACATTTTATAGCATCAGAATGTGATCAGACAGCTTCCGTTAATTCGTATCAGATATCGAGACAATGCAATCAATTTATTTGTATTTGTAACTCACATTTAAAGCGCAATAATATAAGAAGTGTGTTTTCAAAAGCACACGTTTCGAACATCATTCATTTCATTCAGACACTATCAATATTTTACACCAGTTGTTTTCGTAATAAAACGATTTTGTTATCTTTATTTAAGATTCCACGTTTATTATTTAATAATTTTAACGATACAATAAATAACTATTCTTTGCCAAACTTACCATACATGTTTTCCATTCACTACACGTACTCGAGATCAAACACTCAATGTTTAAAACAATGTCAGTCGATAATGGGTCACACGGTTTGAAACTTCAGTCTCATATTTCTTAAAAACGATCCAAACGTGAGTCTCTTTTCTTTAATTAACCACAATGTCTTTTGTCCTTCTTTGTGTCATACTATCAGATCAAAACTTTCTCCAGTTAAGTGTAAAAGTGGAAGGCTCTCGTTTGGGGTGGACTGAGCGTTTTATAAGCTTAATTTTACCATCGTCTTTTGCTTGTCAAACTTAAATTGAATATAAACTCATAATGTGTATTTAATGTACACATGATATTACTTTGAAACTGTCAATACTGCACTGCATGTTTGTTTACATTAATTTATTTTTGATAGCAATACAATAGTATTTAACTAAACTCCCATTGTCTTTTCTTGTACAGCGATTTACATTCAAACAATCCGGCACATTTGGTTAGCATTCAATGAGGTCTCCGCCCCCCCCCCCCCCCCCCGACACCCCCATCCCCCAAAAATCACATACAAGTAAAATAACAACAACAACAAACCCTTTAAATTCAATAATGGGAATATTCATTGCAGCTATTTTAGCTCCACTGGCCAAAGGCCCGCGAGCTTATGCCATGGCGGTTCGTTCGTCGTGCGTGCGTCCGTGCGTAAACTCTTCCTGTAAACGACGTCTTCTCTGAAACCAGTTGGCTAATATTGATGAAACTTCACAAAAATATTCATTGAATGGTCTTCTACCAAAATTGCTCAAATGGTTCCGCTCCGTTGAAAAACATGGCCGCCAGGGGGAAGGGGCCATTTGTCCTTATGTGACTATATATTGAAAACTTCGAAAATCTTCTTGTCAGAAACCACTAGTTGGATTTCGAAATATTTTCACAGAAATGTTCCTTGGGTGGTTCTCTACCAAAGTTGCTCAAATGGTTCCTCTCCATTGAAAAACATGGCTGCCAGGGGGCGGGGACATTTTTCCTAATATGGCTATATTAAAAACTATGAAAATCTTCTTGTCAGAAACCACTGGTTGGATTGTGAAATAATTTCATATGAATGTTCCTTGGATAGTCCACTACCAAAGTTGCTCAAGTGGTTCCGCTCCGCTGAAAGACATGGCCGCCATGGGGGCAGGGCCATTTTCCCTTATATGGCAATATTCAAAACTTTGAAAATCTTCTTGTCAGAAAGCACTGCTTTGCTTTCGAACTCATTTCACAGAAATGTTCCTTGTGTGGTTTTCCACCAAAATATTTTTATTATTTTGTTTCGTTAAAAAAACATGGCCGCTTTTTTTCCCAATATGCTTTATAATGGTCCGTTTGCTTCTGATCCTTCTTACTTAATAAGCCAGTAAAGCGATACAGGCACTCATGTGTTTCTTGTTCAAAAGTAGCCCCGAATTTCAATGTCTCTCGTACAGTAAAATTACGAATGAATTATTCGACACTGTCCGGGTTTAAGCACAATTCTGCTTCGGCGATGCCAAATTATTTTTCGATTCCAAAATATCATTTTGTTAAAAGATCTTCCAAGGGCATACCGCTATATGTATACACAGTTTGTTACTTAATAATTAGTCTGTATGTCATAGCATCAGTTTTGTAGTCTTCACAATATCATAATTACATATATACAAATGCAACTCAGTGTCCTCGACATAATCTTTGTTTTACGTACAATGTTTTGTAGACATGCAATATTCTTCATGACATATCATTTTAATTCTGTACATGCAAATGTATTAATACTTTTGTATTATTATAATATAAAGGTTGATGTTTTAATGTATGCAAGTATGTGAAGTTACTACGAGAAAATAAAATGTTGCACAAAAAAAAAAAAAAAAAGACCAACACGTCATTTTAACCAGCGTCTTTTGTGATGGGCGTACATACAAACTGTTGTATTTTGTTCTTTATTCATACTATATGACTTTTATGGGGAACATTAAATATTGACATTATATTGAATATGATTTATTGTTCTCGTCGCATTATATCAATAACATTTATATAACACTCTTTTGAAGTAGCTTATCAACGGAGTTTTGCACCAGTATAAACAAATATTAAAATATCCTATTTATATCAAATTTATTATTCAATAAGAAAACTATATCGATTCAATCATTAAGCAAAAATACATACACACATGTAATTATGTTACTAGTGGAATTCGAACTCGCGTCTACAAAATAGAGCTTCTTCAATTAAAACATTCCTGCGCTTTACAGCATCAAAGAGGGAACGTCTGATTTCAATGATTTATTTCATGTCTCTTTCGTTATCCAGTAACAAAAAACCCGTTTTATATAACATAACAACATAAATAAACGCTTAAATCGACAAAAACAATTTCTCTTATTGAACAACGCAAATATATATTTTCTGTCGATACAGACCCGTTCATCCTACAGGAACGGCTACATTCGGTTTGGAATGAGAAAATAAGGACTACACGTGCGTCATCAATTGATCTGACTCGTCTAGACGCTTTGCATACATGTATATAATAGATCGCTGCGCAGTGAAGTATGATTTTAAATTTCACTCTTAATACGCATTTCTGAACATATATAATTCTCAACATTTATTATAATATTGTTTTAATAATATACTGACATCATTAGGATCAATGAATGATTTTAAATTTACAGAATAATTTTGGTACTAAATTGTACAGTCCCTTTTCAATTATCAATGTCTCGCATGCGAGATACTGTAAATCCTGTGCTCGTACATGTTATTCATTTCGATTTTACTAATGCTACTAATTTTCCCGCGCCACCGAAAGTGTCATTCAAAATAACTCTTGATATTTATAATAAAATAATTATACGCGTGTCAATTGTTTCCTTATGGACAAGAGAGTCGCATTCGACAATTCTTAAATATAAATGAACACTCTGGAAATAAGCATTTTTTTCTCAAATGTAATTGTCGAATTGCCAATAATATGCACCTAAAAGCACACAAATTAAGACGGAATAAACGATTACCTCCTTTAACAACACGAATGCAGAATCCCGAGCGAGATGAAGCTTCCGGACCAAACATTATTAAACTAATTACCCGCTCTCTCCACTCGCACTCATATTTATCAGTTTAAATTCTAAACATGCATTTTATTTTTTCTTGTCGACATTACACACATGCATATTTTTGCAAACATTTCAATCATGTCATATTCTGTTACCTGTCACACATCACGCACATTCAATTCCCATCATACAAAGTAATACGAATGTATACACTGTAAGACAAGGATATTGGTATGCATTAATATAATCAAGATACTTGTCATATGCGTATTTACATATACACTGGGAACAAACAAAACTGAAAAAAGCGATATCAAAATTAAAATAAGACTCCTAATTGTTTCTGTATAAAACGTTTGTCCTCTTTTGCAGATAATGTCACATGTGGAGGATATCATTTGACTCAAATCAAAGTTTTACAATGTTATGTTTAAGAATATAAAGTAAAGTTTATAAACACATAACTTTGATAATGTAAATACACTGGCTCAAGGTACATTATACATAACATACATAATCATTTAGATTATACACGCAAATCATAGTTCATTTTCTATTTGTTAATTATGATACAATATTTCATTGTTGTTCTGGTGGATTTTGTCCCTTCCAAATACAAACACAATTTACATCTCACATATGTACTTGAAACGTTTCTGATTGTTGCACCCAGCATAACCGTCCTTACCGAACAGCACACACAGACCTTGATCACTTAAACGTGCACTCTGCAGCCAGTTTTCGACCTCCCAGACATCACTTAAAGGTGTACTCTGTAGCCAGTTTTCGACCTCCCAGCCATCACCGTTTAGCCATTTCCACGCTAGGCTATTCGCAGGCCGATAACCACCCAACCAAATGTACTCTGATAAATCTCTGTTGTCTTTGATCAGCTGAACAATGTACGCTTGCTCTTCCTGGTCGTTGACAACAGCTAAGTGGCCGTTGTGTCGCTCGCAGCTCTTCTTTGCTTCGGCCCATGTCTGGAATGTTGAGGACACGAAATAACAGGAGTTGCGGAATCTCGACATCCCAGTACCGCATTGTGCCTTTCAACAAAAATTATTATATGGCTAACAAGCTTCAACATATGTGCATCTAGAAACAAAACTCGTGTTTTTGATGTTATTAGTTCCTGATAAAAATAAGACGCGTTTGTCTATCTATCTATTACAAAACAAACAGTTACTTTAATTATAATTTGCTTATCGTTGATTTTTTAAACCGATCTTCACTGGGAATAACATAAACCACTCGAAAAACGAAATATTTTATACAAGAGACATTTCTTTTTCATTTAAATGATGATTTTAATACATATTACTGTAATCAAAAAATTCTAAATAATTTAAAGAAAACAATGTAAGAAAGTGCCACTTGTTAACAAGGAAAACCTAAATAATAATTGTCACTGTTAAAAATTAAATTCATTGATTCACGCGTTACCTTGAACGCCCTCCACTGTTGCCATCCCGTCAAATCCGTTCTGAACGTCACTGCCGTCATATTGTTCCCAATGATACACGTGCGAGTATCTTCGTTGAGTGCAAAAACTTCACACGTGGGATCTTCCTCACAAAACCGTGCACACCTCATTACATTCACTGCAGTAGTTCTGATAATTTCCGAACCGTGAAAGTCAGGCTCCCCTTTTTTTTCTACTTCCAAGTATAAAGTTGAACAGATGTTCACCAACAGCAACCACAGGTAAAATTTCGTGTTCAAGAAATGCATTTTCGACCGCATCACCTCATGCATAGGTTTAACGTTTTTGAATTATTTATAAACGAGTTCGTGCCGGCTATTTAAGGTACGCGTGGTCTTCTTACATACATGAACATTTATCGTCTGGCAACCCACAAGTGCCATTAACAAATCTAAAATACTAATTTTGACATTTGTAATCAACGTTCCGTCGTAAATTTTGCACACTGACTTTTCTGCATAAACATGTTATTGCTGTTGATATTCCCGTAAAATATGCTAAACGATAATTAAAATAAGTTGGAATAAAATCAAAATTTTGCACTTCGAATGCTTTCTTATTTATTTAATGACGTGTGGAAAACCAGTCAGAAGTAAAAATTAAAACGCCTAAAAACCCGTCGATAATTCTCGAATCCACCTAATGTTTCCTTTGTACTGGGAAACAATACTTTCTACATATATTTTGTAGAGCAAGCAAATTGACTGTCAATAACATCATTTTAAAATTATTGTTTAATGAAAAGTGCACGTCAACGAGTGCTTTTCGTTCGAAATGACTTGTTTACAGAACAAAACGCTTGATGTGGATAGTGTTTTGTATTCTTTTTAAGTTACAATAACCAGGAAACCGTCCCCACATTTGTTAATACATCATTTATGTCACTGAACGTCGCTAAACAAAGGAAGTGTGTCATTGGCAGACATTTTCAATAGTTTCAATCTTTTATTATAAAATATCATTTTTGTTCTCTATAGACTTGCATGAATCAAAGGTCAAATGCCATGGTATTCATTAAGTATTCCCTTTGTATTTTGAAACAAGGATCCCAATATATTTTTGAACATCAAGCCATTTAAATGTCATTCAGATCAGTTATCAATTAATAATACATGAAAATAAAAAAAGAAAATGCGTTAAGTTTTCTATTGTTTGTTTACAAAACCAAAAGCTAAAATGTTCATTGATTTTGCTATTCGATTTTAATAGTGCTTTTTAAATGGAACTTAACGCCGCTTAACAAAAGCTACTTACAGTTTTTATACTTTCGAACACTGGACATGATATTTTTTAATAAATTAATTGAAATTTCTTTAAAGAGACAATTGACTTGTTCAGGAATCGATGTTATTATTGTTTAAAGAGCCGGCTTCTCATGTTGCCTTTTTCCAAATCATGCTTTTATTTATAAAGAATAGGGTTACTTGTTCCTATAAATGGGACTAATTTATATGTATTCTGCTACATGTATATCTTGTTAATATCGTTTACTGATTACAAGGAAACGACTATATTGTAGTTTAATTGTTACGGGCCCATCTAGCTCAGTTGGCAGAGCGCTGAAATGTCATTCCGGGGTTTGTGAGTTCACTACCCAGCCCAGCCACAAAACTTGTCTGGGGATTGATCATGAAATTATTTGTACGGCCATTTTCACCATACATCTGATTCAAGTAGGGCAGTTGTCAGTTACTGGCATAAGTATGTGCACTTGGTACTGGTAAACCGCTTAGATCGGCTAAGCCTGTCCAGGAAAAGTGTGCGTAGATAAACTGACCGCCGTGATATGACTGAAATACTGTTAAAAACGGCAAAAAATCCAAACAAACAAACAAACAAAATAATTGTAACAGGCGCGTTGTGGCGAGTTGTAACTCGCCAGAATTCGTAGCGCAAATTCGCCACAGTGTGACAGGGCCTAACAACATTAATTATCAATGGCACGCCTGCTAGTAACAGCAAAGCGTGTACTCGTACCTCTTATTCATATCGATTGAACTAAAACTACTAATTGTCCCGCGCAAGCGAAAATGTAATCGGGGACAAATGCTGGCATAATAAAATAATTTTACGTCTGTCTATTGTTTAATTATGAAGAAGGCAGTCGTATTTAACAATGCTACTTTTGCACACAAAATACGACTGAAAAAACGATTGCCTCCGATGCCAACAAGAATGCAGAATCCCGAAGAATGTTTGTTTGTTTGATTTTTTCGCCGTATTCAACAGTATTTCAGTCATATAACGGCGGTCAGTCACACTTTTCCTGGGTAAGCTGGTTTACCAGTACTAAGTGCACATACTTATGCCAGTAACTGACAACTGCCCTACTTGAATCAGAGGTAGGGGGAGAATGGCCGTAGAAATAATTTCATAACCAATCCCCACACAAGTTATGTGGCCGGGCTGGGAATCGAACCCACGATTCTCGGATTTGTAGTCCAGCGCTGTACCAACTGAGCTAGCCGGCCCGTTCCGAAGGAGATGAAGCGAACAGAAAATATCGAAAAAAAGAATTAACATTTTCTCTCCACCTGCAAATACATGTTTGTGTATAAATTGTCAATAATCATTTTTTTTGTTCTGGGCCCGTATTCATAAGCTCCTGAAGGAAAACTCTTTAATTCTTAAATCCTAATGTCTGTGGCTGTTTTATGAAAAGGGCATTTTACCTTAAAATATGTTTTGGTAAATATTGCTTAAACCTTAAGTATTATACCCTTTTGTAAAAATAATTCATTGGATTCCGCTTTGAAACTTCAATCTGAAATTGTCACCGTAGTCGAACTTAAAGTAAGATTTCCCGTAGGAGCTTTGTGAATACCAACCCAGGTCGACATAACACACGAGGCGCGTCGTGGGAAAACCGGATTTAATGCATTTAATGCAGTCCGCACAGGCTAATCCAGGACGGCACTTTCCGCCTAGAGTGGATTTATGTTTAGATGAGACTTCCTTGAAACAGAAAATACCATAAAAGCGGAAATTGCCGTCCCGAATTAGCCTGTGCGGAATGCACAGGCTAATCCGGGACGACACTTTACGCACATGCATTAAGTCCGGTTTTCCAACGACGCGCCTCATTGGTCATGTATATTCAAGCAAACTTTTTAAACATGTCTTATTTTGTTGTCTTTCACACATCACACACATCAAATTCCCAACATACAAAGTAATACGAATGTACAGACTGTAATACAGGAATATTTTTATACATTAATATAATCAAGATACGTGTCGTATGCATGTTTACATGGGAACAAACAAAGTGAAAGAGCGATATCAAAATTAAGACAAGACTCATTGTTTTCTGCCTAAACGTATGTCCTCTTTTGCAGATGATGTCAAACGTGAAGCATATCAATTGACTCAGATCAAAGTTTTACAGTGTTATGCTTAAGAACATAACGTAAAATTTATTAAAAAAATAATTTTGATATTGTAAATACAATTTGAAACAGAACGATAGAAACAAACTCAATCAAGGTACATTCATATATTACATACGTAATCATTTAGATTATACATATGACTGAAATATTGTTAAAAAAGGGCGAACAATCCAAACAAACAAACAAACAAACACAATTATTGTAAGGCACTTGTTGCACGGATCAGAATCACGAGCCCTAGATTAATGGTATTTTGGTACATTGTAATTTGATAATTCAATGGTAGCACCTGTTGCATACATAATAATTCCATGTTTCAAATTAATAGTAATTAGACGATACGATTGTAGCACTTGTTTCACAGAGGTCAGAATCGCGTGATCCACTTTACGATAATGAATGCATCTGTTGTAAAGGTCGGAGCCACATGTTTTGGTTTATTGGTAATGCATTAGTCACACACGACAGAATCACATTTTTAACCTTAAAAGGACTATGTCAACGAAAAGGGCCTCAAAAACAATCTGAAATAAATATATTAAACTAGAATATAATAACGGTTAAAATAAGGTATATATAATGGGATAAAAATCAATTTATTGTATGGGTCGTGTTTGTTCGGCAATTTTCATGTTTGTTTTTTAATGTCAGAATTGTGAGTATTTTGTATAACCATTGTTTACAGATGCTGCCTTACATACTGGAATATCGCTGTTAGTTAAAGGCCCGCCTACTGTCATTACTTCGTATGGCCCCTAAGGTGCGAGTTCGATACCCTGTTGGGATTTTAATTTTTTCAAAAATGTTTGAAGTTTAAAAAAAATAATCTTATATCTAATTACGTATTATATTATTTATCATTTATGTAATGTACATGTCTTAGTGAAGTGCATTTCTATCATGTAATATCATGTATAGTCCAATTGGAAACCAATTTTTCGTTTACATAGACCCGTTAATGTAATTCATTTAATGCACTGATTAGAACCACATGTCCCAGTTTAACAGAAATGTATAGGCTTCAAATGCATTTCAAATGTGTATTTACAGCAAGTTTAAATAACACTGTCCATTGTATTTAATTAAATGTTGTCAATTCTGGTATCCGGATATTCGAATATGTTATATCCGGATACTAACGAGATAATCGTATTGATCGACAATGGTGGCTAGAATCCGGCGCTTGTTAAAAGTTTCAAAATTAAGTTCATCTTTAGACGCATCTTATCGTCCTTAATTACGGTACCTGTACTTTGAAAACAAATTAGTTTCACATTATTTATAAAAAGTACATTAAACTTAAACGTTGTAGAGTGTTTGTTAGTAACTTACGTGTTTTGGTTGGTTTGTTTTGCGTGCAGTTTCTGGTATGCCTTTCAATTTAAGTACCCCAATTAAATATGTAATTTGCGCAAATATAAGGGTTTTCAGACTTACTTCATTTCATCGTGCCTCAGAAAGTTGCAATTTTGTTGCTCTGGTGAACATTTAACCATTGAGTAATTAAACTGTAATTCAGTTGAATTAATGTTCTCTTTTATTACTATTTAATTAGAATTGCAATGCTATGAGGTTAAAGTTTATTTACAAGTGCGTGTTTTGTAATTAATTCTGGGCTAAGTGTGAGGTTCGGCATGCCTTTAAACCGGTTGTAACCCCCGATGCTTTGCATTGACCTTTTTAAGGCGGTGACCCCTGTTTTAATCATTTTTATGTTTTGTGATGTGCTGTATGTATTGTTCTGTATTGTATAGGCAAATGGTCACTTGCCTCAAATAAAGGACCAGCGGATGGTAATAAGGGTTTCTTTCCTGATGATGTTTCTGGAGTTTTATTATTCCTATATTTAGTGGTTTATGGTAATTACGATGTTTGTGTAAACACGTGAAATATGCCTAACACACTTGCATAAACACAACGACAGCGACACTGATCAAAGATCCTGTATATTTTAGTTCATTCCTATATGATATGCAAACAGGGTTAGCTGCTGTTTTATTCAAAATACATATACGAACAACATGCAAACATTAAAACAATACATTTGGGATATGCTCACTCCATGCCATCAATTCCGACCGATTCGATAAAACAGCTTTAAAAAATTTACCGATAAGAGATGGTTGGTTAACAGAGGATTCATTTGATTTTAATATAAGGTTGGGACATTACACATCTACATTAATTGGCATTGCTTAATGGTTGGGAACCATTTCATATCAAAAGAGAAGTACCTTATTGACACAAACAGATTGTGACCTATTGTTTGTCAAAGTAAGTGAAATGTGGAAGCAGCAACTGTTGTGTTATGATAAATTGATAATCGTATACCAATCGAGGGTTGTGTTTAGGACAAGAGAAGTACCTTATTGACACAAACAGATTGTGACCTATTGTTTGTCAAAGTAAGTGAAATGTGGAAGCAGCAACTGTTGTGTTATGATAAATTGATAATCGTATACCAATCGAGGGTTGTGTTTAGGACAAGCCCGCAGTTCCATGCGCAGACCTTCAGTAGAGTCTAATGGCCTTTAGCTGTGTAGGGTTAATAAATATACATACAACAATGAAGTTTTTCCAGAGCAGCCATATTGACAGAAATAGTTAAGTTTACATTTTTCATTCACTTTAATTTACAAAGATTCATTTTGGTGCCGGTGGTCGCACTTACTGACAGTGCATTCGGGGGCATATGCCACCTGACAGCACTTGTATTAGGATATTTATTTTGTATCCGGATGCTAACATAGTATCCGAATATTTGAAGATATCCGGATATACGATCGTATATTGACATCCCTAATTTAATGACATCCCTAATTTAATAATATAACAGTTTTAAGAAGTTTGTTATAAGTTTAATCCAAAATGCTGTATAATTGTTTGTCATTCTGGTTTGTTATTCTCATATGTGTAATGCGATTGGTGAAATTATGCTAATAAAGTAATCTCATTAAACACCTATCCTAAAATGATCTAATGACGACCAGTAGAAGTTCAGATTCGATCGACCTTTCAGTAAGCCAAACTGTTCATGCTTTTGAAAGTGAAAGTGATTTACTATATTTTACCTTAATATAAGCGTTTACCGTTGAGCTAAGATCCCAAAGTTCATTTATTACACATTCATAGCTTTACCACGACGTTAAACCCATTTAGACTCTAATTGTGGAACATACGCTAAAACACTGTATTAGAAATAACTATCAGTGAAATCGTTGCTATAAATATATATTATAAATTACAAAAGAAACCAGTTGGGATAATTGCTATATAAAATGGCGATATCATGACCCTCATTAAAAAGTCACCTTTCTTCTTACGAAACACATCAAATAAAAAGTGTGCAATGCTAACTTATTCATCTAATGATCTCTGCAGCAGCAGTGTTTAATATATTGCAAAAATCAGTTTAATATTGCAATAATGAGTTTAATATATTGCAATTATCAGTTGCAAATTTTCCAACATAAAGAAATAAGGTTTTAATCAATGTTGTAGCAACCCTACTATTAAGTGATCAGGGTTCGTCCATCTTGATAAAATTTGGTACACAACTACGGCAAGACGATTCTATATGACCATACCAGAGCATTCCAAAGGCCTGTGGCATGTGCGAGTTTCAGTTGCGCTTCCCGGACAAAAATTTCCAAGTGCCACTCTTGGTGGTAAATAGCATTCTCTCATTCTCATCTGCGTTTCCCCACCGCACGTGACGTCACACATCGTCCATGTAGACCACCCGTGCCGGACACCGTCAACTGAAATCGTACATTGTGTGACAATTACCTTGATGTTTGTTTAAATTAACTCTTCGAAATGTTCTTATTTCGCCGTTTCCAGTACAACCGGAGCCTGATTCAAATACATGTGAAGATGACCAACCGTTATCAAATGCCTTGCTGAATGGCATTTGCTACTTAAACCAATGTCTAAAGTTTAAAAGGTATTATAATTCCAAGCACATTCCGAGCACACGCTCTTTAAAGGGATTATGTCGACGAAAAATGGGCTTCCTATTGCAGTATACTAGTAAATGGTATTATGTGATAGAAATAAGCTATACGAAGACTGTGTATTAAATAAATAATACAAAATATAATACACAATGAGATTTTTTTTTTTTAATAACAACAAATCTAAAAATATAAAAAAAAACATATTAAAACCCCAAGGGGGAAACCAACTCACGACTTACGAGCATACGAAGAAATGACAGTGGGCAGCGGTTTAACAAACTGCGCTGTCCTGCTTGGTAACGAATCGTTTGTTAACTATGGTTATACAGAACACTCACCATTTTGACGTCAAAATGTAAACATGAAAAGGGCCAAACAAACACGATCCACATTATAAATTGATTTTTAGCTCGACTTTTCGAAGAAGTGGCAAGCTATTATACTCGCCCCGTCGTCGGCGTTGGCGTCGGCGTCAGAGCTAGGTTAAAGTTTTTCGGTAAGCTAGTTTCTCAGGAATGGCTTGAAGGATTTCATTCAAACTTAAAATATTTATTCCCAACATTAAAATGAATCTAAAGGCCAAGTTTGGTAACTCTAATTTGAAATGTGTCAAAATTATGGGCCGGTTTACATTTAGAAATTTTACGTATAAGCTATATGGACAGTTTACAGTTTTTCGGTAAGCTGGTTTCTCGGGAATGGCTTGAGGGATTTAATTCAAACTTAAAATACATATCCCCTATATTTAAATGAACTCATATGCCAATTTTTATAAATCTGGTTTGAAATTTGTCAAAAATATTGGCCTTTTTACGTTTAGACATTTTACATATAAGCTATATGGACAGGTTGAAGTTTTTTGGTAAGCTAGTTTCTCAGGAATGGCTTGAGGGATTTCATTCAACCTTAAAACTCTTATTCCCTATATTAAAATGAACCCATAGGCCAATTTTGATAACTCTAGTTTGAAATTTGTCAAATGATGGGCCTTTTTACACTTACAATGTTTACATTTAAGCTATTTAGATAGGTTAAAGATTTTCGGTAAGCTAGTTTCTCAACTTTTCGTTTCCGCTCTCTAACTCGAGAACGGATTAGGCTATTGTAATGAAACTTCAAACATAGATACGTTATAGCGAGACCTTGCTTGGGATTCACATGGGGTGGGTGGGGTCAACGTCAATGTCACTGTTACTAAAATAGAAAAACGGTTTCCGCTCCATAACTTGACAATATATTGAGATATTTTAATAAAACTTAATACATAGATACCTTATATCGAGAACTCACTTGGGATTGCATATGGAGTGGGTGGGGTCAAGGTCACTGTTACTAAAAATAGAAAACAGGATTTCCGCTCAATAACTTGAGAACGCATTCAGATATTTTAATGAAACTTAATACATAGATACCTTATATCGAGACCTCGCTTGGGATTACATATGGGGTGGGTGAGGTCAAGGTCACTGATACTAAAAATAGAAAAACGGTTTCCGCTTATATCGAGACCGCACTTGGGATTGCCTATAGGGTCAAGGTCAAAGTCAATGTTACTAAAATAGAATAACGGTTTCCGCTCAATAACTTGAGAACGCATTTAGATATTTTAATAAAACTTTATACATAGAAACCTTATATCAAGACCTCGCTTGGAATTGCATATGGCATGGGTGGGGTCAAGGTCAAGGTCACTGTTACTAAAATAGAAAAACAATTGCCGCTCAATAACTTGAGAACGCAGTGTGGAATACAGCTAAGTGTATCACACGGGGTGTTATTCCGTCAATGACATCGTGAAGATGGGATACAATTTACTTAAACAACTTCTCTAAAACCGCTCGGCGGATTTAACCAAACTTGGCAGGAATGCACCTGTGATGGTCCTTTAACTTATTAGAATATCTAGAATGCTCTGGTTGCCACGGCAGCGAAAAGCTTAAAAACAGAAAAACTTTCAAAATCTTTTGTCCAAAACCACTGGTTGAATTTCAATGTAATTACACAGAAATATCCATTGGGTGACCTTTTATCAAATTTCTTCAAATTATTTTGAATCATTCATAAACATAGCCGCCAGGGTGCGGTGCAGTTTTCCTTATATGGATATATTGGAAACTTTAAAACTCTTCTTGCCTGAAACCACTGGCTAGATTTCAAAATAATTTCATATAAATATTCCTTGGGTGACCCTCTACCAAATTTCTTCAAATCTTTTTGATTTGTAAAACACATGGCCGCCAGGGGCAGGGGAAGTTTTAATATGGGGTTTTAATATGGGTTTTTAAATATTTTTAGATTTGTTGTTATTAAAAAAAAAAAACTCATTGTGTATTATATTTTGTATTATTTATTTAATACAAAGTTTTCGAATAGCTTATTTCTATCACATAATACCATTTACTAGTATACTGCAATAGGAAGCCAATTTTTCGTTGACATAATCCCTTTAAAGAGCGTGTGCTCGGAATGTGCTTGGAATTATAATACCTTTTAAACTTTAGACATTGGTTTAAGTAGCAAATGCCGTTCAGCAAGGCATTTGATAACGGTTGGTCATCTTCACATGTATTTGAATCAGGCTCCGGTTGTACTGGAAACGGCGAAATAAGAACATTTCGAAGAGTTAATTTAAACAAACATCAAGGTAATTGTCACACAATGTACGATTTCAGTTGACGGTGTCCGGCACGGGTGGTCTACATGGACGATGTGTGACGTCACGTGCGGTGGGGGAATGCAGATGAGAATGAGAGAATGCTATTTACCACCAAGAGTGGCACTTGGAACTTTTTGTCCGAGAAGCGCAACTGAAACTCGCACATGCCACAGGCCTCTGGAATGCTCTGGTATGATCATATAGAATCGTCTTGCCGTAGTTGTGTATCAAATTTTATCAAGATGGACGAACCCTGATCACTTAATAGTAGGGTTGCTACAACATTGATAAAAACCTTATTTCTTTATGTTGGAAAATTTGCAACTGATTATTGCAATATTAAACTGATTTTTGCAATATATTAAACACTGCTGCTGCAGAGATCATTAGATGAATAATTTAGCATTGCACAATTTTTATTTGATGTGTTTCGTAGGAAAAAAGGTGACTTTAATGAGGGTCATAATATCGCCATTTTATATAGCAATTATCCCAACTGGTTTCTTTTGTAATTTATAATATATATTTATAGCAACGATTTCACTGATAGTTATTTCTAATACAGTGTTTTAGCGTATGTTCCACAATTAGAGTCTAAATGGGTTTAACGTCGTGGTAAAGCTATGAATGTGTAATAAATGAACTTTGGGATCTTAGCTCAACGGTAAACGCTTATATTAAGGTAAAATATAGTAAATCACTTTCACTTTCAAAAGCATGAAGCAGTTTGGCTTACTGAAAGGTCGATCGAATCTGAACTTCTACTAGTCGTCATTAGATCATTTTAGGATAGGAGTTTAATGAGATTACTTTATTAGCATAATTTCACCAATCGCATTACACATATGAGAATGTTCGAATTTTCAGAAAAAACGATCTTATTACGGAAACTAATATCGTTTACGTAATCGCTTTTTTGCGTCGCCTAAAAATGCGACATACAGGAGTTACTTTTGCCACGTCGGCGGCGGCGGCGTCCGCTTTAGTTTGTGCAGACAAAAACTTTAGAAGTATTGTGCAATCATTATGAAACTTTAAGGAAGTATTATTAGGCATAAAAGAAAAGTTTAGTGTTAGTTGGCATACAATAAAGGTTTAAGTCGGGTTTCGGCATAATTCCTCTTATCGTACTTGAGTTATGCCTCATCAGGCGACAATGCGACTCGCTATATAGCTGCTATACTTGACATTATCTGTTATCAATCATGCAGGCGTCTTCATCGTTCACTTAAACAATACAACGATATTGTAGTGAAAATGACATTATATCTGCAAAGGTCTTAAGTCCGAGTGTGTTCTATGTTCAGTTGATCCATTGTTTTAAATTATAGTCATTTCACTTTGGGGTAGCAATATCAATTAATTTTGTTGGAATTTTATTGAAAACATGCAAGAAACAAAGAATATTCCAAAATATGTAGACTTTAGTCCGTGTTCATGTACCATATAAAACAACCACATTTTCTGTTTCTTATACCATCGTAATATAGACACTCTAGGATATGATATAACTGCTGGTGACAACACGGATCGGCCTTCAGTTAAGCAGTAATCCACCTATTTAAGTAGTTTTAAGTGGTGATTTACAATGGTTGTTGTTGTTTTCTTTATACTTCCGGGCCCACAGGTTATTCTTAACTTAAGTTGACAATAAGCCTCAATTATGTTTAAAGGCCTAGTTTAATCCTTCTTTATTTGTCCCCCCCCCCCCCAAAAAAAAAAAAAATCTTGGGTATTGTTCCATTGTATACACCCCTATGGATAGGCCCGACATTCCTTAAACTAGGTCTTTAAAACACAATGTTTTGGCAAATACTAAATATTAAACGTTTGGAATTATTTTGCAATTTCAAACGATGCGTTTTTTTGTCTGAAAATCCATAAATGTTTAGAATTTAGATTTTTGTTTATTTTAGACTAAGAGTCTTTATAAATACCAAACGGTTTGCTTTAAATGGTGAAATGCATGAACAGTTTATAAGATGCATATTCGCAGATTGTTATGAAAATTGTAGATTAATTTGTTGTCAAGAGAACTGATCGGCTTGTCTTTTTCAGTTACGGCTGCTATAACGACGCCTGTGCCTGCATAAAGGCCGGCTCCAAAACCACGTGCGTGTAATTTTCTTAAAATATTAAACTTTTTAAAAGAGCATATCGACGGTTGGTAGAAAATAAAAGCAATGTGCAATTATAGAATTAATAATATAACATTGTTTAGCAAATGGAGCTTGTTTATTAATGTTTATGAATCTATTAATATTACCGATAATCGTACACTATTTTAAACTATAAATAGTTCTTCCCAGTTGACACTTTCTAAGGCGATGGAAAATGGGTGGTACTGGATTTATTTTATTTCGATACGCATACAGGTTGTTTTTTTTAATATCACGGCAATATGATATTGCTACTCAGACAGTATTTTTAGACAGAGGGAAATATCTATTTTTAATAATTGTCTGTATTTATGAAAATCCTGTCGACATGCCACTTTAACATGTCCGTTAAAAAACAACAACACTAAATGACCGCTGCCCTCAATAGATCGTGGGATTACCGTGCTTACAAAAAAAACGTTTTTGTGAGAAACTCTCATGGCAATAACATTTTCACTGATCGTCGGTCATTTATTAGAATGTTTTCCCAGAAAATATAAGAAAATTAGACGTCAACTGCGCTATCTAGACCATTTATCTACAATGAACCTGTGTTGTACAAAAAAAGAGAAAGCATACAGATAAAATTATGTTAGTGTTGAATGTAAATGAGTGCATCTAGTAAGGCTTAGAAAATCAGAGTCTGTATTCCAGAAACATCTTAAGTTTATCTTAAAATATTTTCACTTATGTTCCAATTTTTGTAATGTAATATTTTTAAAACAAATATAAATGTGTGAATTCCTGTACAGTAAAGTTAACACCAGTTAATAATAAGTTGATAAATTAAACATACTTAGCACAATGCCATTTAAATATGAAATAAAATATTAATGAAAAATGATGATTTTTAATTTAAGGATAAGATGTTTCTGGAATACGGCCCAAGTACCAGAAGCTTTCTTTAAGTAGGACAAATAAACTTTTCTTTTTTAACAATTACCTAGCAGTTCCATGTTATACTGATCCCATCATGTTTCCTACTAATTATCACAACGCTAAAGAAACACTTAAAATATATTAAGAACATTAGATGACGCCATGAAATTAAAAAAAAATTCGCGCTTCCGGTGTTCTAAGCTTCGAAAGATAAACTTCTCTATATTCAACACTAACCTAGTATTCTCTATATTTAAGTCTGAGTGGATTATAATATTTTGATATGTTCCCGGTCTGTGGTAGGTCTACTGATAATTGAAGCCTTGATATTAAATTTAGCATAGACACTTTAAGACATACTAGCTTAGACTTTGACCATTTCGATAAGACATACTTAGGCTTTGACCATTTGGATAAGACATACTTAGACTTTGACCATTTGGATAAGACATACTTAGACTTTGACCATTTGGATAAGACATACTTAGGCTTTGACCATTTGGATAAGACATACTTAGACTTTGACCATTTGGATAAGACATACTTAGACTTTGACCATTTGGTTAAGACATACTTAGACTTTGACCATTTGGATAAGACATACTTAGACTTTGACCATTTGGATAAGACATACTTAGGCTTTGACCATTTGGATAAGACATACTTAGACTTTGACCATTTGGATAAGACATACTTAGACTCTGACCATTTGGATAAGACTTACTTAGACTTTGACCATTTGGATAAGACATACTTAGACTTTGACCATTTGGATAAGACATACTTAGACTTTGACCATTTGGATAAGACATACTTAGGCTTTGACCATTAGTGAAGTGCAAAAATGTGAATGCTTGAAATTCATAGTTCACAGTTCACGATTTCCAACGGATTTATGGAATCTTAAAATGAGGATTGTGGATAAATGATTGTTTGTACATCCAAGATCACAATATATAATTATGAATTTTGAATAATGAGGTCACCGTCGATATTTCGCGCCATATCTACAAGGGTTTATACAATAATCAACATTAAAAAGAAATACAAACCTCAGTGTTTTATTGTTCTCTAACAACGTGCTGTTTCAAGTTACGAGAAACGTAAAACATTTACATTTAAGCGCCAGATGCTTTTTATCTTCAACTGCCGTACGATTAATCACTGTGTTTGTTAGTTAGGATTTTTCGCCGTTTTTAACAGTACTTTAGTCATATAACAACTTAGCTGGAGCACTGATTGAATGAAATCGCATTAAAAAGAATGTTAATAATTGATGACTGAGACTTGAAACGACCTCTGAATTTAATATCTTCTTATCTGACACACATGAACAAATATAAGTGATATGCATGCATTGGTTTTACATAAAAAATTGTACGTTGATCAGAACACGCATATCAGTAATGACTGCCGAATACAACAGAGGTGTCCGCCACGCCTTTCAATATAAAGTCGGATCGAGGTAATTGTACTTGAAATCGTCTTTCGATTAGCACTGCGTGTCATCAATGTCTTTCGAGTAGCACTGCGTGTCATCAATGTCTTTCGACTAGCATAAGTACATCCACAATGTATTTTAATGGCATAATGCATGTCAATTGACACTCATGTGTCAACATTGTCTTTCACATAGTAATTACCGTAAACAATGTCTTTTAATAGCATAAGTGTGTCAACATTGCATATGGACTAGCACTTATGTGCCAATAATGTCTTTCAAAAATATCTTGCGACCGCAAATCCCTTCGACTGGTATTGTAATTTGATGTTCGTTTCTCAACAAAACTGTCCAGCTGCTGTCACAGCTGTTTGTTCGACGACGTTATAAATTTCCCATAACTCAATATATATTGAATACACCATGCACGCCAGAATTGAATAAAACGCGCGTTCCTTGTGATGTGTAGATAGCATTCTTACTCCACATTGATAACATATATTATTCAGCAGTCGCATATTTGTGAAGTAAATGTAAATATGTCCAACACCAGCTTTACTCGTTTTATGTTCGTTTAGATCGTATTTCAATGCGGTTTCTTGTAGTAAACCCTAACACATGTTTAAAAGCAACGGTCACAACTTTTTCTGGTACTATTATTAGTTTAGCTATTAAACAATGAAAGCTCAGTTTAAAAAGAGTTCTTATGCTGAATCCGTCCAAACTATTTTAAAGTATTTGTATATAGGTACTGTATAGTCGCAATATGAACGAGTGTTCTTTTCATCTAACAAAGATCTTTGACACTTTAAACGGCAGTTTGCTTAAATCACATACAAATAGTTTAATCAGTCTTAAGCTTTTAGAATGTTCAAATATATATTATACTTAACATATACATGTAACGATACATGAGCATTTAACGCTAACATATTGACTAGTATGTGCTGCAAACGCATGCAAAATTGTTTTGAAAATATATAATAATATTTGTTTATTATCTATAGAGGCGAGTCGTGGGAAAACCGGGCTTGATGCTCGTACGTAAAGTGTCGTCCCGGATCAACGTTAGAAGTCCGCACAGTCTAAGCCAGGACGGCACTTTCCGTCTACATGGATTTATGTTTAGAAGAGACTTCATTTAAACAGAAAACACCATACAAGCGGAAGGTGTTGTACTGGAGCAGTCTGTGCCGACTGCACAGGTTGATCCGACACTTAAAGCACGTGCATTAAGCCCGGTTTTCCCACGACACGCCTTTATATTTTCGGTTACCAGTCACTTTTTAAATAATGTAGTAAAGACTTATCGACCTTTTATTGCAACAATATAAAACAAAATATAAATATTGGTTTGTTCAAATCAAATCATTACCAGTTTAAGAACAATAGTTCCAAAGATGCCTTGCTCCAGCACACTCCAGCACACTCGCCAGTATTATACAATATATTACATTTGTACATATTATTATTATTATATTGAATACATGTCGTGCTTGTCATTATATCAGCGTATGTGTATAAAAAAAAACAATAATGCAATTCCAATAAAAAATACAAACAATACAATGTGAAGAAACTACAGTGTAATACATGTTTCCACACATATTCACCACATTCAAATTCATCTAATGTTTGCAATGGACGCCACATATTTAAATACATATATTAACATACTTTACACGCATTGGCATGATAAAGCCTATGAAGCTGAATGAATAGACCATACACCTTTAAAAGATGCTGGGGATGAAGTTTAAATTGTTATGTACAAAACTGGAAAGATCCAATCCATACAAGGTGAAGAAGCTATATGCTATAATGCCGGTACACCACTGTTTCCATTGTCAGCTCCAGAATTTGCGAAATCCCGAAAGGCGTGACGGTCCCTCCCGCGATTAGCAAGATTATGGGAGCGGTATCCGATTCCGCAGTCAAACAGGTAGGGGTGTCCACCTGTATCCGCAACGATCCCGCAGTCACGCAGGTAGGGGTGTCCACCTGTATCCGCAACGATCCCGCAGTCACACAGGTAGGGGTGTCCACCTGTATCCGCAACGATCCCGCAGTCACACAGGTAGGGTGTCCACCTGTATCCACAACGATCCCGCAGTCACACAGGTAGGGTGTCCACCTGTATCCGCAACGATCCCGCAGTCACACAGGTAGGGTGTCCACCTGTATCCGCAACGATCCCGCAGTCACACAGGTAGGGTGTCCACAATATCCTACTCCCAAGAATACTGGTCCTCATTGTTCTAGCAGATACTGGTGCATAAGTCAGACGATACACCAGTATCATTGAGAGTTGATTGAAATCTTCACGCCCCATATGTTCGCAGTGGCACTTTTTCCATTTCTTGTTTTTCCGAGAAGTACATCTACAATTCTTTGCTACTGCACCGAATCTGACATTTGTGTTTACTGGTACTCAATAATATATTTTGCTTAACAAAACCAGGAGATAACGACCATTGAGAGTAGCAAATAAAATGTACGACAAACGCGCTTAATCAGGGGATTTTTTAAGCAAGATATTTTAAGATAATATAATTAACAGCTTACACTACAATCAAAGTTGCATATATATTATATTGATTACAATTTTAATAATAAACTTAATAATAACATTTATTGGAACGCTATATGTTTAGGGTACTTAAGATATAGAACTTATTTTAGATACCACACAGTATACTTTAAAACTGGTATTTATCGCATTCTTTGTTGCAAATTGTGTTTTCTATCAAATAAAATATCTTTACAAGTCATAGCAAAACCACCATACCATCATAATTAAAATGTACAAAATAATGTATCTTTACAATCAATACAAAATTCAGATAGACATAACTCTGAAAGCTATATATTGTACAAAGACTACACTCATCATCGACGTAACATACTATTCATGTCATGTCTCTCATTCATCCACCGTCACCAGAACTTGCCGATGGAACGTACCAACGTGACCAATCCCTGACCAACTATTTTAGCACTTGTTATCGCCATGCTTACGGCAAATACCGCAGATACATCAAAAACGCCACTTTCAGCAGCAACAGCGGAAGTCCCATCAAGGGCTCCCAACATCAGAACCCCAGCGCCGGTCAAGGCTGAACCGAGTAGAGCACCAGCAATCAGTGGAACTTTCCAGTTTGATAACCGTCGCCCGAGTTCTTCACTCATTTCTTTGAGCTGAATTGGAATGCTCTTTTCACCACTATAGCTTCGAAGTTGATTTTGCAAAACCGTTTTGCGTTCCTGTGCATGTTCATGTCTGAAGAACAGTTTTCCTTTTTGTGTTATCAGGTCAGTAAATATGAAAAACGTTACTTTATCGAAGTCTCTTTTCTTGTTGTCGAATTTCAAGACACGATTGTCACATAATTTAATCAACTTGGTGACATGTTCAGATTCATTCAAAAAATTGTCATAATCTTCTTCCTTCGAAAATTCATCCCCGTGTGTTATAACTATCAGAGTGTGTCTAAATACTTGTTCTCCGAATATAATTCTCAGCAAATCAACCGCATATTTTTCTTCCTCCGTAAATCGACCTGCTTTTAGGACGAGCACGAAGACATTTGGCCTCAAGTCTACAACATCCAGTAGTTTCAACGCTGTTTCCGCCACATTCCCGCAATCAAACAAACCGGGTGTATCGATAATTTCTATCACCCTCTGAGAATCCCCGATTTTTGTCGTACACCTTTCACTGAGTATGTTACTGGTTACTCCTTTTGCACTAACTGTTGACTTAAAGCACTCCCATCCAAGGAGGGTGTTTCCGGTCGCACTTTTTCCATTTCCAGTTTTTCCTACAAGAACAATCTTGCATTCCATGTTCTTGTTAATATGTAAATTACTGTGTAATGGCTTAGGTAATCGTCTACCGAGTTCTTCACTTATTTCTTGAAGCTGAGTTGCTATGCTGTTGTCATCAAAATGTTTTTGAAGATAATTATGTAAAACCGATTTTAGGATCTATGTGCGTTCAATATTAAACACAATCCGTCCATGTTTTGATATTTGTTCAGTTAATCTGCAGAACTATAGATTTTGTTTCGCATCACTGTTTCATGCACTGCACTGACACCGGCAAACGTGATAATACGTTTTACTTTTCAGTTGCGCGATACGGCCTGAAATTGACAATCAGGCCAATAATTAATAAAATTAAGTTTCCCGTTGACATATTGGTGGTTTTCTATGGAGGTTTTTTTTATATATCGCAACCTAGTAAATACAAAACTATCATACAAATACCATTACAGTCTCTGTGTGATATGTTTTAGAGAGATAAAGATGTTGCTAGTAATATTTTTAGAAAAAAAGCAACGACAACAACGTTCCTTGTTGCAATGAAAAGCTAACGCAATAACCGTAACAATAAAAGATGTGGGAAATTGTATCATGTGTCTCCAAATTAATCAGATACAGGTTCCAATATTTAATTATTTGTATCAATGATATCTACCTTTCTAGCAAATTTTATTATTATTTTTTCAAGTACACAAAAATATGCATACTAGGTTAATTTACGAGTATTTTGTATGTTGTTACCACATTTTTAAGGAAGGAACATATTACAAATAAAGATGTTTCAAAGTTGTAGTTCAGCGAGCAGTCGTAAGAGGTACAACAACTCAATATTTTATTTTAGACCCCAAAGCAACGGGCATTATCAATTTAAGTTCTTTACCCGTTGATAAGGAGTGGCTGGCAAAGACTTGTTGTTTGTTTGAGTTTTGATAAGGAGAAAGATTTACTATTGCGAGATAAACGACACGGAGTAAGATTGTAATACTTAAATCGGTACGTACACAGTACGCTTTGACAAAAAAATCGTTATCTATGTTTTTCTTTTTTGATGTTTTAAAATTATAAAAGTTTTAGAGGATATGTTTTGCATTCGTTGCACAAGTTAAGAAACATGTTTTGCATTCGTTGCACAAGTTAAGAAACATGTTTTGCATTCGTTGCACAAATTAACAAACATGTTTTGCATTCGTTGCACAAGTTAAGAAACATGTTTTGCATTCGTTGCACATGTTAAGAAACATGTTTTGCATTCGTTGCACAAGTTAAGAAACATGTTTTGCATTCGTTGCACAAGTTAAGAAACAGTGGTTCGCAATTATGTCCTGTCTGACCCTACTGTTGTATGCACTGATTAGATCTAAAACTTGTTTCAGTGGTCACCTTTAGATTTCATAATTCGGCAATAATAACATTAATTACTGCTGTCAATTTTCAAGATCCATTTATCTAGATGTATATTTTTTTTAATTTACACACATCTGCAAGTTTAAACCAATGAGTTTTTGTTCGCCACTCGTCTTTATGAAATGATTCCGCGAAATTAATGTTTGTCGGTGCTATTATAGAATTTGCAGGAATTAGGTTACAAATAAGATGGAAAACATATTCAGAGTACGATATTAGGGTATTAATCATTCGTTTTATTCACTAGCCATGTTCATAGTACATGTATATACTAACAGCAACAATAAATAATAACATTTCTATACCAATAATTAAATACCCGTGACAAGTTATTATTGAACATATGGAATACGTGAGAAAACGTCATAAAAATGTGAGATTTAAAACTTCACCATGTGTTAATTGCAACCTGTTATTTAATGACCACATATGTTGTCTTCCCAAACATAACTACAAAGCAAATAAAGTCATTATATTACAATCAAGACGAAATACAGGCACTTGCACGCTAAAGACTACAGTCATAAATAATAACATTTCTATACCAATAATTAAATACCCGTGACAAGTTATTATTGAACATATGGAATACGTGAGAAAACGTCATAAAAAATGTGAGATTTAAAACTTCACCATGTGTTAATTGCAACCTGTTATTTAATGACCACAGATGTTGTCTTCCCAAACATAACTACAAAGCAAATAAAGTCATTATATTACAATCAAGACGAAATACAGGCACTTGCACGCTAAAGACTACAGTCATAATAAAAGTGTCATAGTGTCGTGTCTTTCAATTCTCTCGGGTCACACTATTTTTCTCAAGTGATATATGTTCACAATCAAAAAAGAATACCGAACAAAAAATGAGGCGCGTCGTGAGAAAACCGCACAGGCTAATCCGAAACGGCATTTTCCGCCTTTATGGTATTTTCTGTTCAAGAAAGTCTCTTCTAAACATAAATCCACTGTAGGCGGAAAGTGCCGTCCTGGATTAGCCTGTGCGGACTGCACAGGCTAACCCAGGACGACACTTAACGCACGTGCATTAAGCCCGGTTTTCCCACGACACGCCTCAAATGTATTTTACAAAGACTAAACGCCGTTTACTCTGGTATTGTGCGATTTCATTGACCTGGCACTCATGAATATTCCGTGTAATTTTGTAAATCTATTTTAAGCTACTAACACAGATAGGAGATTCAGACATGAATATGTGTTGATTAAATCCTTACTACGTAACAGTTGATACTGTAGTGCAGTGGTATTTACGCAAAGTTTGTAAGCGTGATGTATTGGGTTCGAATCCCAGTACAGGCACATTTAGTTTATTAAGTTTGCTTATTTATTTTAATATATTTAATTGATAATTTTGCTGCCGTCATGACACGGAATCGCGTCATCAACCTCGATTGTGACACAGAAGAGAGCTGCATCGATACTGCGAGCGAAACGGAGTCTTTTTGGATGCATTTTTATGTAGATAAAATAATTAAACTAAGAAAAAGAAAAAAGAAAAGAAAAAAAAAGGAACAATATTAAGTAAAAATAAGTAAAAGTGTCATGTGCATAAGTTATGTTGAAGAAATGAAGTAAAAGAAAATTATAAAAAAGAAAGATTTTGTCAGGATTCGAACCACAGTCTAAGTCTAAGACACTGTCCACCGTGCCATTCTTCCTGACACTTATAAATGGGGCTTTTGTTATATGAGTATGAAATCCGTGCTTTACACGTTAGATAAACGTTAAACCGATATAAATAGAACAGCCGAGCTCTACCGGAGATTAATGAGTGCCAGGTCAATAAAATCGTACAATATTGTGAAGGCGTTATGCATTGCGACGTCGGATATCCCTTATCTAAATCGACCTCTTCTAAATATCAATTAAAAAACCTGTAATCGTGTTATCGATTGTTGATACTCACAACGACAACATAGAACAATCATTAACATGGATCCTGCTTGTAACAGTAAATTAGCACTCAGTGTAACCATACATTGCGCAGCGTTCTGCGCAGGTTGCTCCTCTTTGAATAATGATGAGGGCAACATAACGAAACAAAACCATGAAACATCACAAAATGTTGCCTGTTGGGAGGAGCTTGTTTCAGCAAAATGAGTAACAGTTCAAAACGCTTAATTATCATTTATATACTAAAGTAGGTAATACAAACATTTAATGGAGGGACATATATTATCTTCCAAAACGTGTCTGTGAAGGACCTGATTGGTTATTTTCCAGCCGGTTCTGTGAAAGATCAAAGATAGCGGGACCGAATGTCCTATAAAATGTTCACCAATGCAAGTAAATCAATGGCATTTGATGTATGATATATTTAGTTCCTGGAACTTGTAGCCAGTTTAGCTTTTAATGACCTATTGATAAAACTGACCAAAATACTGGGTATGTTGTTGAAATAAGATCCAAGATAAGATCTGGTTTTGCCCCGTGAATGCGAATTCGTTCCTGCCGGTGAATCTGACACAACCACAGATCCGAGTGTCCAGTTATCCTCAAATACTTTTTGGAATGTCTTCATGAGGGCATAATCAAATAAAAAAGTAATTCATGTACACATTATATGCATGTTGATTAACAAAAATTACATTTTATTTGGTAAGACTGGTAAAGTGATCGATGAACAGGAGTGTGTAGTGTATACTTTTGCCAATAGGTGGTGTCAATAATAACGCTTTTAAATGTTAAAGATTGACTGAAAAAACATGTGAACAATTATTCATATTGATATCATCTTGTGATATTAAATAAATTATATAAATACAAACTGACCCAAATGTATCTTTGTAAAAATACCATGTACATTATTCAACCTAAAGACACAGGTGGATGAATACACACTTTTCTGCAGATAAGTCGGCATTTTATATTAAAATAGAGTAAGTTCTTAATTTCTATATATGGATCGACAGTTTATCTAACATACATACAGAAATAGCAAATAAACTGACCGATATTCGTAATTGCGTTATCAATTTATTAAGTTTTACATAAATTGCGACCCAAAAGAGTTGCTTGAACAGTCGATAATTTTTTGTCTTACAGTACTGCAATAGCTGCGTTATGCGGTTACTTTGGTTGTTCAGCTTAGCACTGCTTCAGGTGCTATTATGCTCTATAGACGCTACCTCTACAGACGCTACCTCTATAGACGCTACCTCTACAGACGCTACCTCTATAGACGCTACCTCTACAGACGCTACCTCTATAGACGCTACCTCTACAGACGCTACCATCTGTGTTAGCATGCAAGTCTATACGTCAACACCGGTGTGTGTTCAACCAGATCTCCAATATGACGTCATCGGTTACCTTGACAACGGCGAGCGTTTCCATGGAGACTACACCGTAGAATATTAGTGTTCCGTTTAATTTCAGGAAATGCACCTAAGACGACATTCCTTATTGATTTGCGACACGGACTCGATTCCCAGTCCGACAATATGTATGTTTTAACAGCTTTGTCAGCATTCTATTCAGTATTTAACTATTTTATTAACAAATCTGATTTAAGCAGAAACAGTCTACATAAATTTTCTTCGTAACACTTGTCATTTATTTGTTTACAAAATAAGAAAATATTATATTGTGAAAGAGGACGAAGAACATATGTTAAAACTACAATAGAAAAAAACCCATACTTTTTTCAAGTTAACAAAACTATATCGCAAGTAAACGAAAGCAATTTTTCCGACAATGAAAATAATTATATCTAGATATTTCACACCATCTAAGTACGCGAATAATTGCATACTCTGTTACGATATTTTTTCTCCATTACATGCTTTCTGTCGTCGCAGTTTTACTTTTGTTGACAAACGTTACAGACGAGCGCCTTATACGTACGTAAAAAAATGCAGAGGCCACAAATCTTTTTCCAGTCCTACCGCGATTTTCACTAGCTACTGGTCAATTGTAAACGTTTAACTTTGGAATGAACATGAAATTATATTTACAAAAGCTGTATGTATAAAAATGCACAATTAAATTTAATATATTTGAATTCTGTATTTATATCTGGAAGACACAATCAAACATGATCCATGACATGTAGTCGACTTTTGATAACTCTTTCCACATTATCTTCGGGAATAGGTTTTTGAACGTGTACTTCACTCAGATAGCCTGAGCCGAGCACAGTGCGATTTTGACCTGAACTCGCTGTGTCCCTGGACAAACGTTCATGGTCATGATGACATTGATTGGTTCTGTACCAGTCATCAACTCCCAGTGACGATACTGGGCCGGACTTTGATCACACCTTGCGTAATGCAACAGGTAAATAAATGTATTTGAAAAAGACATGTATTCGTCATTTCATTATTTGATCAGACATCGAAAAATGCGACAGGTGAATATGGAGGGGCTTAAGGAAAAATATGTAACCGTCCTTTTAGCACGTGTAACTATAGCGGAATCAAATGATTAGATATTGATGTTTAATAAATACAAATGTTATATAAAAAGCACAGTGGACTACACCTAAACTGGAGGCTCTGAGTGAAGGACTCAAACTTTTAATAATGTTGCATGTTTCATTTGTTTATATTTCGGGAAAGTATATCTTCATTGAGTCAAGCGCCCCTAGAAGCTCTTTTGACTCCGCCTGGATAAAGAGTCCCACCATCGAGGCTTCAGGCCAACTTGTGCACTGTGTCCGGTTCTGATACCACATGTATGGTACATCTACAGGTCGGTTGGACGTGTTCCAAGCAACGGACAAAAGCGTTCCTGGTAGGATGATGTGATCGGTGAAAGGTGGCCATGGTAACGCTTGGTTTGAAGGTCAGGTTGCCCTTGAATCCTACCAGAACTATTCCGTAAGTGTGAGGCCTAGTTAAGATGCAACACCTACGTATCATGCATAATAGACACCAACTAAGTTCCTAAGTTTGACCTTGCTACGTCACACATGTAACGCCGCGTCCTTTGCCTTTAAGTGATCACGTTAATGACCACGATACTCGTTAACCATAACAAACCATTTTTGGTTTCCGCTTACCTCTCAAAAAAGGGAGGGCGGAGGTAAAAATAACTTTCTTTTTCTGTAACTTTGTTTCTTCTCGGCATATTCACCACACAGTTTAGGTATATTGGACTACATGTAAACTGTTTAAACGCCTACAATCAAAGAAACTGTACATCACGGTATGTCATAACCAAGAGCGTCTGTCTCACGCAGACTGAGTAAAATGGTTGCTAATGACCGAAAAGCCGTATATTAGCGAAAACGGCCTTGTTTGCCAATGTCAGAAAAAGTTAATGACTTCGTTGGCCACGGTTACCAAGGTGATATTGCTGTTGATGACATCAGTGACTCCGATGAATACTGTGACGTAAAACCGCCCAGTGCAGATGTTTCAAACTCCACGTTGATCGCATTTCCAGTTTTCGTTTGTTGCAATGGTTTAAAGAGGGTTTGGTCGAAAGTGTTTGAAATCATTATGAACCTTTGAAAACACAGAAAAACGCAGATAGATTTATCTATTGTCCCAGTCATATACTGTGTATATTCAAGATGGACTTATATCAGTTATAAATTATCATGAAATCAGTAACTGGTGGTACAATATCGTAATGGCATATCAGAAAAACGCACTGAAAATGCAAGTCACGGGAATCGAAACAAACGTCCAATTTAGACGCCTATTACCTAAGGTCGTCACTTTGTGACGAGTGTGTGCGTATATTTCGAACCATGGTGCGTCTGTACAAACAAGGACGGTTATTATTAGAAACACGGTGCGCCTGTACACACAATGACGGTTATTACGGGATTTAGGATAAATTGATAAACATGTTTACTATATCTTTTGTGACGTCATTCAGTATTAGTTAACTGATAATCATATAAAAGCGACACAACGCTAGCCCTGCCGACTGTAGGTCCATGCGATCCTTATGTCGTCAATAACATGCTTCTAAGCTCGTCAGTAGTCACCAAAAGTTGTCAATTCTGATGAGGGTAATAGATTTATTACCAAGAAATTTTATTTTAGTTACTGATGAAAAAGAAATAAAAGAATAGAATATTTTTGAACTAAAAAGCACTCCGCTTTCCTAGAACTCTGCTATGGCAGCTTACGCCGGCAGATTCCAACACTAGCAATACAGTGCATCCTTTGCAGTGGTTATGATTAACACACTTTTTAAATAGCCATTTGCCTGCAAATATGAAATACATTAGTAATAAATTTGTCACGAAACCAATATCTACGTATTCGCCATCACTGTTGTCAATTGATGGGGCTTATCAACTAGACTCCAGATTGCTGACCTGTTATAATGAGCAATATAGGTGCGCTATATCGACATGACATATCGACATTTTGTTAAACGGGCTTCAATTGTGTTTTCTTTGAATGCAAGTATCGAAATCAGGTGTTACTGCCCGAGCGCTACAAATCGATACACTGTTCAAAACAGACATTGTATCTTTTCTTGGATGGACAATATGCTGTACAGTCATTTTTTGCGTCGCCTTTAACTGTTCCATGTACAAATTCAGTGAAAGTCGTACGGACGGAATGCATAAATACATACCAGTTAAGATATTAATGGATGTGTTGGGTTTCAAACAATGCGTTCCTGTTAATCAAGCTCAGGGGACATGCTTCAAAATGATAAAACTTGACAATGTTAACAAAATAGAGTTTCAGTTTTAAATTGAAGTTTTTGTTTTATAAAATTATAAAATGTAATCGCTATTTGTATTTTAAACGGAAATCTAACATCTGTAATGCCAATTTTTCCGCTTTTAGTAATCATCCTAAAACTTCTGCATCCAGTCAGTTCTTCTAGAAAATGTATGGCTCGCTTTTTGTGCGAAACAGATCACCTCATCTATATAAGAAAAAAACGTATTTAGTACAATATGGCATTTGCATCTTTCCTCTGACTAAAGGTTTTATGCTCAAACAAACTACACACATATTGGAATGTTGCTGTGACAATTGGGTCTGTCACATTATACATTGGTCTTAGGTCTGCAATAAAGACAGGGCAGAGACAGATAAAGGCAGGCCCAACGATGACCTCTTTCGTAGGTATGCATTTCAACAACATTTAGCCGGCATATTATTACGTTCTTGTTTTTGTTTTTTGTTCATATGACAATCTTTGTTCCCAGTTGTCCCAATCAACGTAGTAATACTTAGACACAATATTTATTGAACTCCGTATTTATCATCCGGCGGCACAAACTAACACAATCATGAGAAGCCACTTCAAAGAAACGCCGGTGTCACAGCGACACGCACTCCTAACAACATCTAAATTTATAATGTTCATAACATGCGAAATGTTATATAACAACCTTTATAATTACATGTTATAGAATAACTGTTTACATCCTGCCAAATCCGACATATCTAGTTAGAAGTTTTTTTTGCATATTTTGTAAAAGTGTTTTCTTTGAAATATGGTCGGCAATTGTGACCTAAAGCTGTCATTCAAAATTTTCGGCCCAATTTAAAGATCAAATGGTAAAATGAGTGTATCTGCTACTGAAAGGGTCACTGAGGATGTTACCCAAGTGTACATTTGTAACCAAAATGTCTAAACAACAACTAGTTGTATCTTCGCCTATACCCGTCCTTTTTTGGTAAAGTCCATCGCCCAATCTGCAACATTCACGCATTTATGGTCATCGTATACAATAGCAATTAAAAATGCGAGCGTAAGAACTAAGAAGTAACATCGTCATAATAACAAAGAAGAAACAATTATGCTTTTTGTTTGCTAACGATGAACACGTATTAAGAAGACAAAATAAGAAATATGCCCCAGATAAAAACTGACGATTTTTGGGCCGGGACGGCCTTAGGTCCTCGTACGTTACTTGTTATATTTACATGGTTTGCACTTATTTCGTTTTTATGTGAACATTATACCCCTTTGTTCTATTATGTTCATCTCGCAGCATTGTATTAATTTTGTATTATACGTACATTGAGTGTATATGCGATGGTTAAAAACAACGCAATGAAACCCAATACAAATTGGATATGATCGGCTTTTTTTTCACAGGCACAACTTCGACAACGACGCCAGTCCCCGCTACTGCAACGCCACTTTCGCGGACACGTACGTTCCAGTTGTTGCAAAATATGAACGCATATAGGGGCATATCGACAGTTGATTGACAATAAAAAGTGTGTAGGCAAAGTTAAAATACTGGGAATCGTCTTGTTTATGAAAACGATTAAGAAGATGAGAGAATTTTATATTATAATACATGTAGTTACTATCATGGTGGAACCAAGCATCGCTCTAAATTTCTACCGTGCAGAGTTTCATCAACGATATCTTAATTTTTTCTGAACAAAAGTACTCACTGTTTTATGCAACATGCTACAATATTGATTTCCCACATAAGCACGAGCATTTCCTCACCAGCAAACTCAATCACCATCATATATGAATGGGAATTAATAAAGAATATGAAAGCGTGTACACGAGTATATTGTTTCAATAAAGCACCAACGAGTATTCGGTTGATATTCCACATTTCTATTTTATGAGTATGGTCAAACGTTATTTGCGGGCAAGTGCCACGTTTGTCACGACCCACCTTCAATCTGTGAACATGTGCACGTGGTACAGGACTGCCCTGCCGATTAGCAATATTGCATCAACAAGCTTACAAACAACGCCAATGGCTCCCGAACAGTGAACAGACGGTAGGTCAGCAATGCTTCAATCTGCATAAATAAACACTTATATCAATTATATATCCAGTTCTTGCTGATAGACGTTTGAATGATTGCATTGGTTGGTTGATTTGGTTGATTTATTTGCAATATGAGGCCTCCGGCCCAAATTACAACAATTCATAATTATGACAGAAATTTATGTACACACAGAATTAAGTGCAATAAGAAAAAATAAAGATAAACATGTGCACATACAAATTTGCATAACATCCTATCCTAGAGTACTTTTAGGAAAAATGTGATCGACATCAATAAGACAATTGTCTATCATGAAAACGCATAATGATACATACTATTTACATGGATATTAAACGTCATTTCTGATTGTACGGTGTGCGTTGCGTTTACGATATATTACTAAGGAGAGTGCCTTTTAATTTCAAGCAAGAAGCGATTGTCTCTATCCATGTTTAAATGGCGACCCTTTTCTATCATTAGCTGATGTCCCGAGCAGTTTGAGAGAGCCCGTATTAAATGGTAGGGGATGCATATGGATAGGTACCGTTCACGCTCCAATGCACTATAGTAGTGTGTGTAATGTTCTGTTTTCGGTTTTCTTCTTTTAGTTCTTTTTCTTTGTCTTTGTTCTTGTTCTGTTTTCTTCTGCTGATATCGTCGTCGTCGTTGCCACGCTTGTCATCTTTATCACGGTATGAGCACGGTTAGCTTCGTAGGGAGAACACTCGGAATATAAGCGAGACGTCCCGAGTTCCACTCGGAATATAAGCGAGAGGTCCCGAGTTCCACTCGGCATGTAAGCGAGAGGTCCCGAGTTCCACTCGGAACATAAGCGAGAGGTCCCGAGTTCGACACAATTTGCTTTATTTAATATAGGGAATAAATGTTTTAAGTTTGAATGAAATCCTCCCAAGCCATTCCTGAGAAACTAGTTTACCGAGAAACTTTAACCTATCCAAATATCTTATATGTAAAATTTCTTAGTTAAAAACATCTTACATTTTGCAAAATTTAAAATTAGGGTTACCAAGCTTGGCATTTAGGTTCATTTTAATATGGTGAATAAATGTTTCAATATAAACAAAGTAAAACTCCAGCTCCGACAGCAGGAGTGAACTCTTATTAGCAGCCCGAAATCCTTTATTTATGGCAAGTGACCCATTGCCAAAAACAACACAGCAAATCTAAAAAACACATAACAAACACGACACACTCATACATAAAATTGGGGTCACCGCCTTGTAACGGTCAATGCAAAGCATCGGGGGTTAAAGCAGGTTTCATGGGCGCCAAAGTCTAAATGAAATCCATAAAGTCATTTCTGATAATCTAGCTTACCGGAAAATTTTAACCTATCAAAATAGCTCGCACTATACAAGTATAGAAAGGCCCATAATTTTGACAAATTTCGAACTAGAGTTACCAAGCTTGGCCTTTGGGTTTATTTTAATATGGGGAATAAATGTTTCAAGTTTGAATACAATCCCTCAAGCCATTTCCGAGATACTAGCTTGCCGAAAAAATTTAACCTTCCCAAATAGCTCGCACTACAAGTTTCTATGTGTAAAAAAGTCCATAAATTTGACACATTTCAAACTATCGAAACCTAACTTGACCTATAGGTTTATTTTATTTTTGAAATAGAAATTTTAAGTTTGAATAAAATCCCTCAAATCATTTATAAGATACAAGCTTACTGAAAAACTTTAACCTACCCTAATAACTTGCAATATAAGTTTCTAAGTGTAAATATGCCCATAATTATGACAAATGTTAAACTTGAACAATCTTTGCCTATGGGTTCCTTTTATAACGGGAATGAATGTTTTAAGTTTTAAAGAAATCCCTTAAGCCATTCCTGAGAACCTAGTTTACCGAAAAACTTATAAAAACCTAGGCGGACGCCGACGCCGAAACCTGGGTTAGAGAATAGCTTGCATTTTCTTCGAAAAGTCGAGCTAAAATTTGTTACATTCAGATTACATGTTTTTTTGTTTTTTGCTCTGTTTTGTAGATGCGGTACATTCAAGGACTGCAAACGGGGGTGGATTATGAATTATTAAGCAATTGATAGATGCGTTAATTTCAACCAGACGATATATTACACCCAATATTTCTACTGTGAATATTGTTGTTTCACTAACGGATGCAACGATCTAGTTAACCCATTTAAATAAGATAAAAACGTTAATGGTGTTAGTGTTTGCGAACTATTTGTTATTTTCAAAAGAAAAATACGAAAACATACATGTACAAATAATTCAAGACATAGTATGTAGCTTTTGCGAACACAATATACGTTTTCTTATTTGTAACTGATTTAGGATTTAGATTTATTTAACTTCGTAAAAAATATACATACAATTTTTAGTTCAATATTTGTTATATAAATGGCTATTAATTTATATTTGAATTGTGGTTGCGTTTTATTAAAAAGTAAAATGTGGGGAAAGAAGTCACTCACGCCGGCCTTCAGGGTCGATACCTATGAGAGGCAGGATTTTTTTTCTCGTTTTTATTAATTTTATTTTTGTTTCACACAATATTAGGGTTTTCTACTCCAGATGCTTTATTAATTTAAAAAGAAGACAGTTTCAAAATATAATATGCTGTGAGTAACTTTCTTTAAGCATTTTTTAAACATTACCAAACTTTATCGCACAACACGTTTGCTAATATGGTTGAAAAGCTCGTAACACTGCATTTGCGTTCATTATAATGTTAAATAGTTTAAATAAATAGCATATTGTTTGTTTTTAAGGTTTAACTTTGTTTAACGTCATAGTTATTTCTGTTTGACAAAATAATATACTGTCCAAGGAGATTGCCCGGTAATAATACTGATAACCATCATTTTTCACTGTATACCCGGTAGGTATACATTCGGAGAATGTGTTGGTAATGTTAATTGAATGACAGAATGTCGGAATGGCATCGAAAGTAAGATAATTATGTTTGTAGCCCAATGAAGTGGCGTACGTTTTACAATGGACCTTAATTCATCGGCTGCACATTTGACAACAGATACAATTCCAAATGGCATTATTGACAGACAACAACTAACTACACAATGGCATTATATATTTTGAAATATGATTTTATTACGTGGCGATATCTATTTTAACGCCGCATTTTGAAGATTATAAATCGCCCAGCACTGTCTCTTTTCAAGTTATATTTATAATGTTTACACAAACGTTATAGTAAAACACGGAATGTAGGATTGATTCAATTAAATGAGGTTTTACGAATATTTTCGTTAAATGTTTGACTTTTTGGAAAGATCATATTATTCTGTATAACAGGTCTGTTTGCTGATTCTGATGTCTTTACCAGAATTTGAATTCAGTGATTTTTATTTTCTTCACATAAGAACACTGAACGAGCTATAACCGCAGCTATAATATTTTACACACAAAAAACATTCATAAGTTTATAAGCACTTTATTTACGGTGACATATTATATGGCAACTGATATCGACCTCTCTAATTGCCCAGATTGACCATGATAACGCGTAAAGTTTTCTTTTTTAATATATTATATGTTCATTAAGGAGACTTCATACCATTTGATTTCATGTATTGGTTCAAAACACACCATAACGGTTCTTAAGTGTCTATTGTAACAAGTAATTCGGTTGAGTCGATAAGATCCATCGGACGCAATGATATTTAACAATGCATTAACATTTTCAATAACTACTACTACAAACGAATGTATAACATGTTATAAAACAGTCATTGATTTTTATTCTTGATTTCTAATATTTAAAACTGTTGATGGATTTTCGTTTAGACACACTCTCAATAAACCTTTTGACTATTTTCTGTTTAATTTAAACTTGTGTTGCTATAAACATTTGAATGCAGTGAGTTGTGCCCAATGTTACGCAATAGCGAACAACAGCTGTGCCTTCAATGCTTTGATATATGTACATATTGTCACGTTGCACATGCTACTTATTAACAGAGGTTTGTTATGTACACTTCTGCCAATATGTGGTATCAATAGTAACCATTTCAAAAATTGACTTAGGAAGACATGTGAAAGCCATTTAAATCATGTTGATAGTTCTTGTAATATTGAAGTATACTTTATTAATAATTACTGATCCCAAAGCATGTATTTTAGTGAAAAAAATGTTTAAATGATCTAGCTTAAGGACAAATATGCGTGAATATACACTTTTCTGCAGATAAGTTGAATTAATATTCTAAAAGAGAGTGGATTCTAATTTCTATATATGGATCGCAATTGTGTCTGACGCACATATAAAAAAAGATAGGAAACGTATTGACCACTGTTCTGAATTGCTTTATCAATTCATTAACTTTTATTTATACAATGAGACCACCGGAATTTACTTGAGCAGTTGACCATTTGTTGGCTGATCAGTACTGCAATTCCTATTGACATGTGGTTGATATTGTTGTTAAGTTCATCACTTCTGCTTCTGCTAATACGCTGTTCAGAAGCTACCATTTGCGTGTGCACGCAAGGTTCTACGCCAACAGCGGTGTATGCTCAACAAGGCCTAAAATCTGACGTCATCGGTTACCTTGACAACGGCGAATGTTTTCATGGAGATTACATAGAAGGACAGGATTGGGTCATAGTAAAGGATCGAACAATGGTAATCCACCTTTAGATTTCGTAAATTTTCCTAGTTGTATTGTTCAGAGGTGTGACGAACTCAGCTCGCAAACGTCAATAATAATTATAGAACACAAAAACATGTTCAGATATAGAAGCTTGAAAAGATGTGTTTTATTTTACCTTTATTGGGTGACAATCATAATTGTGTTCCAAATAATTCAGGAGCTACACCTTAGACGAAATTCCTTATTGACGTGCGTCACGGACACGATTCGCAATCAGGACATGCGTATGTTTTAATAACTCTGTAAATAGAATATTGTGTAATTAAATTACTTGATTCGCATCCAAGCAAAAACATCATACAAATATATTCAGTTATACGTCATATTTTCGTTTACAAAGAAAACAATTAATGGTCAGTACAAATACATTCAGAACACGTAGATCGCTTAAATTTTATGTTATCTAAAATCGTGAATTGCTAAATAATCACTAACCCGATTTTTGGTCTATTATTAGATTTCTTCCGGCACAGTACTACATGTACTAATGTGCATCATTTTTCAGCCGGGCGCCTAAAACGTACGTCGGAAAAATCAGAGGACACAAATCTTGGTCTAATCTCGCCAAGTGTTGACCGTAAACGGTTTTTATTAGGTACATGTCAAGCATATACATTTAAATAAGAAACCATTATTTAAAAAAATACTTCTTAAACACAAACGAACAGCATCCTAGATTATTATGCTAATATTGAGTAATACTTCTGAATACCTTTAATTATTGAATTAATAACCGACATATTCATGATCCATTTTCGAAAAGTGTTTGAGAAATCTTTTTTTTCTTAAATAAAGCATGTTTGGAAATGTTGCAATTTTTACACTATTTTTAAAATCCTAAACCGTGCGTAGTACATCTTTTTATTCCGTCATCACGCCTGCATTGACGAAATAACACCCCGTGGGATAAACTTAGCTGTATTTCACCTTGTTGAATACAGCAAACACGCGCATTATAATGACGTCATATTGTTAATTTTCATGACGTAATTTGATGTTTTTGTGTGTTATTCGGTGATTGTTTGTCATTTACTTTCAAAATAAATACAGAAAATTATGGGATAAATAGAATACCAGGTAACTGTTGAATACGTTTATTTGCTCAGCACGAAGACCTAAACCACTCGCCAAGGCTCGTGGTTTACAGTAGGTTTTCTAAGCCGCGCTAAATAAACTTATCTGTATTCATCACCAGCCTAGTATTCTCTACATCTCAGCTCGTTGTTTGGATAATTATATATTAGTGTACGTTAGTATATGTGTTGACTGGTTGCAGAGCAACTTTATCTGAACATGTTGGTTGGAAAATGTTACTTCATGTACGTTATTCAGATAGCCTGCACCGAGCACAGTGTGACTTTGACCTGAACTCTCTGTGTTCCTGGACAAACGTTCATGGTCATGATGACTTTGACTGGGTTCTGTACCAGGCGTCAACTCCCACTGACGATACTGGGCCGGACTTCGATCATACCTTGCGTAATGCGACAGGTGAGTATTGAGGGGCTTAAGAAACAACATGTAACCGTCATGTGTAATTATGAACTACTCCGGAATCAACTGATTGGGTATTACGTTTTAATAAATACAACTTTTGTCAGATTATTTAGCTTCACGTGGTACCAGGCCAATGTAATGGTATGCTTTGGCAGAGGGGTGTTTGTGCATTTGAAAAGTTTATAAGCTCAACTTTTCGAAGAAACGGTAAGCTATTCTGCTCGCCCCGTGTAAAGTTTTTCGGTAAGCTCGTTTCTCGGGAAGGGCGTAAGATTTCCATTTACACTTAAAACAATAAGTCTCTATATTAAAAAGAACTAAAAAGCCAAGTGTGGTAACTCTAGTATAAAATTTCTCAGAATTATGGGCATTTTTACACTTAGAATGGATCATATAAGCTATTTGGAGAGGTTAGAGTTTTTCGATAAACTGGCTTCTCAGTATTGGCTTGAGGAATTTTATTCAAACTTAAAACACTTATTCCCTATATTAAGACGAACCCATTTTGATAACTCTTGATAACTCTTGTTTGAAATTTGTCAAAATTATGTGTCTTTTTAAACTTAAAAATTTTACAATCCCGTGGGTGGGGTTGCAGAATCAACTTTTGATTTCTACTCTCTAACTTGACAATGAATCTTCATACACAGATACCCTAAAGCAATTCTTTACTTGTTATTGCATTTGGGGTGGGGTGGGTGGTGTCAAGGTCAATGTCAATGCTATTGAAAATTAAAAAATTCCGGAATATCAGATGACAAGATGCCTCCAACTGTTTAATAATATTGCATGTTCTATTTTTTGTATTTCAGGAAAGTATTTGTTCATTGAGTCAAGCGCCCCTAGAAGCATGTTTGAAAGTGCCTGGATACAGAGTCCAACCATCGTGGCCTCAGGCCAACTTGTGCACTGTTTCCAGTTCTGGTACCACATGTATGGCACATCAATAGGCAGACTTGATATATACCAAGCAACGGATACAAGCGTTCCTGGTAACCTTATGTGGTCGATGATAGGTGACCAAGGTAACGCGTGGTTTGAAGGTCAGATGGCCCTCGAGTCCTCCCATAACTATTCAGTAAGTTAGGGGCCCCGTTATGACAAACGTGTATATCATGCATGGAATGTAAGTTATTTCACATGCACAGTCAATAGAGAAACAAATTAACCATGTTCCAATATTAAAGGCATGTGACCCATGTACATAAGTACCATGTTATACACAGACCACAAAATAAATTCACCGCACAAACAACCATTGATACTTTTAAGTGCATTTAATAGTGTAATTACGTCGTTCGGATTATGTGTCGTTCTTCAAGCATAAAGGTTTGTCATTTATTTTAGATTATCATTGCGGGCTTTGTTGGCAACGGTTACCTAGGTGATATTGCTGTTGATGACTTCAGCGTCTCCGATGGGTACTGTGATGTAAAGCCGCCCAGTGCATCCAAAACTGATGTGTCAAACTCGACATTGGCGAGTGGTTGGTCAATTCAGTTTTTAGTTTTTGTTCTATACCCATTGCATTTTTTTAAAGAGGGTTTGGTCGAAAGACGTTTAAAAGCATTATGAAACGTTGAAAACACAAATAAAACGTCTTAAAGATGTTTAAAAAAAAGAAAAATCACCGACGATGTACGTTTTCAGTTGACGGTGTGTGGCACACGTGGTCGTCATGGTCGATGTGTGACGTCACATGCGGTGGGGGAACGCTGAGCAGAACAAGAGAATGCTATTTTCCATCCAGAGTGACACACGGAAATTTGTGTTTAGGGAAAGCAACTGAAAACCGCGCATGTCAAAGTGAAAAATGCCCTGGTAGGTTAAGTTTGTAGTGCAAATAAACTCTCCACTTTAGTTTTTCTATCCGTCATTACCAAGATGGGCAGATACTAATTATAATTACTAGTACTATTAATAAGACTTTGGAGAGCGCAGACCTCCGTACAGCTTGGCAACAATTCTTAACGATTGAATGGTTAGTGACAGGTTACATGCCTAGACCCCTCACTAAACAATATAATTTTTTTAGTTGATATGTTATCTCGCTACTTCCTAATAATAGAGAGTCCTTTACAAATTCTGTATCCAGACGGAGATCCGGCTCATCAACAAATTATAGTGATTTCCTCACCTTAGAAAATTACAAGCGACTGTTCAGAACGTCATGCGTTACGTTGGAAATAGGCAGCACAAGCCGATTCGGGGCCATACATATATGGGCATGTATGAAACGGTCAAAACTGACTAAATATGCTAAAAAAAAATTCGCTCTCTTTTTTACTTAAAATATGAACATTTACTTAAGTAAAACATACACGTCCAAGCCAGCTACCAATTCTTAGTACACCTGTTGTAGCACCGGCGCCAATGCGACAACGATAAAATATTGACAGTGGGTATGTCAACCTTTAATTTTGGATGATATTTTTTTGATTTCTACAGAGTTCATATTATATCACGATTTCAGAGGCAATACATAGTTGGTTCAGAGTACCACACAAAAAGGCATTTATACTTTTCAAATATATTAGATTTAACGTCGATTTTAAGTCAAATTAATGACTACGTTCAAGTTTAAAGATCTTTTTCTCAATAAATAGTTTAAGTTTCCAAAGATCTAAATTGACAGACTTCAATGTTCCACCAAATCACACTGAATTTCATATTATATTATGCATTTATAAGGAAGATAATTTAAACAATGTATATAACGTAATAAAGTAGAGGGGTGGCACCGCCGGCACTAATTCCTAGCGATTTTATATTTTTCGCAGCACCACATGTCAGCGAAATGTATTTGTTATTACGAAACGTACGTGTTTGTTGTTGTTTTTTTACATAAAGTCGGCATCACTTCAATTATTAGTTCACAGCGCATCATACGAATATATTTCACTAACGTTTGTGTAAAAGAAATGTTCGTCTGTCCGTCCGTTCTTTCGTTTCAATGTAACAAAAAGTGCATAGCACATTAAAAAAACTGATCAGCATGTGACTGTGTGAGTTATTTAATGGCGTCCGCTTTGAAAAGAGACCGTTATACTTCGGTATATGTAAAATACAAATAAATCTCCATGTGTGTTAGTGTTTGAATGTAGTAAGCTATGGATTCAAGTTTAAAGGTGTTACTAATATAAATATATTTATCATTTAATGTCAAATACGTATGTAGTGGACAGGCACAGCCTCCTCTTAACATGCTCGTATATTTAATATAACCATGAAAAAAAAAGCAATTTGTAGTTTTTTTAACATCTGACACCAAGTAAACACCTTCCTTTCGCTTTACGCATATTGAACATAACTTATGAGTCGATCCTTCATAGCGATGTTTATATTAGCACTGAAAACGGACAATTTAAATGTCAGCTTGTCAGTGCAGAACCACATACAACATAAAGAGGAAAACTTTTTAATACACATGTACATGTTATTGCAAACGGAAAAACCATCAACAAAATACAAAACAGAAACGTGTTCTGTTTATTTTTCAGTCGATGGTGTCCTTGGACAGTGGAATGACTGGAGCACGTGTTCCAGGACATGCGGTGGCGGCACCCAGTCACGTGACAGGGCTGCGTGTATCCGGCTGATGCTCCACACGGGCGACCCTGCACCGGAAAAACCCGGGAAACGTCTGTGTGCAACCCTCAAACCTGTACTGGTATGTAACATAAAAGTTTAAACAGTACGTATCATGCATCATCGTCGGACACCCAATTCATTAGGTTACTCTCCATTTCTAAACGATAGATGGGGAGAAGCGTAATCAGTAGCCTGCGGTATCCGACGATGATAATGCATGCACTGTTAGACCGTATACAGCTTACGCCGTATACAGCTTACGCGTGAGCTGTATACGTAGACTGTAAGACCTTATACATATTACACCGAATACAGCTAATTGTAGGCTGTATACGTCAAAATGCTGCATATCCCCGTATATAGCTCATGTCTAAAAGATGACAATGGTCATCATCATTATCATCATTGTCGTCGTCGTCGTCAGCAACAGCATCATCATCAACATCATCAGCAGCAGCAGCGTCCCCATGAACACAGTGTTACGAATGAATGTTTGTAGTTGTGGTGTTGCTTTTGCTGCTGCTGCTGTATTAGTAGTGGTATAAGTCTGTCTGTCTGCCTGCCTGCCTGCCTGCCCGCCCGCCCGCCCGTCCGTCCGTCTGTCTGTCTGTCTGTAACAACGGGAGAGTAGTTAAGTTGTTTATGTTTCCGGACAATTTAGTTGAAAATAGTTGATTAGTCGTAGTTGTCATCATCGTCATCGTCATAATCATCATCATCATCATCATCATCATCATCATCATCATCATCATCATCATCATCATCATCATCATCATCATCATCGTCATCATAATTATTCTCGTCAGTACCATTATTATTATTATAGTCAACGTCATCTGTTTTGTCATCACTATCAGAAACTAAGCCCTATTTAGGAGCTACTAATGTATGCATGCTCTTAATCGGTTGTAAATACGTTAGTACGGTCTAATTAGGAGATAGAAATGCATACTCCCGTACGTTCATACGATCACAAGTACACATTTTTATAGGGATATTAACCGATGCACGCATCCGAACGTACGTACAAACAAACGTCCTATTTTGGATTATTAAAACCAAAATAACCAAGCATATGTCCGCCCGAACTAGAATATACGTATACACGGACTGTAACATAATGACCTTTAATATTAGAACCTCCGCACATGTTGGTACGTACGTTTGGACAGTACAGTAGCGTACCGTACCGTACCACCCGTATTGTATCGTATCGTGTCGTACCGTATCGTACCATAGCATAACAAACCCTGCCTTGCCCTGCCCTGCCATGCCCTGCACTGCCATGCCATGCCATTTCATGCCATGTTATTCCCTCCAAAACCAAACCTTACCCTACTTAACCGTCCGGTACCGTGCCGTACCTTATCGTACAATATTATGCGTACCGTACCGTAAATCACCCCGTTTTTTTCGGGCACATACAGTGTGAAAAATAGGATTATGATGTAACAAATTCACATTTTTTAAAATATGAACACTTTCTTTTCATATGACATTGTGAATAATATGATTTGAGTGCATATCAAAAACTTTACTCGATCACAAATTTCAAAGAAAATGTGAAGAAAGAGATTGCAATGTGTGAAGAATGAATCCTATTTTTCACACCTGTGAAAAATATGATTTGTGAAAAATATGGTCCTACATGGCTTATTTTACTTGTGTTTCTATAGGAGAAACTTTTAAAACATCTGAAACTATTGGACTTATTTAAATGTCGTTTCGCGCAGATACTCTTTGGGTGGCCCTTTATAAAACTGTGAACATGGCGGACATGGGTGGGGCTCATAAGCACACCTGGTTCTTAATACAGGTGTTGTCGGTTAAGCGATGTAGTGGCCATGGCCTCTTGTTTGTATCAACAGTTTTTGTGACCGATGCTGATTTTAATGACGTTGAGGAGGAGACTGCAGCTACTGTTTCTATTGCTTTATCTACTATATTTTGATTATGATTTTTTATTTTAACTTTAATTACTGCTACTACTACTACTACCACTACTACTACTACTGCTACCACTACCACTTCCACTACCACTACCACTAACACTACCACTACTACTACTACTACTACTACTACTACCACTACCACTACTACTACTACTACTACTACTACTACTACTACTACTACTACTACTACTACTACTACTCTACTACTACTACTACCACTACCACTACTACTGCTACCACTGACACTTTCACTTCCACTACCACTACCACTACCACTACTACTACTACTACTACTACTACTACTACTACTACTACTATTACTACTACTACTACTGCTTCTACTACTTCTACTGCTGCTGCTGCTGCTTCTGCTACTTCCTCGGTTACTAACAGTGTAACGAATATAGCTCACCGACTAGCTTTCACTGGTTTCTTTTATTTGATATCACTTGTAAATAACGAAAGAAAACCTCACAAAATAACACGAAACACAAACAACGACGTCACGAACATAAACAAAATGACGTCATTAGATTGCGTCGTTAGACTTATACGGGTTATTGAAATATACCCGTGGTGTATGGACAATACACCATGGTCATGTGACCGCTCTTGGCCAATCGGATTGCGTCATTTATGTAGGAGGTGAGTACGTTGTCAACCGACGTATACAGCTCACACGTAAGCTATATACGGCGTGAGCTATATACGGTCTAACAATGCACAATTCAGTTAACGACAATAGTTGTAGAATCAGGTTTATAGAGAAGATATAGTCTTAAACAACATAATCTAATCATTGGTTTCTTATGTTTGTATTAAATGTGTGAATTTTTTTAAGCTGGATGTTTACTTTGTATATTGTATTACAAGTCACTGGAATCGATACAAACGTCCAATTACGTCTTTACATGTTTCGCCCTTAGTTCGTTTTCTATGAACATTATATCCCCTTGTTCTATTATGTTCATCTCACAGCATTGTCTTAACATTAAACGTACATTGAGTATATATGCTTTGGCTAAAAACAACGCAATGAAACCTAATACAAATTAGATCTGATCGGCCTTTGCTATTCACAGTCACAACTACGACAACAACGCCTGTTCCCACAACTACAACGCCGGCTTCAACTCCACGTACGTTCCTGTTGCTGCAAAATATGAACGCATAAAGGGGCATATCGACAGTTGATCGTCAATCAAATTTGCAAACGCAAAGTTAAAATACTGATTAATATTGAAACACTGTTAAACGCAATGGTCTTGTTTATGTAAACAATTAATAAGAGGAGAGAATTCTATATTATAAATACATGTAGTTACTTCCGTAAAACCTTTCGGAAAGAAGCATAGCTCTAAATATCTACCGTGCAGAATTGCATCAAACGATATCTTTATTTTTTATTCTGAACAAAAGTCCTCGCTGTTCTACGAAACATGCTACAATATTGATTTAACGAATAAGCAAAACTATTTCCTCACCATGAAATTCAAGCACCACTATGTCTGATGAATAATAAAGAATATGAAAGCGTGTATACGTGTATATTGTTGAAAAAAACACCAAAGAGTAGGCAGTTTATTGAGAAATAATATTCGATTTAGAGTTATTTATTGGCTAATAAAAAACGATTTGGAGTTCTGATTCGTAGGAATTAAACTACGAGGGCGTTAGCCCAAGTGATCTAAGAAACCGCATCAGAACGGCTAATCGTTCTTTATTAGCCGATTAACAACGATAATGCGAATATTATTTCGATTTTAACAAGGCCTGGCAACATAATCTGCAATTGCAATGCGAACTATATTTTACAGTTTCGGAACTATTTTTTCGGGCTATTTATTGGTAGTTTAACAACGGTAAATTTTGTTCTTTGTCTATAGAACACACTGCGCGTGTCATGTTAGAATATTCCACATTTCTATTTTAAGATTGTGGTGTTACGTTATTTGCAGGCAACTGCCACTTTTGTCACGGCCCACCGCAAATCTGTGAACAGGTGCACGTGGTACAGGACTGTCCAGCAAACCAGCAATATTGCATCAACGAGCTTACAAACAACGCCGATGCCTCCCGAACAGTTTACAGACGGTCAGTCTTCAATGCTTCGATCAGCATAAATATAGACACATATACTAAGTAAATAATCTATCCGGTTTGTGTCAATAGACGTCTGAATGGTTGGGTTCTCAGTATAAACAGAACAGGTTCGCAATATAGCCTTTTTTAATTATAGGAAAGATCATCTTCTATTTTCTTCTTCTTATTATTTTTCTTGGTCTTTTTGCTTGTTATATCGTCGTCGTCGTGTCGCCACTATTGTCATCATTTTGGCGGTATGAACTTAGTCACTAAAAGGGAGAGGTTTTGCCGCGGCTCGGTTAGCTTAGTAGGGAGAGCACTCGCCATGTATGCAAGAGGTCCACAAGTTGGAGTCCAGGAAGTGAACGGTTACATACTCGCAAGAATTTGTAAGCTATGTAAAACTGAAAGACTGCGATTCGCAGAACAAACTATAAAACTTGCTACATTCAAACTACATGTCTTTTTCTATGTTTTGTAGATGCGGTACATACGACGACTGCTACAATGGTTGGCACATGATATATTCAAATGACGACAAATGCACATATTTCAACCAGAAGCTTGTTTACACCAGCGATTTCTACTGTGAATATTGTTGTAACACGGACGGATGCAACGATCTAATTAACCCACCAAACACATGGACCCCGTAACATACCTGTACTGCTCTTTGATGGTTATCAACAATTAAAACGCTGATAGCGTAGAAAGTCTTGGCGAGCAAAGAAACAATAAGCATCTTAAAGCAAGTTAATTAGTAGTGTATTTTTTGCTGGAAAGAACATGTGTTTGAATAAAGTTCAATGTCTCACTTTGTAATGCTGTTTTTTACAAAAGAAAACTCGAACTCATACACGCTACTTCGAGATATTGGTATTAATACGTCACAGTATAAATGCGCTCTGCTTTTATACGTCACAGCATACATACGCTGTGCATTAATACGTCACAGTATAAATGCGATGTGTGTTAAAACGTCACTTTATAAATGCGGTATGCGTTACTACGTCATAGTATAAATGCGATGTGCGTTACTGCGTCATAGTATAAATGCGGTATGCGTTACTACGTCATAGTATAAATGCGATGTGCGTTACTGCGTCATAGTATAAATGCGGTATGCATTGATACGTCACAGTATAAATGCGCTGTGCGTTAATACGTTATAGTATAAATGCGATGTGTGTTAATAGGTCACAGTATAAATACGATGAGAGTTACTCCGTCACAGTATTACCGCTGTGTGTTAATACGTCACAGTATACATATTCATTGTACATCCGTACTCGCATAATTATTCTAGCATCAGTCGAAAGAAGTTTCCGGTTCTCAGCTTTGAAGAACATCTTTGACTGAGCAGTAACATGTTAACCGCAGTAATAGCCAAACAGTCTATAGAAAGAAATAGATTTATATTGTTCTCTCCGCCACGGAGGTTGTGTTTTTGCTAGTGTTGGCTTGTTGGTTTATTTTTCAGTTTTTTTGTCGAATTTTGGTAAACTGTATCAATAAACAAATGATAAGAGTTTGGCAGGGATCTGATTCACCGTCGTATGGATCCAGGATTGGAAGTATTATTTTATAGGCGTAAAGAAATTATGTTTGTTTCAGGTTACATGCCAAAAAAAATGTGGGTAGGTAGGTAGGGAATTATTATTATTATTTTATTGGTAAATGGTCAACTTGTTCTAAGACTGAATGAATATTCAAAATATGTCTCTTGTATCATAAGACATTGTTTTGAAGTAGATGCTATCAAAACAAAACCTTTATTTAGCCAAACCACATTTAATTATTGAAATAAAAATAAACAAAATTATCTGACCCACTCAATAAAATGTTCTAGGGTCGGGGCTTTTACTTTTTTACTGTAGGTCGGGTAACCTGAAGCAAAAACATATTTTGTTATGCCTTATTAGAAGATATGGAAATTAGCTGCCGTGGTGAAGGTTGGATGCAAGCGCTAAATGCGTTTTGACGTGGGAGCTTTCATCCTATGCATAGACATAAAGTCTGATAGAGGACATGTATTTTGAAAAGAAACGTCAATGTATAAACCGCGTATGTGAACTACATAGTTGTATATTTTAGAAATCTAATGTGTATATACGTTGAAATGTCGTATGTGATGGTTAATGTTCACCACACAGATGCCAATTACATGATTAAACCCGGCCCACCGGGCCTTTAAGTCACCTTAAAATTAACACATATACAATTTATATCATAATATTGAACAAGTTAAAAAGTGTATGTTACAGCGCATTTTATACATCAGTGATGTCTAAATCAAACACGTGAGCAAATACGAAGGACGTGTGAAATCATATGTGATCATGAGTATGATATATATATATATTTAAATATAGTACATATTTTAAATTTCATAGTTATTTATGAATACATTGTTTTTCGTCTTTTTGTAAAAGCTTTCACGATGTTTTCCGCCAATTGCCTCGTGCTGTTAGCCTGTTACTCATAAGAAATGTTGTTGTTTTTGTTGTTATTTCTTCAGTATATCGAGCACTTCCTCATAGAACTGCAATGCTGTTTTTTACACGGCATGTTCAACGGGACATCATATTGGAATAGAAATAAAGAAATCAGCACATATACCGTGAAGTTCGATAATGTTTTATTATCATTATGTACAATTTTATTTCCCCGTGTCATCATCACACATCATTTTAATACAAAATGGAGATTAACTACAGTTATACTAACAATTATACTACAAGTATACTAACAATTATACTACAGTTATAATAACAATTATACTATAGTAATACTAACAATTATACAATAACAATACTAACAATTATACTACAGTTATACCAACAATTATACTACAGTTATACTAACAATTATACTACAGTTATAATAACAATTATACTATAGTTATACTAACAATTATACAATGACAATACTAACAATTATACAACAGTTATACCAACAATTATACTACAGTTATACTAACAATTATACTACAGTTATACTAACAATTATACTACAGCTATACTAACAATTATACTACAATTATACTACAGTTATACTAACAATTATACTACAGTTATACTAACAATTCAGACGCAATGTTTGTAATGTCCTAATAACGCATGAAAAGTATACATGCATAAAAAATTCAAACTCACTTGAAATTATTTTAACTTGCAATGTAAAAAGGAATAAAAAGATATATGAGGCGCGTCGTGGGAAACCCTGTCTTAATGCGGACTGCACAGGCTAATCCGGGACGACACTTTATGCACATGCATTAAGACCGGTTTTCCCACGACGCGCCTCATTTGTACATCTATATGGGAATTCAATCCACTGTGAAGTTTATGCAAAATATTATGTTTACAACTAAATAACAAAACTTAAAGGGCCTATGTCGTCGACATTTTGGATTCCTATTACACTACTGGTCATGAACGTAATTCCGGCCACTTTGGTGGTTGCTTTTTTTTAATCTCACGATGTACACAACTGATCAAAATTGAACTTCACATCAAAAATCCTGGGTTCGAAACTCATATAGGTCAAATTACACCAAAACGGAAGTCACATCCTCAGGGTTACTGTCAGTTAGATAATAAATACATATGGTTCAGTTTATAATGCACATGATTTTAAAAATACAGTTTGAATGATATGTTTTGGTATCAATTTAAAGGTTTATATGTAAGAAATAAGAAAAAAAGTTTTTTTTGGCACTACTTTGTTCTTAGTTGTCCCCAGCTTCATATCTTTTGGCCCATGTATTCATGCACAAAATGGCAGCCTCCATGCCTGTCAAAACCGGTGTGTTTATTCTAAGGTAAATATTTTGAGTTAAAGCACATTTAATTTTTTGACATGCAGTTTTTTTCAAAAGGTTACGGCCTTATCTTTCCAACGATATATGGTGATATATTAAAAAGTAGCTTGGTCATGGTGAAAAGTGAGATCAAACATTGTATATTTTATATGTAACAATGAAGGAATTTATTTGCGCATGCGTAACCTATAACGTGTAAGTTTAAATCAAATGGACGATTGTAAGGTAACTAAATAAACGAAAATAAACAACGTATAAAATGTCCATTTTCCTAGCTCAAATGTACCTAAAAAATCGGCCATATTTTAGTATCCTCGTCAATGTTAAATAACAAAATAGTTTTTTTTAAATAACTATCCTTATCTAAAGAGTAACGATCAAGGTTTACAAAAGTTAAAATTTTGACTAAAATATCCTACCTAAACGACTTTCTTTCACCGGTACCCTCCCCCCTCCTCTTAAATTCTTTATAATTTAAACCAATGTTGGCAATTGTGAACTGAAAAGGATTTTATTTCTTTCCTTTGCTTGTTTATATTGTGTTTGTTTGTTTAAACGTCATTTTTATGTCAAAAATAAAGTAAACAAAATTTTAAAATTTGAAGCCAAGGGTGATGTGAGCTATAAATAACTTTAAACTTCCTTTAATTCTATTCTAGGGAGATAATTCAATTTGAAAATTTTAGTGTATACTGTAAATTTTCACGTGTGGGGTGTATGCGTTTTATGTGAGTAAGTAAACAGTTATAACTGATATGAATAAAATAGACAATACATTATTCAATAAAATATAGATATTATTAGTATGAATATAAATTTCTGAGATATAACAAAAACATCATTCATGATACGGATCGATAAGTCTGAGGGCCGAATTGTCCAAGGGACCGATTTGTCTGCTGAATTGCTAACTAGAACTGGGACCGGATCAATCTAGTGGCCGAATATTCTCGATACCTTGAGTAACCCCTTTGCTGAAGAAGGCTACAACATAAACGTACCGGGTCTGCCTAGAGTTTACAATGATATTGGTATTAAATTCCGCGAGAATTGTAAGAAAATCTGAGATAACCGAATTTAAAGAGAAAACATGTCTGAACAAAATAGTTTAACAGAAGCGGGTGTTTCCTATTTCGTAAAATTTGCTTGTGAACATTTGTTAACAGTTAGGAGAAATAATAAATTTAAATCTGTAATCATGCAACACCATATTCTCGGTGCGTGCGTATGATGACGTCAGTTTCCCGACGTGACTCAATATTTCCTGTTATGATACTGAGATTTCAATTCAAAAGTAAATAACGATATACTTACTGGAATCGAGAAATCTGTAGAAGTATGTTGCTATAGAAAGTTATTTTGCTTATTGTTTTAAAACAATATTAATCTCTATCGCAAAAAAGCTTTTTGAAGGGTGGCCGAATATTTACGTACAGGCCGGAATTACGTCCATGACCAGTATACATGATATTATATGATAGAAATGCGCATTATAAAAACATGTGCATGAAACATACAACATATTAATATAATACACAAGAAGATATTTGATAAAAACACATTAGCAAATAGTCTAAAAAATTAAAACACCAAGCAGGGATCGAACACACGACTTTGGAGAAATGACAGTAGACAGCGATTTAACCAACTGCCTATCGTGCTTGGTAAGAAGTAGAGCGTAAACTATGATTATGGAAAAAAGACTCACAATTATGACGTCAAAATGTAAACATGAAAAGGGCCAAACAAACAAGATATTTTAAATTGATTTTTATCTCAGAAGGCGTCCACTTTTTTTCATTATATAAACCTGTTTTAACCATAATTATGTCAGTATTAATATCTGAATTTCAGACATTTTTAAGAAATTGACCCCTTGAGGACACTTTTGATGACAAAGTCCCTTTACCGAGACATATATATTCCCAATGGAAGTTAAACTTTGTGGTTTCCATTTTAATCCAAATAAAAATTTAACTGTTTACCATCACCCACAAAGTAATACTACCATTAATACTATGTGTTTGATAGTAAACAGCTTAATCTTTATTTGGATGAATACATACATGCATACAACGTAGGCCAAACAAATTGTGTGTTTCGGGCAACGATCTCAAAAAAGTTAGGTAGGGTCGGGATTGGGTTTTTTAAGAAAAACAGATTTCGGTCAAAACACATTTAAAATTATCTAAAAATACGGATTTCCTGACAACTATGTTTCAATTTTGCTATTTTTTAAGGGGACATGTTCACAGATTGTCGAATTTACAATTTTCGAAATTTTTGGCTTAGATTAAAAAAAATAAAATCAACAGCATATACAAGGGAGCGAAATAACACTACGGACATAGAAATATACTGTAAATACAATTTCGTTTATGAGTATTAATCATCAGTTGAAATTGAAAAAATTATAACGCGTCTGTATCGCTAACTGATGAAATAACTTGGATTGTATCTGTAATTTTCGTTAAAATTGTCGACAACACGAGTATCACTTATATAACGTAAAACCAGCACGGGCAGCCATAGGACTTGGAATGGCCTAGTGGTTAAGATGATAGCCTTTTAATCAGGAGGTCCAGGGTTCGAACCCCATCGGGAACGTTTTTTTTTTCTTTTTTTTAAAGATCCTTTTCTTGTTCTTGTGCTTGAGTTATTTAGTTTCGATGCTTAAATCTGTCAAGTTAAGACATTTAATGCAAAATGTCACAACAATTGTGAAAAAGTCCCTTTAAGATCGGCTTAAGAAATTATTCAGTTCTTCAGTGATGTACCTTTTTACTTTGCTGACAAATCCGTTGTCTGTTTCCATACTTTTTTATTATACGAAAAAGTCACTGATTCAAAATAAATAAAATATAACACAAACTCTATGATTGCACTTAACTGACACCTTGAACAATTAATACAATTCATGCGTATAGCTTGTCAATATTGTAATACGCAAAAAAAATTTGTTTCTTTTTTAATTATTAAACTGAATAAAAAATAAGGCCATACAAATTGGATTCTATGTATAGCGTCCCCGTGATTTCTCGAAACCTACCAACCAGGCAGGAAAAAAACAAACAACGAGTCGATAAAAAACAAACCTTTTTTTTCACAATTTATACATGGCAGTGATATACATGTAAGCTAAAGAAAATGTTCACTAGCAAAGCTGTTATATATCATCTTTATATTGGGAACCTACTGTAACGCAGTATTTCAACTGAGTACATTGACTAGTTGCACACTTTTTTTTTCAAATATTGATAAAAACATTTTTTGTTCTCGTTTTTTTTCCACATTTTATATACGATTTCCTGTTTCCAACTTGATTTTATAAATTGTCAAAATTGTTGTTTTTTTCGTTCAGGCATCCGAAAACCTACCAGCCCGAGGACGCTAAACTTTACTCAAATTGATATAGCCTAAGACAAAGTACCCATCATGTCACAATAACAAAATATATAAATAGCAAACTATATACCTAATCATATGACGATTTAACTATTGAAATTTAATATAGTATTCTAACATGACACGCCAAGATTGTTCTATAGACAAATAGCACAATTACCGTTTTAAACAACGCAAATATAAGTAGTTCCGATTCTGACGTCACAGTTCAGTTTTTATCAATGAAAATGACGTCATTAGGACTTTGTATAATTGAATGACGACACTTCTAACTATGACGTACCGTTTGGGTCAAAAGTAAATAGGTATACACACAGGTATAAAAATATGCCAAAAATATGTAAATCGAAGTGTATGGTAACATCTTGCGATTATGTTTGCCCTTTAACGCATGCAATTAACTGTAATATGTAATATAAATATTCATTGCAATGTCTACATATCTCTGGATCTCTGTTTTGCAGTCACACTTTTCCTTAGTCATGAAAGAAAACCCGTTTAATATTAAGAAATAATTTTCGATTTATCGTTGTTTATCAGCCAATTAACAACGAGTTCTGATGCGTAGGAATTAAACCACGAGGGCGTTAGCCTGAGTTGTTTAATAGCCACGCATCAGAACGTCAAAGAGTTCTAATTTGACATACCTTTTTGCAATTATAATTGAAACTACTTTTTACTATGCTCCGCTAAGAATCGGAACTTCTTTTTGCGTTGTTTATTGGGTAGTTTAAGAACGATAATTTCGTTCTTTGTTTATACAATAAAAAATAGCGCGTATCATGTTAGAATATAAAATACACACTATGTATGCATTCCATGACATATTTGAATTGTTATCGACTGTAATTGTTTAAACAACAAAACAGTTTTGTGCTGACACAACTTTGAGCAAACGAACAAGGTTATGTACTTCATAAGCGCTTGGTTGTTTAACAAATAACACATAATCATATTCCCTATATTATAAATATACGCAAGGTAGCTCACACGCCATTTTTTATCGTAACGTAAGTTGATTAATGGTTTTCATTGTAAGAAGTACCCGGTCCAAAATGCACAGGCTACGTATATTTCGGGAATCAAACAAGTAAGTTGATACATTGAAACCAGCCAATCACTGCCAATCCACTTCCGTCACGATAGACAATTGCGAGTGAGCTACCTTGTGTATTTATATATATAGTACAAGAATGTTATGATGTAATTACATGTATGAGATTTACGTATATTTCATTTATCATGTATTTCTACAAAACAAGACCGACACGTCTTTTTCAATGCGGACAAAGTCGACCATTCATTGACTGGTACATGTGTGTACATTTCATTATTGTATTTAATAATATCGGGTATTTTTCAATCGTAATTCTTTCATTTTTATTCGAACATAAACAAACGCGCAATCAGTTGGTTTAGTTACTTGTAACTTTTGATTTGTAACTGTAAATTATTTTAGATATGGATAATACCGTAGTGTAGAAAGTTGAGCTGTTTTTACCAGCTACTCAGATAAGATAATTGTCGCTTTCACGCATGAGATTCACTCAAATGTACCAAATAAAACAAGACCTCTAAATCCTTTGTCATTCGTTACATGTTATTTGATCAATGAGGATCTATATAGATACTTTATATACATATGCTTTAGGTAAATATTACAATTTTTAGATCTTTTGTTTTGATAACTTGCTTTTTGTATTTTGTTTGCTATTTATATTATAATTCGATTTTTTAATACATTTTGTAAACATTTATGTTGTAATTCGCTACATTTGGTTTGAACAATATGAATCAATATTTAAATTGTTAATATAACATGACACGCGCAGAGGTTTCTAAATATAAAGAACATAATTCACCGTAGTTCAACTACCAATAAACAACCCCAAAAATAGTTTCGAAACTGAAAAATATAGTTTGCATTGTAATTGCAGAAAATGTTGTCAGATCATGTTAGAATCTAAATAATTTTCTCATGATCGTTGTTCATCGGCTAATAAACACCGATTTTCTACCGTCCTAGTAGTTTGATTCAAAATCATTGTTTATTAGCTGATAAACAACTCCAAATTGAAAATTATTTCTTAATTTCACTTTTAATATATTCCATATAAAGAGGAACTCATGCGATTATATAGCAAGGTTCCCACTCTTTACTTTATATATAAAGCACTTTTTATATTACTCTTTTAAAATTGTGCTATCGATTATGTAGAAAAAAAGTTAATTGTTTAGTCCTTTAGCTTATGTGTAAGAAATTAAAACACAATGACATGAAAAGCCCAGCATATGTCAGATATTTTCAAATATAATAAAGGCCTATTAATTATAATATAATTTAGATCTAATATACACCGAATATAATAAAGTCGTAATTTAATGTTGAAAATGTTATATTTAATTAGGCCTCATGTAATGCAATATAAGATAATATACTGTATATATAATATAATATACTGTAATACAAATATAATGTAATTTAAAGTAATGAGAAACAACTGAAAAGGTCATTAACACTGTGAAAATTCGTGTATTGCGACCTCTAGTGAATTTTCTTTCTTTTCCTTTAAAAAAGAACCATAATTAAAGTTTCTTGGTATTAAGTAACCATTCGGTGTGGTATTGTACTCGTGTCAAATCTAAAAATAGTAACAGTTGACACCTGCTGTCGTCTGCACTCATTGAATGCGCTCCACTGAGCAATTAAGGATCAATTAAAATACAATAAAACGTAAGTTTTTATATTTATTTGCATACATTATGACTTTTTTTTTTATAGAAAAGAAAGATCTATGAGAAATAGCATCGATAGTATTTAGATTTTAATTGATTTTATACGAAATAATACATTACTGAACATAAAAATCAGAAAAATCACGAATTCCATCCACTATTAGTATTTATATATTAATATATTCCACAATAAGAGAACACTATTACAACAGTTCACTTATTTTAAATGTGTCGTATTTCATCTATGAATTTGCAAGTTAATTAACTTGTTTTTAGACTCAAAATATGAAGCGCGCAATAGCATACGGCAGTCAAGTTTTATCCAGATCATTTGCGTTTTTCAACTGTTTTATCCAGAACATGTACGTAATTATGTAGATAATCAATATACACAATCTAATATCACAGAATTACATTATTTAAAACAGTAAGAAATAAAAATTGAATACCATAAATATTAATTCAATATTTATATATTAAGTATTCAATATTAATGGTTCGATGGCGGTCAAATGCAAACGACATTCTTGTAGTCAGAACGTTTATTTAAAGACGTTCGCAACAATGTCCTTCATTTTTTTCCAACGACAAATTTTCTTCGAAATTGGCACAAACATGCATCAATGTATCCTAAAACTAAAACGGTCTTAAAAAATAGGGGTCACCGGCCTTTTTCCGGAAATATTGAATTTTGAATACGGTACCTGTCGAAGACCCTTTTTGAGTGTGTGTTACTTAGAATGTAGAGTAATATAAAGCGTTCATATTCAAACAAAGATTGAGATTTTTAAATGGATCTTTATTTAAATGTTTCGTTTGGTAATATGCAAGTGCAGTTTAATGATAAAACGTGCTTTATCTACAGTTATCATTTAATAAATGACTTTTAATGGACGCTTAACGAGGTTAATTATGCATTAAATATGCCTGTAAAAACATCAATAATTTATCAAATATGCGAATATCTTTGGTTCCAAACGACATATTTTGTTGAAACTTCCCATACACAAGCATAATTGTATACTGAAACTAAAACAGTCTTAAAAAATAGGGGTCACCGGCTTTGTTGGGATTTGAATACGGTAACTGTCGAAGCCCCTTTTTTCAGTTTGGATTTTTTATCAATCTTTAAAGTATATAGGAGAGCTTTTTTCAAACAAAGTTATATTTCTATCAACTGATGTTTTACATGTCTTGTTTGGCAATACACAAGTGTATTTTGGTAATAAAAAAACGCGTTATCTACAATTACTGTTAAAATAATGAATTTGACTGGACATTGAAGTAGGTCAAATGGGTACTAATAGTACCTTCTGAAACGTCATTTATTATGCATCAATATATTTTGTTCCAAACGACAGATTTTCTTAAATTTTCGCACATACTTGCACCAATGAATACTTGCACCAAAACATTATTAAAAAGAATGGGTCACCGATATTGTTCGGGAAATATTGGACCTGTGCCTTTTTCATGTTCGTAGTTACGTAAACAACGTATCAATTGCCAAAATAAAATATAGATATTTTTATGGATCTTTTTTTAACTAATTTGTTTGGCAATACATTGTATACGTGTGTTTTTGATTATTTTAATGCTTTGTTAACTTTTAACCATTGACTGGAACTTAATGACTTACACAGATTTATATTTATTGATTGAAATTAGTAGAATGTAACCTATATACAGTAAATAAATAATGAAGCAAAAGGAGAAATTAACCCAATTATTTTCTTTTTGTTGCGAACGTCCTTAAAGGAGCAACTTTTGTTGATCAACATGAATGTCAATAAAACAACAAAAAATTACAAATAAAACGTCGAAAATTTCAAGATAATCTGAACTTTTCTAGAAACCGCCCGGATACAGCTATATTAAGATATTAAACCTTAGAAGACATTTTTTTCATATAATTATGTACGCGTTTAATATGTATATACATTTTAGGCAAATGTTTATTTTTATACACTATCGTTATAATTTAAGAAACATTAAAATTACGAGTATTTTATATAATTTAAAAGTTTAATAGTTTAATTAACAAACTGATTTGGTAACTATGTATTAACAGGCTCATTCATGATGCTTACTGTTTGGTGGCACAACGTTTTATACTTTTAGAAGATGACCATTAAAGCATCTCCCAGTGTTCATGGTTTTCCCCAAAAGTCGCTGACACGAATTCCACGAATTGGCAGTTGCTGTCCCAAAATCCGTAAGTTGTTGATCTAACTTCTAAGTTTTTCAAAACTCAAAGTTCGACACAAATGCATTTGCTTAAGACTTTAAATACTCCGTCATCGCATACAATCAGTTTTTTTTATTCCAAATAATAATCATAATCGTGTTTTTTGTATGATCATTACACAATCCATGCATATTTTTAATATAAGCGCTTTCCATTCATTCTAAAGAACATTTGTTTCTATTCCATTAATGATAGTCTACTTTTTTCTATTCATGGCCTCGACTTAATTATTTTACTTTAATATAAAAATCAATTATTTAAAACACTTCTTCGCAGTCGGGTTTAAAAGTTTATATGGGCACAATTTAGACAGATTCCCGTACACAACGCCATGTCAACGATTTTATTTTAGCTGCATTTCCTAATATTCCACAGGACTGCTGTGATATTAATATGATACTAAAAGTACATGCATACCTATGATTATCGCTCTTTTTATGAAAAGAAATTAACTATTCATTAATTATGACATATTTCTTATTGTCTTGTCGAACCGTACAATACAGGTACCATGTTTTATAATTATTAGGAAATATGGTATTTATGCTGTTAGTATCATAATACTGTCGCCGCGTTATACAAATCCCTTTGCGCATTTTTGTTAGAACAGATGTGCCAATATTTCTATATTTAGACTTGGCACGTTTTTCTGTCTTTTTATGACAACCGTCACTTTCTCAGATTTCTTACCCAAAATAGCTGCAACTGTGTTTTTCTCATTTTAAGCGTGTTATGTGATTTGATTTTGCTTAATTTCTGTAAATTGTATAACAGGTTTTTGCCAATTAAGCGATTCATAATAGCTTGGAATTCGATTTAATATACGGCAGTACAAATTAAAATGCAAGAGCTGGTTATATTATTGCATGCGTCCAACATTTATTACGATAACTTCTAACATGACACGTGCAAAATTTCCGTTGTTAAATGGCCAATAAACAATTAGAAAAAGTAGTTCCAAAACTGTAAAATATAGTTCGCATTGTAATTGCAAAAGTTGTCAGGTCATGTTAGAATCGAAATAATTTCGGTATGTCGTTGTTTAAATATGTTTACCAACAAACACGATTTTTCTTTCTGATGTGCTAACGCCCTCGTGGTTTAATTCATACGCATCAGAACTCAAAATCGTTATTTATTTACATAAATAAGACAACTCAAAATCGAAATTTATTTCTAAATTATTACACAATTACAACCAGTCCCACCGCCATCACCACTATCACCACCATCACCGCTACCACCATCACCGCTACCACCACCAACAACAACGATTCGGGAAATCTAACAAATAATATTAAACTGAACGATTATTAACATACTATTTCTATTTGCTGAGGCAAACATGACTACACAAGCGTTCATCTAAAATGTTTTTACAGAGTGTAGTGAATTAACACACATTTTCTCTTTCGGCTGCCCATGTGTATTGGCTAATGTTTTGATAAACTGCCCGAAGTTACCCCACATATTTATCTTTGTTTATTCAGCACAGATTTAACATGTAGATACTGGTCACTGATTACACGTTATGTCTGACCGGAAGTCTGTAGCACGAAAGTCCCATGCAAATTCTATTCAAATTTTACAACGTGGTTTAGAGAGCGCTTTCGTTAGATGGAAATATACGTTTATATGAGCATAAAACTGTAATAAATATTAAGAAATTCAGTGTAATTTGCAAAATGTGTTTTGTGGTATTTTTTTAAGTGGTGAAGTGCATTGTTTCCATTTAAAATGGTTTAGGACTTTTGTTTGTCTTGTATACAATTATTCAAAAGTACAAACAATACATTTGTTTACAGGGGTTTCATCAAAGGATACAACTAGTTTCTAAGGCAACTGGCAGATGACGTAGCGACAGCTGAAGATAGAAGACGACAGAGAGGTTTGGATTATAGCGTCACAACTTGTGCCCCTATTTGATTGTGTCCCTACATATAGTTTCCTGAAACCCTATGTGGTCTTATGCATTCCTGGTCAGTCTCGTCCGCAGGAAACTTATGATGATATTGTAAATATGTGTACATGTGCATTAAACGTGATGCATATCAAATGATATCTTTAAATTTAAAGATATCATTTTATATTTGCTCACTCACTGTCAAAAGTCCGTTAGTTTCGCTTCTTCACAACCTTTCCCTTCGCCCACCTTTCATTTTTTACAGCCAAACATCAGAACGAGTCTACCAGTATTGGTTGTGTCTACAAGTGTCCATAATTTAGGGTAGAAATCTATCTACCAGTGCTAAATTTGTCTTTGGCTGTACTTAAACTCCCATTTCAGGTTGAGAATATTTGTATTTTTTATATCCCTGTCCCTTTTTCCCGTTACCCCAAAATCATTTTTTCCGCCCGTGGGTAGATTGTTGCCAGCACTTGTGGTGTTGTCAACACATACATGTTTGAGGTTCAAAATTTTTCAGCGATACTAGAGCAGTATTCCCTTTGTCCGTTATTTCATGTACGTAACTACATATACACGCTTGGTTTGTGTTTCCATATTTCCAGTACTTGTATGATTTATTATCAGTACTTGTGGAACATTGTGATCTGTCAGTGTCCGTATGCTTTAAGAAAAATGATCCTTTCAGTAAATGTAATAATTATATTGATTGCTCATTTTGCTCAAAATAAATTTCATACATAATCGGAATAAAAGTAATTAAATTAGGTCCGTATTTTATTAACATACTCGTCAGTCACTACAATACATTCGACACATATTCAAAATTTCATAGTATACCACTGTTTATAAGTTTTCATTACTTGAGACCTTACTATAAGCAAATTCGAGTATATTATTACGTATCAGTACTTGAGTTATACAGTGATCAGTTTCTGTCCGTATTACAATGAGAAAATCGTCTTTTATTTCTCATTGAGTCCTAACAATAATTGGGTCAGAAGTAGGAAGTTTCAGGGATTTTTGAACAGACACCATTTTCAGGTACGTATGGGGCATGAGACGTCTACGACAACCCTTCGCGTTAAGCCTTGAGCACTAAAATTATATAGGCAAATATGGTTAGGTTAGGTTTAAAATAGGTTCAATAAATCCGCGTCCGTTTGGTTGTAACGTCTCTTATTGCGATCGCGTTAATCTACGGCCGCCCTTCGCGATAAGCCTTATGCACGAAACTTATTCATACTTAGGGTTAGGTTATTTTTACTATAAACATAAAACTGTTTGTTTCGCCGGGCCGTATAGCGCGCCGTTATGCCCTCATTATGTAGGGATTTCAGCATTTCAAAAGAAGACGCTGACCAGATTGCACCCATCGTCTACAGGGAAACAGGTTAGTGGTTGACAATTTGATTGAATCATTTGTATTGCTTCATTTATTGAATGAAGTAATAACTAAACGATAATCAAATTTGTAGTTGTATTGTTGTCGATTGCACATGTACACACTCGTATGTGAATACCATATATGCTATTCATATGCGAGATTTCAAGAGTATAGTTATATTATTTGATGAAAGTTATACCCCTTTTTGTTTACAGGGACCTGACTATCTGGGTCAGTACTTAGTGTCCGGCTAATAATTATAAAATGATGACTACTATAAGTCGGGCACAATGTCGTCCTAATGTATCGGTTATCGAACTACTTATGATGATGCATTACTAAGTAAATTAGTCTCTGACGTCCTGTTCTAAAAGAAGATCGAACCAGTTATGATACCGTATAACTAGGTAAACTAGTCTCAAACGTCCTATTATATCGGAGATCGAACCAGACTTGTCAATGTGTAACTAAGTAAAATAATCTCTGACGTCCTATTATGTCGGGGTTCGAACCAGACATAATAATATATTTCTAAGTAAATTGCTCCGTGACGTCTTATATTGGGGATCGGCCCAACATTAATTACGTAAAATAAAGAAAAGTCGATTAATCTATGGCATGCCTTTATAAATGGGAATCAAATCAGTAGTGATTATTAAGTACTAAAATAAATTCCTTCTAAGTGCTGATATACCGGGGATCGAACTAGGAGCGACTATATAGTAACAAGTTAATTTGGCTCTGACGTGATGCTGTATCGGGAATCGAACCGGTAGTGGTTATGTAGTACTAAGCGAAATATATTTAGTCGCTGAACAGCTTTTATATCTGGAATCGCACCAGTATTTATTATGAACTACTAGGTTGAATTTGTCTGAGTTTCTGATATATCGGGGATCGAACCTAAAGCGTTTATATAGTACTAGGAGAATGTCACTCAGACGGTCTGGTATATCGGGGATCGAACCAGTAGAGATAAGATAGTACTTAATCAATTTGCTGAATAATGCTGTCTTTCGGGTATGGAACTATTAGTCAACATGTTGTACCAAGAGAACTTGTCTCAGATCTTCTTATATATCAGGGATCGAATCAGTAGTTATTATGTAGTACTAAGTTAAGATGGCTCTGAAGTGCTGATATATCGTGGATCGAACTGGTAGTGATTATGTACTACTAAGTGCTGTAGTACTAAGTTAATATGGCTCTGACGTGCAGATATTTAGGGAATCGAACCTGTAGTGATTATATCGTACTAAGTACTGTAGTACTAAGTGAATATGGCTCTTACGTGCAGATATTTCGGTTTTCGAACCAGTAGTGATTATGTAGTACTATGTGCTGGTTGTACTAGGTTAATATGGCTCTAACGTGCTGATATATCGTGGATCGTACAAGTAGTGATTATGTAGTACAATGTTAAAATGGATCTGACCTGGTAATAAACCGGGGATCGAACCAGTAGTGTTGATGCAGTACTAGGTGAATTTGTCTCTGCGGTGCTGATATTTCGGGGATCGAACCAGTAGTGGTTATGTAGTACTAAATGAATTTGTCTCTGCCACACTGATATATCGGGGATCGAATCAATAGTGATTATGTAGTACTTAGTGAATTTGTCTCTGACGTGCTTTTATATCGGGGATCGAACCAGTGGCGATTAAGTAGTACTAAGTACTGTAGTACTAAGTTTATATGGCTCTGATGTGCTGATATAACCAGGATCGAACCTGTAGTGATTATATCGTACTAAGTTCTGTAGTCCTAAGTTAATATGGCTCTGACGTGCTGATATTTCGGGAATCGAACGAGAAGTGATTAGGTACTACGAAGTGCTGAAGTGTTGATGCAGTACTAAGTGAATTTGTCTCTCCGCTGCTGATATATCGGGGATCGAACCAGTAGTGATTATGTAGTACTATATGAATTTGTCTGTGCCGTATTGATATACCTGGATTGAAACAGTAGTGATTATGTAGTACTAAATGAATTTGTCTCATCCACGCTGATATATCGGGGATCGAGCCAATAGTGATTTTGGAGTACTAAGTGAATTTGTCTCTGACGTTATTATATATCGGTGATCGAATCAGTAGCGATTATGTAGTAATAAGTACTGTAGTACTAAGTTTATATGGTTCTGACGTGCCGATGTATCGTTGATCGAACAACTAGTGATTATATCGTACTTAGTGCTGTAGAACTAAATTAATGTGGCTCTGACGTGCTGATTTATCGGGAAAAAGAACCAGTAGTGATAACGTTGTACTAAGTTATTGTGCCTCTGACGTGGTAATATATCGGGGATCGAACCAGTAGTGATGACGCATTGAGTGATTATCTAGTACTAAGTGCTGTAGTACTAAGTTAATATGTCTCTGACATGCTGATATATCGGAAATCAAACCAGTAGTGACTATGTTACTATGCTAATATGGCTCTGACGTGGTAATATATCGGGGATCGAACCAATAGATTTGATGCAGAAAGTGATTTTCTAGTACTAAGTGCTGTAGTACTAAGTTAATATGGCTCTGACATGCTGATACATATATATGGGATCGAACCAGTATTGACTATGTTGCTATGCTAAAATGGCTCTGACGTGGTAATATATCGGGGGTCGAATCAGTAGACTTGATGCAGAAAGTCATTTTCTAGTACTTAGTGCGGTAGTACTAAGTTAATATGGCTCTGACATGCTGATGTATCGAGGATCGAACCAGTAGTGATTATTTTGTAGTAATTAAATGAGCCTCGGACGTGCTGAAGTATCGAGGATCGAACCAGTAGTGATTATGCAGTATTAATTGACTTTGTTTGACTTCTGAGATGTTTATATGTCGGGATCAAACCAGTAGTTACTCTGTTGTACTACTTGAATTTGTCTCTGTCGTGCTGATATGTATGACATATCGAACCAGTAGTGATCATGTATTATTAAGTGCATTTTTCTCCCACATTCTGATATAGCGGGCATTGTACCAGTAGTGATTATATAGTACTAAGTGAATTTGTATTCCGCGTGTTGATATGTCGGGGATCGAACCAGTAGTGATTATGTAGTGCTTTATGAATTTTTCTCTGCCACGCTGTTATATCGGGGATCGAATCCAAAGTGATTATGTAGTAGTTAGTGAATTTGTCTCTGACGTGCTTTTATATCGGGGATCGAACCAGTGGCGATTATGTGGTACTAATTACTGTAGTACTAAGTTTATATGGCTCTGATGTGCTGATATATCCGGGATCGAACCTGTAGTGATTATGTCGTACTAAGTTTTGTGGTACTAAGCGAATATGGCTCTGACGTGCTGATATTTCGGGAATCGAACGAGAAGTGATTAATTACTACGAAGTGCTATAGTGTTGATGCAGTACTAAGTGAATTTGTCTCTGCGCTGCTGATATATCGGGGATCGAACCAGTAGTCGTTATGGAGTACTATATGAATTTGTCTCTGTCGTGTTGATATATCTGTATTGAACCAGTAGTGATTATGCAGTACTATATGAATTTTTATCTGCCACGCTGATATATCGGGGATTATGAATATAGTGATTATGAAGTACTTAGTGAATTTGTCTCGTAGGTGCTTATATATCGGTGATTGAATCAGTAGCGATTATGTAGTACTAAGTTCTGTAGTTCTAAGTTTATATGGCTCTGATGTAATTATATATCCGGGAATCGAACCAGTAATGATTATGTGGTAGTATGATAATATGGCTTTGACGAGGTGATATACCGGGAATCGAACTAGTAGTGATTGTGTAATACTATGTTAAAATCATTATGTCGTGGTAATATATCGGGGATCGAACCAGTAGTGATGGTGTGTTGTAGTGCTAAGTTAATATGGCTCTGATGTGCTGAAATATCAGGAGTCGAACCAGTAGTGACTATGTTACTATGCTAGAATGGCTCTGACGTGGTAATATATCGGGGATTGAACCAGTAGAGCTGATGCAGTAAGTGATTATCTGGTACTAAGTGCTGTAGTACTAAGTTAATATGGCTCAGACGTGCTACTATATCGGGAATCAAACCAGAAGTGATTATTTTGCACTAATTGTATGTGCCTCTGACGTGCTGAAGTATCGTGGATCGAACAAGTAGTGATTGTGTAGTATTAGTTGACTTTGTTTCTGAGATGCTTACATTTCGTGGATCGAACCAGTAGTAATTAGGTAGTACTAAGTGAATTTTGCTCTGACATGCTGATAAATCGGGGATCTAGCCAGTAGTTAGTATGTAGTTCTTATGGAAATTGTGTCAGACTTGCTTGTATATGGGGATCAAACCAGTAGTTACTATGTTGTACTACTTGAATTTTGCTCTGTCGTGCTAACATATATGACATATCGAACCAGTAGTGATAATGTATTACTAAGTGCATTTTTCTCCCACATTCTGACATAGCGGTCATTGTAGCAGTAGTGATTATATAGTACTAAGTGAATTTTTATTCCGCGTGTTGATATGTCGGGGATTGAACCTGTACTGATTATGTAGTACTAAGTTATCTAGTCTTTGTCTTGCTGATATATTGGGGATCGAACCAGTCGTAGATTTAGTGGATTTTTTCTTGGGAGGAGCCATGGTTGGTGTTGACGTTGACCGACTCTGATGAAAATGCAGACATGAACCAATCGCATCACGTACGTATTAAGGTTACCATTAGTATATTGTTTTCGGAAACATTTTACATTTTAGAAACGTTAATTGTATTTAGTTTGCAGACGTTATATTGGACAAGTCGAATGAGGTTTGACAACATGTGTACTTTCAGTTAAGAAACAGTATATTTCTGTTCTGTTTAAATATATGAATATTTACATATTATTAATGAAAATGCAAAAAGCATGTATTTTGATGACTTGTTTTATGAGTAAATGCTGGTTTTTACTTGTGTTTAGAGCCCCGAGCTTTGGTCATTCGTTTGGTAATATGCAAGTGCAGTTTAATGATAAAACGTGCTTTATCTACAGTTATCATTTAATAAATGACTTTTAATGGACGCTTAACGAGGTTAATTATGCATTAAATATGCCTGTAAAAACATCAATAATTTATCAAATATGCGAATATCTTTGGTTCCAAACGACATATTTTGTTGAAACTTCCCATACACAAGCATAATTGTATACTGAAACTAAAACAGTCTTAAAAAATAGGGGTCATCGGCTTTGTTGGGATTTGAATACGGTACCTGTCGAAGCCCCTTTTTTTCAGTTTGGATTTTTTATCAATCTTTAAAGTATATAGGAGAGCTTTTTTCAAACAAAGTTATATTTCTATCAACTGATGTTTTACATGTCTTGTTTGGCAATACACAAGTGTATTTTGGTAATAAAAAAACGCGTTATCTACAATTACTGTTAAAATAATGAATTTGACTGGACATTGAAGTAGGTCAAATGGGTACTAATAGCACCTTCTGAAACGTCATTTATTATGCATCAATATATTTTGTTCCAAACGACAGATTTTCTTAAATTTTCGCACATACTTGCACCAATGGATACTTGCACCAAAACATTATTAAAAAGAATGGGTCACCGATATTGTTCGGGAAATATTGGACCTGTGCCTTTTTCATGTTCGTAGTTACGTAAACAACGTATCAATTGCCAAAATAAAATATAGATATTTTTATGGATCTTTTTTTAACTAATTTGTTTGGCAATACATTGTATACGTGTGTTTTTGATTATTTTAATGCTTTGTTAACTTTTAACCATTGACTGGAACTTAATGACTTACACTGATTTATATTTATTGATTGAAATTAGTAGAATGTAACCTATATACAGTAAATAAATAATGAAGCAAAAGGAGAAATTAACCCAATTATTTTCTTTTTGTTGCGAACGTCCTTAAAGGAGCAACTTTTGTTGATCAACATGAATGTCAATAAAACAACAAAAAATTACAAATAAAACGTCGAAAATTTCAAGATAATCTGAGCTTTTCTAGAAACCGCCCGGATACAGCTATATTAAGATATTAAACCTTAGAAGACATTTTTTTCATATAATTATGTACGCGTTTAATATGTATATACATTTTAGGCAAATGTTTATTTTTATACACTTTCGTTATAATTTAAGAAACATTAAAATTACGAGTATTTTATATAATTTAAAAGTTTAATAGTTTAATTAACAAACTGATTTGGTAACTATGTATTAACAGGCTCATTCATGATGCTTACTGTTTGGTGGCACAACGTTTTATACTTTTAGAAGATGACCATTAAAGCATCTCCCAGTGTTCATGGTTTTCCCCAAAAGTCGCTGACACGAATTCCACGAATTGGCAGTTGCTGTCCCAAAATCCGTAAGTTGTTGATCTAACTTCTAAGTTTTTCAAAACTCAAAGTTCGACACAAATGCATTTGCTTAAGACTTTAAATACTCCGTCATCGCATACAATCAGTTTTTTTTTATTCCAAATAATATTCATAATCGCGTTTTTTGTATGATCATTACACAATCCATGCATATTTTTAATATAAGCGCTTTCCATTCATTCTAAAGAACATTTGTTTCTATTCCATTAATGATAGTCTACTTTTTTCTATTCATGGCCTCGACTTAATTATTTTACTTTAATATAAAAATCAATTATTTAAAACACTTCTTCGCAGTCGGGTTTAAAAGTTTATATGGGCACAATTTTGACAGATTCCCGTACACAACGCCATGTCAACGATTTTATTTTAGCTGCATTTCCTAATATTCCACAGGACTGCTGTGATATTAATATGATACTAAAAGTACATGCATACATATGATTATCGCTCTTTTTATGAAAAGAAATTAACTATTCATTAATTATGACATATTTCTTATTGTCTTGTCGAACCGTACAATACAGGTACCATGTTTTATAATTATTAGGAAATATGGTATTTATGCAGTTAGTATCATAATACTGTCGCCGCGTTATACACATCCCTGTGCGCATTGTTGTTAGAACAGATGTGCCAATATTTCTATATTTAGACTTGGCACGTTTTTCTGTCTTTTTATGACAACCGTCACTTTCTCAGATTTTTTACCCAAAATAGCTGCAACTGTGTTTTTCTCATTTTAAGCGTGTTATGTGATTTGATTTTGCTTAATTTCTGTAAATTGTATAACAGGTTTTTGCCAATTAAGCGATTCATAATAGCTTGGGATTCGATTTAATATACGGCAGTACAAATTAAAATGCAAGAGCTGGTTATATTATTGCATGCGTCCAACATTTATTACGATAACTTCTAACATGACACGTGCAAAATTTCCGTTGTTAAATGGCCAATAAACAATTAGAAAAAGTAGTTCCAAAACTGTAAAATATAGTTCGCATTGTAATTGCAAAAGTTGTCAGGTCATGTTAGAATCGAAATAATTTCGGTATGTCGTTGTTTAAATATGTTTACCAACAAACACGATTTTTCTTTCTGATGTGCTAACGCCCTCGTGGTTTAATTCATACGCATCAGAACTCAAAATCGTTATTTATTTACATATTTAAGACAACTCAAAATCGAAATTTATTTCTAAATTATTACACAATTACAACCAGTCCACCGCCATCACCACTATCACCACCATCACCGCTACCACCATCACCGCTACCACCACCAACAACAACGATTCGGGAAATCTAATAAATAATATTAAACTGAACGATTATTAACATACTATTTCCATTTGCTGAGGCAAACATGACTACACAAGCGTTCATCTAAAATGTTTTTACACAGTGTAGTGAATTAACACACATTTTCTCTTTCGGCTGCCCATGTGTATTGGCTAATGTTTTGATAAACTGCCCGAAGTTACCCCACATATTTATCTTTGTTTATTCAGCACAGATTTAACAGGTAGATACTTGTCACTGATTACACTTTATGTCTGACCGGAAGTCTGTAGCACGAAAGTCCCGTGCAAATTCTATTCAAATTTTACAACGTGGTTCAGAGAGCGCTTTTTTTAAGATGGAAAATATACGTTTATATGAGCATAAAACTGTAATAAATATTAAGAAATTCAGTGTAATTTGTAAAATGTGTTCTGTGGTATTTTTTTAAGTGGTGAAGTGCATTGTTTCCAGGTTTAGGACTTTTGTTTGTCTTGTATACAATTATTCAAAAGTACAAACAATACATTTGTTTACAGGGGTTTCATCAAAGGATACAACTAGTTTCTAAGGCAACTGGCAGATGACGTAGCGACAGCTGAAGGTAGAAGACGTCAGAGAGGTTTGGATTATAGCGTCACAACTTGTGCCCCTATTTGATTGTGTCCCTACATATATTTTCCTGAAACCCCATGTGGTCTTATGCATTGCTGGTCAGTCTCGTCCGCAGGAAACTTATGATGATATTGTAAATATGTGTACATGTGCATTAAACGTGATGCATATCAAATAATATCTTTAAATTTAAAGATATCATTTTATATTTGCTCACTCACTGTCAAAAGTCCGTTAGTTTCGCTTCTTCACAACCTTTCCCTTCGCCCACCTTTTATTTTACAGCCAAATTCATCAGAACGAGTCTACCAGTATTGGTTGTGTCTACAAGTGTCCATAATTTAGGGTAGAAATCTATCTACCAGTATTGGTTGTGTCTACAAGTGTCCATAATTTAGGGTAGAAATCTATCTACCAGTATTGGTTGTGTCTACAAGTGTCCATAATTTAGGGTAGAAATCTATCTACCAGTATTGGTTGTGTCTACAAGTGTCGATAATTAATTAATGTAGAAATCTATCTACCAGTATTGGTTGTGTCTACAAGTGTCCATAATTGAGGGTAGAAATCTATCTACCAGTATTGGTTGTGTCTACAAGTGTCCATAATTTAGGGTAGAAATCTATCTACCAGTATTGGTTGTGTCTACAAGTGTCCATAATTTAGGGTAGAAATCTATCTACCAGTATTGGTTGTGTCTACAAGTGTCCATAATTTAGGGTAGAAATCTATCTACCAGTATTGGTTGTGTCTACAAGTGTCCATAATTTAGGGTAGAAATCTATCTACCAGTATTGGTTGTGTCTACAAGTGTCCATAATTTAGGGTAGAAATCTATCCACCAGTATTGGTTGTGTCTACAAGTGTCCATAATTTAGGGTAGAAATCTATCTACCAGTGCTAAATTTGTCTTTGGCTGTACTTAAACTCCCATTTCAGGTTGAGAATATTTGTATTTTTTATATCCCTGTCCCTTTTTCCCGTTACCCCAAAATCATTTTTTCCGCCCGTGGGTAGATTGTTGCCAGCACTTGTGGTGTTGTCAACACATACATGTTTGAGGTTCAAAATTTTTCATCGATACTAGAGCAGTATTCCCTTTGTCCGTTATTTCATGTCCGTAACTACATATACACGCTTGGTTTGTGTTTCCATATTTCCAGTACTTGTATGATTTATTATCAGTACTTGTGGAACATTGTGATCTGTCAGTGTCCGTATGCTTTAAGAAAAATGATCCTTTCAGTAAATGTAATAATTATATTGATTGCTCATTTTGCTCAAAATAAATTTCATACATAATCGGAATAAAAGTAATTAAATTAGGTCCGTATTTTATTAACATACTCGTCAGTCACTACAATACATTCGACACATATTCAAAATTTCATAGTATACCACTGTTTATAAGTTTTCATTACTTGAGACCTTACTATAAGCAAATTCGAGTATATTATTACGTATCAGTACTTGAGTTATACAGTGATCAGTTTCTGTCCGTATTACAATGAGAAAATCGTCTTTTATTTCTCATTGAGTCCTAACAATAATTGGGTCAGAAGTAGGAAGTTTCAGGGATTTTTGAACAGACACCATTTTCAGGTACGTATGGGGCATGAGACGTCTACGACAACCCTTCGCGTTAAGCCTTGAGCACTAAAATTATATAGGCAAATATGGTTAGGTTAGGTTTAAAATAGGTTCAATAAATCCGCGTCCGTTTGGTTGTAACGTCTCTTATTGCGATCGCGTTAATCTACGGCCGCCCTTCGCGATAAGCCTTATGCACGAAACTTATTCATACTTAGGGTTAGGTTATTTTTACTATAAACATAAAACTGTTTGTTTCGCCGGGCCGTATAGCGCGCCGTTATGCCCTCATTATGTAGGGATTTCAGCATTTCAAAAGAAGACGCTGACCAGATTGCACCCATCGTCTACAGGGAAACAGGTTAGTGGTTGACAATTTGATTGAATCATTTGTATTGCTTCATTTATTGAATGAAGTAATAACTAAACGATAATCAAATTTGTAGTTGTATTGTTGTCGATTGCACATGTACACACTCGTATGTGAATACCATATATGCTATTCATATGCGAGATTTCAAGAGTATAGTTATATTATTTGATGAAAGTTATACCCCTTTTTGTTTACAGGGACCTGACTATCTGGGTCAGTACTTAGTGTCCGGCTAATAATTATAAAATGATGACTACTATAAGTCGGGCACAATGTCGTCCTAATGTATCGGTTATCGAACTACTTATGATGATGCATTACTAAGTAAATTAGTCTCTGACGTCCTGTTCTAAAAGAAGATCGAACCAGTTATGATACCGTATAACTAGGTAAACTAGTCTCAAACGTCCTATTATATCGGAGATCGAACCAGACTTGTCAATGTGTAACTAAGTAAAATAATCTCTGACGTCCTATTATGTCGGGGTTCGAACCAGACATAATAATATATTTCTAAGTAAATTGCTCCGTGACGTCTTATATTGGGGATCGGCCCAACATTAATTACGTAAAATAAAGAAAAGTCGATTAATCTATGGCATGCCTTTATAAATGGGAATCAAATCAGTAGTGATTATTAAGTACTAAAATAAATTCCTTCTAAGTGCTGATATACCGGGGATCGAACTAGGAGCGACTATATAGTAACAAGTTAATTTGGCTCTGACGTGATGCTGTATCGGGAATCGAACCGGTAGTGGTTATGTAGTACTAAGCGAAATATATTTAGTCGCTGAACAGCTTTTATATCTGGAATCGCACCAGTATTTATTATGAACTACTAGGTTGAATTTGTCTGAGTTTCTGATATATCGGGGATCGAACCTAAAGCGTTTATATAGTACTAGGAGAATGTCACTCAGACGGTCTGGTATATCGGGGATCGAACCAGTAGAGATAAGATAGTACTTAATCAATTTGCTGAATAATGCTGTCTTTCGGGTATGGAACTATTAGTCAACATGTTGTACCAAGAGAACTTGTCTCAGATCTTCTTATATATCAGGGATCGAATCAGTAGTTATTATGTAGTACTAAGTTAAGATGGCTCTGAAGTGCTGATATATCGTGGATCGAACTGGTAGTGATTATGTACTACTAAGTGCTGTAGTACTAAGTTAATATGGCTCTGACGTGCAGATATTTAGGGAATCGAACCTGTAGTGATTATATCGTACTAAGTACTGTAGTACTAAGTGAATATGGCTCTTACGTGCAGATATTTCGGTTTTCGAACCAGTAGTGATTATGTAGTACTATGTGCTGGTTGTACTAGGTTAATATGGCTCTAACGTGCTGATATATCGTGGATCGTACAAGTAGTGATTATGTAGTACAATGTTAAAATGGATCTGACCTGGTAATAAACCGGGGATCGAACCAGTAGTGTTGATGCAGTACTAGGTGAATTTGTCTCTGCGGTGCTGATATTTCGGGGATCGAACCAGTAGTGGTTATGTAGTACTAAATGAATTTGTCTCTGCCACACTGATATATCGGGGATCGAATCAATAGTGATTATGTAGTACTTAGTGAATTTGTCTCTGACGTGCTTTTATATCGGGGATCGAACCAGTGGCGATTAAGTAGTACTAAGTACTGTAGTACTAAGTTTATATGGCTCTGATGTGCTGATATAACCAGGATCGAACCTGTAGTGATTATATCGTACTAAGTTCTGTAGTCCTAAGTTAATATGGCTCTGACGTGCTGATATTTCGGGAATCGAACGAGAAGTGATTAGGTACTACGAAGTGCTGAAGTGTTGATGCAGTACTAAGTGAATTTGTCTCTCCGCTGCTGATATATCGGGGATCGAACCAGTAGTGATTATGTAGTACTATATGAATTTGTCTGTGCCGTATTGATATACCTGGATTGAAACAGTAGTGATTATGTAGTACTAAATGAATTTGTCTCATCCACGCTGATATATCGGGGATCGAGCCAATAGTGATTTTGGAGTACTAAGTGAATTTGTCTCTGACGTTATTATATATCGGTGATCGAATCAGTAGCGATTATGTAGTAATAAGTACTGTAGTACTAAGTTTATATGGTTCTGACGTGCCGATGTATCGTTGATCGAACAACTAGTGATTATATCGTACTTAGTGCTGTAGAACTAAATTAATGTGGCTCTGACGTGCTGATTTATCGGGAAAAAGAACCAGTAGTGATAACGTTGTACTAAGTTATTGTGCCTCTGACGTGGTAATATATCGGGGATCGAACCAGTAGTGATGACGCATTGAGTGATTATCTAGTACTAAGTGCTGTAGTACTAAGTTAATATGTCTCTGACATGCTGATATATCGGAAATCAAACCAGTAGTGACTATGTTACTATGCTAATATGGCTCTGACGTGGTAATATATCGGGGATCGAACCAATAGATTTGATGCAGAAAGTGATTTTCTAGTACTAAGTGCTGTAGTACTAAGTTAATATGGCTCTGACATGCTGATACATATATATGGGATCGAACCAGTATTGACTATGTTGCTATGCTAAAATGGCTCTGACGTGGTAATATATCGGGGGTCGAATCAGTAGACTTGATGCAGAAAGTCATTTTCTAGTACTTAGTGCGGTAGTACTAAGTTAATATGGCTCTGACATGCTGATGTATCGAGGATCGAACCAGTAGTGATTATTTTGTAGTAATTAAATGAGCCTCGGACGTGCTGAAGTATCGAGGATCGAACCAGTAGTGATTATGCAGTATTAATTGACTTTGTTTGACTTCTGAGATGTTTATATGTCGGGATCAAACCAGTAGTTACTCTGTTGTACTACTTGAATTTGTCTCTGTCGTGCTGATATGTATGACATATCGAACCAGTAGTGATCATGTATTATTAAGTGCATTTTTCTCCCACATTCTGATATAGCGGGCATTGTACCAGTAGTGATTATATAGTACTAAGTGAATTTGTATTCCGCGTGTTGATATGTCGGGGATCGAACCAGTAGTGATTATGTAGTGCTTTATGAATTTTTCTCTGCCACGCTGTTATATCGGGGATCGAATCCAAAGTGATTATGTAGTAGTTAGTGAATTTGTCTCTGACGTGCTTTTATATCGGGGATCGAACCAGTGGCGATTATGTGGTACTAATTACTGTAGTACTAAGTTTATATGGCTCTGATGTGCTGATATATCCGGGATCGAACCTGTAGTGATTATGTCGTACTAAGTTTTGTGGTACTAAGCGAATATGGCTCTGACGTGCTGATATTTCGGGAATCGAACGAGAAGTGATTAATTACTACGAAGTGCTATAGTGTTGATGCAGTACTAAGTGAATTTGTCTCTGCGCTGCTGATATATCGGGGATCGAACCAGTAGTCGTTATGGAGTACTATATGAATTTGTCTCTGTCGTGTTGATATATCTGTATTGAACCAGTAGTGATTATGCAGTACTATATGAATTTTTATCTGCCACGCTGATATATCGGGGATTATGAATATAGTGATTATGAAGTACTTAGTGAATTTGTCTCGTAGGTGCTTATATATCGGTGATTGAATCAGTAGCGATTATGTAGTACTAAGTTCTGTAGTTCTAAGTTTATATGGCTCTGATGTAATTATATATCCGGGAATCGAACCAGTAATGATTATGTGGTAGTATGATAATATGGCTTTGACGAGGTGATATACCGGGAATCGAACTAGTAGTGATTGTGTAATACTATGTTAAAATCATTATGTCGTGGTAATATATCGGGGATCGAACCAGTAGTGATGGTGTGTTGTAGTGCTAAGTTAATATGGCTCTGATGTGCTGAAATATCAGGAGTCGAACCAGTAGTGACTATGTTACTATGCTAGAATGGCTCTGACGTGGTAATATATCGGGGATTGAACCAGTAGAGCTGATGCAGTAAGTGATTATCTGGTACTAAGTGCTGTAGTACTAAGTTAATATGGCTCAGACGTGCTACTATATCGGGAATCAAACCAGAAGTGATTATTTTGCACTAATTGTATGTGCCTCTGACGTGCTGAAGTATCGTGGATCGAACAAGTAGTGATTGTGTAGTATTAGTTGACTTTGTTTCTGAGATGCTTACATTTCGTGGATCGAACCAGTAGTAATTAGGTAGTACTAAGTGAATTTTGCTCTGACATGCTGATAAATCGGGGATCTAGCCAGTAGTTAGTATGTAGTTCTTATGGAAATTGTGTCAGACTTGCTTGTATATGGGGATCAAACCAGTAGTTACTATGTTGTACTACTTGAATTTTGCTCTGTCGTGCTAACATATATGACATATCGAACCAGTAGTGATAATGTATTACTAAGTGCATTTTTCTCCCACATTCTGACATAGCGGTCATTGTAGCAGTAGTGATTATATAGTACTAAGTGAATTTTTATTCCGCGTGTTGATATGTCGGGGATTGAACCTGTACTGATTATGTAGTACTAAGTTATCTAGTCTTTGTCTTGCTGATATATTGGGGATCGAACCAGTCGTAGATTTAGTGGATTTTTTCTTGGGAGGAGCCATGGTTGGTGTTGACGTTGACCGACTCTGATGAAAATGCAGACATGAACCAATCGCATCACGTACGTATTAAGGTTACCATTAGTATATTGTTTTCGGAAACATTTTACATTTTAGAAACGTTAATTGTATTTAGTTTGCAGACGTTATATTGGACAAGTCGAATGAGGTTTGACAACATGTGTACTTTCAGTTAAGAAACAGTATATTTCTGTTCTGTTTAAATATATGAATATTTACATATTATTAATGAAAATGCAAAAAGCATGTATTTTGATGACTTGTTTTATGAGTAAATGCTGGTTTTTACTTGTGTTTAGAGCCCCGAGCTTTGGTCATTCGTTTGGTAATATGCAAGTGCAGTTTAATGATAAAACGTGCTTTATCTACAGTTATCATTTAATAAATGACTTTTAATGGACGCTTAACGAGGTTAATTATGCATTAAATATGCCTGTAAAAACATCAATAATTTATCAAATATGCGAATATCTTTGGTTCCAAACGACATATTTTGTTGAAACTTCCCATACACAAGCATAATTGTATACTGAAACTAAAACAGTCTTAAAAAATAGGGGTCATCGGCTTTGTTGGGATTTGAATACGGTACCTGTCGAAGCCCCTTTTTTTCAGTTTGGATTTTTTATCAATCTTTAAAGTATATAGGAGAGCTTTTTTCAAACAAAGTTATATTTCTATCAACTGATGTTTTACATGTCTTGTTTGGCAATACACAAGTGTATTTTGGTAATAAAAAAACGCGTTATCTACAATTACTGTTAAAATAATGAATTTGACTGGACATTGAAGTAGGTCAAATGGGTACTAATAGCACCTTCTGAAACGTCATTTATTATGCATCAATATATTTTGTTCCAAACGACAGATTTTCTTAAATTTTCGCACATACTTGCACCAATGGATACTTGCACCAAAACATTATTAAAAAGAATGGGTCACCGATATTGTTCGGGAAATATTGGACCTGTGCCTTTTTCATGTTCGTAGTTACGTAAACAACGTATCAATTGCCAAAATAAAATATAGATATTTTTATGGATCTTTTTTTAACTAATTTGTTTGGCAATACATTGTATACGTGTGTTTTTGATTATTTTAATGCTTTGTTAACTTTTAACCATTGACTGGAACTTAATGACTTACACTGATTTATATTTATTGATTGAAATTAGTAGAATGTAACCTATATACAGTAAATAAATAATGAAGCAAAAGGAGAAATTAACCCAATTATTTTCTTTTTGTTGCGAACGTCCTTAAAGGAGCAACTTTTGTTGATCAACATGAATGTCAATAAAACAACAAAAAATTACAAATAAAACGTCGAAAATTTCAAGATAATCTGAGCTTTTCTAGAAACCGCCCGGATACAGCTATATTAAGATATTAAACCTTAGAAGACATTTTTTTCATATAATTATGTACGCGTTTAATATGTATATACATTTTAGGCAAATGTTTATTTTTATACACTTTCGTTATAATTTAAGAAACATTAAAATTACGAGTATTTTATATAATTTAAAAGTTTAATAGTTTAATTAACAAACTGATTTGGTAACTATGTATTAACAGGCTCATTCATGATGCTTACTGTTTGGTGGCACAACGTTTTATACTTTTAGAAGATGACCATTAAAGCATCTCCCAGTGTTCATGGTTTTCCCCAAAAGTCGCTGACACGAATTCCACGAATTGGCAGTTGCTGTCCCAAAATCCGTAAGTTGTTGATCTAACTTCTAAGTTTTTCAAAACTCAAAGTTCGACACAAATGCATTTGCTTAAGACTTTAAATACTCCGTCATCGCATACAATCAGTTTTTTTTTATTCCAAATAATATTCATAATCGCGTTTTTTGTATGATCATTACACAATCCATGCATATTTTTAATATAAGCGCTTTCCATTCATTCTAAAGAACATTTGTTTCTATTCCATTAATGATAGTCTACTTTTTTCTATTCATGGCCTCGACTTAATTATTTTACTTTAATATAAAAATCAATTATTTAAAACACTTCTTCGCAGTCGGGTTTAAAAGTTTATATGGGCACAATTTTGACAGATTCCCGTACACAACGCCATGTCAACGATTTTATTTTAGCTGCATTTCCTAATATTCCACAGGACTGCTGTGATATTAATATGATACTAAAAGTACATGCATACATATGATTATCGCTCTTTTTATGAAAAGAAATTAACTATTCATTAATTATGACATATTTCTTATTGTCTTGTCGAACCGTACAATACAGGTACCATGTTTTATAATTATTAGGAAATATGGTATTTATGCAGTTAGTATCATAATACTGTCGCCGCGTTATACACATCCCTGTGCGCATTGTTGTTAGAACAGATGTGCCAATATTTCTATATTTAGACTTGGCACGTTTTTTCTGTCTTTTTATGACAAACCGTCACTTTCTCAGATTTTTTTACCCAAAATAGCTGCAACTGTGTTTTTCTCATTTTAAGCGTGTTATGTGATTTGATTTTGCTTAATTTCTGTAAATTGTATAACAGGTTTTTGCCAATTAAGCGATTCATAATAGCTTGGGATTCGATTTAATATACGGCAGTACAAATTAAAATGCAAGAGCTGGTTATATTATTGCATGCGTCCAACATTTATTACGATAACTTCTAACATGACACGTGCAAAATTTCCGTTGTTAAATGGCCAATAAACAATTAGAAAAAAGTAGTTCCAAAACTGTAAAATATAGTTCGCATTGTAATTGCAAAAGTTGTCAGGTCATGTTAGAATCGAAATAATTTCGGTATGTCGTTGTTTAAATATGTTTACCAACAAACACGATTTTTCTTTCTGATGTGCTAACGCCCTCGTGGTTTAATTCATACGCATCAGAACTCAAAATCGTTATTTATTTACATATTTAAGACAACTCAAAATCGAAATTTATTTCTAAATTATTACACAATTACAACCAGTCCACCGCCATCACCACTATCACCACCATCACCGCTACCACCATCACCGCTACCACCACCAACAACAACGATTCGGGAAATCTAATAAATAATATTAAACTGAACGATTATTAACATACTATTTCCATTTGCTGAGGCAAACATGACTACACAAGCGTTCATCTAAAATGTTTTTACACAGTGTAGTGAATTAACACACATTTTCTCTTTCGGCTGCCCATGTGTATTGGCTAATGTTTTGATAAACTGCCCGAAGTTACCCCACATATTTATCTTTGTTTATTCAGCACAGATTTAACAGGTAGATACTTGTCACTGATTACACTTTATGTCTGACCGGAAGTCTGTAGCACGAAAGTCCCGTGCAAATTCTATTCAAATTTTACAACGTGGTTCAGAGAGCGCTTTTTTTAAGATGGAAAATATACGTTTATATGAGCATAAAACTGTAATAAATATTAAGAAATTCAGTGTAATTTGTAAAATGTGTTCTGTGGTATTTTTTTAAGTGGTGAAGTGCATTGTTTCCAGGTTTAGGACTTTTGTTTGTCTTGTATACAATTATTCAAAAGTACAAACAATACATTTGTTTACAGGGGTTTCATCAAAGGATACAACTAGTTTCTAAGGCAACTGGCAGATGACGTAGCGACAGCTGAAGGTAGAAGACGTCAGAGAGGTTTGGATTATAGCGTCACAACTTGTGCCCCTATTTGATTGTGTCCCTACATATATTTTCCTGAAACCCCATGTGGTCTTATTGCATTGCTGGTCAGTCTCGTCCGCAGGAAACTTATGATGATATTGTAAATATGTGTACATGTGCATTAAACGTGATGCATATCAAATAATATCTTTAAATTTAAAAGATATCATTTTTATATTTGCTCACTCACTGTCAAAAGTCCGTTAGTTTCGCTTCTTCACAACCTTTCCCTTCGCCCACCTTTTATTTTACAGCCAAATTCATCAGAACGAGTCTACCAGTATTGGTTGTGTCTACAAGTGTCCATAATTTAGGGTAGAAATCTATCTACCAGTATTGGTTGTGTCTACAAGTGTCCATAATTTAGGGTAGAAATCTATCTACCAGTATTGGTTGTGTCTACAAGTGTCCATAATTTAGGGTAGAAATCTATCTACCAGTATTGGTTGTGTCTACAAGTGTCGATAATTAATTAATGTAGAAATCTATCTACCAGTATTGGTTGTGTCTACAAGTGTCCATAATTGAGGGTAGAAATCTATCTACCAGTATTGGTTGTGTCTACAAGTGTCCATAATTTAGGGTAGAAATCTATCTACCAGTATTGGTTGTGTCTACAAGTGTCCATAATTTAGGGTAGAAATCTATCTACCAGTATTGGTTGTGTCTACAAGTGTCCATAATTTAGGGTAGAAATCTATCTACCAGTATTGGTTGTGTCTACAAGTGTCCATAATTTAGGGTAGAAATCTATCTACCAGTATTGGTTGTGTCTACAAGTGTCCATAATTTAGGGTAGAAATCTATCCACCAGTATTGGTTGTGTCTACAAGTGTCCATAATTTAGGGTAGAAATCTATCTACCAGTGCTAAATTTGTCTTTGGCTGTACTTAAACTCCCATTTCAGGTTGAGAATATTTGTATTTTTTATATCCCTGTCCCTTTTTCCCGTTACCCCAAAATCATTTTTTCCGCCCGTGGGTAGATTGTTGCCAGCACTTGTGGTGTTGTCAACACATACATGTTTGAGGTTTCAAAATTTTTTCATCGATACTAGAGCAGTATTCCCTTTGTCCGTTATTTCATGTCCGTAACTACATATACACGCTTGGTTTGTGTTTCCATATTTCCAGTACTTGTATGATTTATTATCAGTACTTGTGGAACATTGTGATCTGTCAGTGTCCGTATGCTTTAAGAAAAATGATCCTTTCAGTAAATGTAATAATTATATTGATTGCTCATTTTGCTCAAAATAAATTTCATACATAATCGGAATAAAAGTAATTAAATTAGGTCCGTATTTTATTAACATACTCGTCAGTCACTACAATACATTCGACACATATTCAAAATTTCATAGTATACCACTGTTTATAAGTTTTCATTACTGGAGACCTTACTATAAGCAAATTCGAGTATATTATTACGTATCAGTACTTGAGTTATACAGTGATCAGTTTCTGTCCGTATTACAATGAGAAAATCGTCTTTTATTTCTCATTGAGTCCTAACAATAATTGGGTCAGAAGTAGGAAGTTTCAGGGATTTTTGAACAGACACCATTTTCAGGTACGTATGGGGCATGAGACGTCTACGACAACCCTTCGCGTTAAGCCTTGAGCACTAAAATTATATAGGCAAATATGGTTAGGTTAGGTTTAAAATAGGGTTCAATAAATCCGCGTCCGTTTGGTTGTAACGTCTCTTATTGCGATCGCGTTAATCTACGGCCGCCCTTCGCGATAAGCCTTATGCACGAAACTTATTCATACTTAGGGTTAGGTTATTTTTACTATAAACATAAAACTGTTTGTTTCGCCGGGCCGTATAGCGCGCCGTTATGCCCTCATTATGTAGGGATTTCAGCATTTCAAAAGAAGACGCTGACCAGATTTCACCCATCGTCTACAGGGAAACAGGGTTAGTGGTTGACAATTTGATTGAATCATTTGTATTGCTTCATTTATTGAATGAAGTAATAACTAAACGATAATCAAATTTGTAGTTGTATTGTTGTCGATGCACATGTACACACTCGTATGTGAATACCATATATGCTATTCATATGCGAGATTTCAAGAGTATAGTTATATTATTTGATGAAAGTTATACCCCTATTTGTTTACAGGGACCTGACTATCAATCTGGGTCAGTACTTAGTGTCCGGCTAATAATTATAAAATGATGACTACTATAAGTCGGGCACAATGTCGTCCTAATGTATCGGTTATCGAACTACTTATGATGATGCATTACTAAGTAAATTAGTCTCTGACGTCCTGTTCTAACGGAGATCGAACCAGTTATGATACCGTATAACAAGGTTAAACTAACCTCTGACGTCCTATTATATCGGGGATCGAACCAGACTTGTCAATGTGTAACTAAGTAAACTAATCTCTG